>JANQDE010000030.1:1809057-1915244 GCA_037157785.1 Cephalotes varians
ACACACACACACACACACACACACACACACACACATGAATTAAAAATAGTAGTTTTTTAATATAAATATTCAATATTATTTTAAGGCAAATTATTTATTGATCTTAGTATTTATAATAATATAGACCTAGATTTTTTAAAAACAGTAATTAAACATTAAAATTCACTTTACAAAGTTATTCTTATTATATGTGAAACATTATTTCATCTTTTTCCACAAAAAGTTTTAAAAAATCCACTTCTCAGTTCAGATTCAAAGTTTTTATATAAAAGCTGTCCGCATAAATCTATTGTATCGACTATGTACATCAAGCAATTCTTTCTTTCTTCCTTTTTCCTTATTTTTTTTATCACAAAGTTCGTATGACGAGATTATGCCAATACAAATTTGTGCGTGTCTGTAAAAAAACACGAACCGAATCGGCGATTCGCCGCGGGCGTTTTATTCAAAATTCGCAACATCGCTGGTCATACAGCGAGTTCCGTGTGCATTTTCTCCCTCTGTCTCGTTCTCTTGCAACGAACAGACTTTCGGACAGCTCTGACTGTACACCCGGTTCATCCAATCGGCGAAAGTACTGTGCAATAAAATCGTACGATATGGCCCGTACGAACAATACCGCCACTGACTTTGTTTCCGCACAATCCAGCATTTTTCGCCGAAAACTGTAGCCTCGGATTTTCGGTATCTACGTTACGTCGAAATCCAACTGATCGCTTTCGGGTACATTGCCAATAGCTTCCAGTTCGATAACCGTTATTGATCTAGGAATGCTCGAACTTACAATTAATGTAGCTATGGATTTGTATATTTATTCCGTTGCGAGTACAAATCTATTCTACTATGCTTTTGACACTATTGTTATTATTTGATAAATTAGGGATATTATTACATCAATTATAGTTGAGGCAAATAATTTGTAGTATTAAAAAGATAGTGTGATTGGGATTTTTAGATAAGTGAGTGTTTTAAATATTAAAGGATGAAATCACAACTGAGGCTGTGAATTTTTGATGATTTGACGATTTATTGGGCGTTATGATTTTTAACATTTCAATGATTTTGTAATAATTGTTAATTACATTATTATTAATTACGTTACAAAATTGTTGTGCTGCTTACTGCTAACCAATGGCTAATTTATTTATTTGTCCATTGCATTACGAACCTGAAAGAAACATAATATGTTACAATTGATTTAGAATTTGAAAAGATTATGCAGATATGCGGTTTTGCTGACTAAGAAGAGAGAGAGAGAGAGAGAGAGAGAAAGAAAGAGAAAGAGAGAGAGAAAGAAATGGAAGTAGATGATCCGATCGTTGTTCCGTGCCCGAAGCCGATCTTCCCATTCGTCCCGAAATACGCCGTGCGGAATAAGTCTCGACCGTTGCTCACCGCATTACCTGCTTTTCTGCTCCATTATCTTGGCGCGCCAATGTGTCTTGCTTGACACGGCCGAAATAGAAGGTCGCACTCTTGCACGTGAGAGATAAACGCGCGATTTTACGACGATCCGGTCGACACACTTCCAAAAAAAGCACAGTACCACTTGGATGTTACGGCACTGAGAAACATGCGAATTCACGGACACACACGCGCACGCGCACACATACACAACGTACTCATCGATGACCGTGTATTTATTCATTTATTTATTCATCGACCTCGTCGATGAAACGCTACACATGTGCAAACATACTTTTCCTCGGCCTCGGCCTAGACTCCATTGGTCTTACGTGCTCAACTTCCGTAATGCGATGTTTATCCATTTACCGTAGCCACAAATACACGCGCGTTGCTCTTATGCATGACTGGACATAACGTACCGACTCGACGAACGAATGTTATGACACGAATATCTTCGATCTACGCCATCACGTACTTATAGTTTACCGCTCGTTACACGAACCTATTTCTGTGTTTGATCACAATTAACAATAAAAAATACGGATATCGGTTTCTCAAAATGTTAATAATAAAATGTGTTACTAAACATCTGAACTTAAACGGCAAAAACTTTTATTATTGAAATCTTTCTTAAGAAATCTTTGTATATAAAATGAAAATAATTGAATGAATATATTTATTATAAAAACGAATTTTAAAATTGGGTTTTATGCTCATTAAATAACCGGATGAGACATAAAATAATTGCCAGCGATTTGTTTATACTTTATAAAAGTGCGAGTTTCCTTCCTTTCGAAATATTAATAAATGTCCAACCTTGTCGCCGAAAACTTTTTTGCACTACTGAAGTCTCGTGACGCAAGTGATACGAACCTTCATGCAACGCGACAGGTGTACCTGCTTGCACCGAGTAAGAAACTAGTGCATTGACACGTCGTGGGAATAATAAAACCAGTCGTTTTTACACCAGCGCTGTATTTTTCATGCGTCTGGCAGGAAAGAAAGTAATTTCGCGATGGAATAATGAAAATACAGTATTAACGCGATCAATTCACCAAAGGCGATCGAAGTCGAATGAATAATAATCTTTATCGGATTGTTAAACTGACGTGTTATTGATCGAAATTTTAGTTAAATTTAGTTGCCATTTCAAATAATCAGAATGATTATTTATTACAAAACGCGACTGTAAAATTAATGAGAATATACCTAATTGCACGGAAAGTAAAATGAAAATAATAAAAATTGCATAAATTAAATAAAATTAATAATAATTTTAAAATCAGATATTTTCTCTATAAACTATAGATGGAATTATACTTTAAATTATTACATATTTTATAGCATTAAATGAATAATTATTATATATTAATGTTATATTTTATATTTGTATACCATAATTTAAATTACAAGTCTTTTTTCTAATAGATAACAACTGAAAAATAAAAATATATAAAAAAATACGAAAAATGAAAATATGATTAATTCTCATGATACATAGACACATTTTCAGAAATTTTATTATAGTTCTTCGAAAAATACAATAAAATTTTTCCTTTCTGACAAATTAAAAGAAATTA
This sequence comes from Cephalotes varians, assembly GCA_037157785.1. Lineage (NCBI taxonomy): Eukaryota > Metazoa > Arthropoda > Insecta > Hymenoptera > Formicidae > Cephalotes > Cephalotes varians. The sequence continues at coordinate 1,812,045 of JANQDE010000030.1, forward strand.
CTTTCTGGCAGTGTTGATTCTTTTTCTAAACTTCATGAGTAATAAATAGCGTTTAAAAATAAAAGGATTTTAATGCTTGTTATATATGTTGTCTTTAACATTGTTATATATTTATTATATTTATTAAATAAATTACACGATAAGAAAAACTTTTATAACGAATTATGGTTACGTTGAATAATGATATCTATATATTAGACAATCCATAAAAATAATTGATGTATGACGTGAAATTATTTATTAAATCTGACAAATTTATAAAAAATAAATGCACGCATGTACAAGTGTAGATGGGAAATTATTTTCGCTGTTGAGATCTTTAAAATTTGTTCTTATTTCCGTCATTGCGGCTAACATTTATTTCTATTAGCGAAAGAGCACGAATGCATTTATGTACCCATGCTGCATTTAAACTGGCGGAAACGTTTTTCTTGACTCGTCTGCCCTAATCCGTTCCATCTGTACCTAACCCTTTCAGACACTAAGCTCATTTTTGTTACATTAGGTTAGGGGGATTCCTCGGAAACTCATTCCCTTCTTATTAAAGAAGATCCGTGGGTTTTCTAAATTGCGAGAACGAGAAGTGCGATGGTAACTGTAAAAGCTTTATGCAATGAAAATAAAGATATTTAAAAAAGTATTACGTAATAATTTTCAACATAATATTTATCATAATTTTTGTTATGAATTAAATTCAAAATAATTGTTTTAATAATGGTACTGACATTTTTCTCTGCAGATGTAGCGTAACATATATCCTTTGTGTAAAATGAATTGATTCAATAGAAAATTGGCATTATTAAGATATTTTTTATTTTAAATTTCCACCACGTTTCAAAATAACTTTTTAGTGTTTAAAAAACTTTCGATAATTTCAGGATAAAATTTTTGAATGAATTAAAGTTTATTTTATTTAAAGTTTAATAGAGAGACTTCGATGTGTAGTGCTTCGGGATTAAAGTTCCTCCGAAACGTCTGCTATTCGAAGCAAGGGAGAAATAAAAAGAGAGAGAGGGGAAGAAGCGCGAGAAAAGTTCGATTGGTGTGAACGCAATTACTAGGATTAACGGCAATTGCCAGGGGTTAATTCGCGGTCTGCTACTCCTAATTGGCAGACGTTAGTGGGTCAGCTTCCAGAATGGACCGATCAGATGAACGGATATGAATACGTCGAGAATAGCCGGTTTCGAGAGCATCTTCCATTTGACGAGCATCCAACGGTGCAAAATTGCGTGATCGCTCGCGAATGCTCGTGAATGCAGAAATAATATCAAAATCTGTAAAATTTATAAAACAATTTTTAATTCTTTCGCTTTTTTTCTATAAATTATTGAAAACTATATTTTAGAACTAAGAAATATGTTAGAAAACTATATTTTAGAACTATTGTTCATATTTCAAATTGATTCGTATTTTAAAAGAAAAAAGATTAATGATTGCACGATAGATCTTGAATACATATATAATTTGCATTAATTAAAAAAAATTAGCATTTAAAAATAAGTGACCATTTTTTTATTTTATTAAAATTATATATTATATTTATAAATTTACAAGGAGAGACATTGTAACAAAGATTAATGTCTAAAATTAATGTTTGTTGATTAAATGTAATGGGATAGAAAATCGTTCTTTCTGTGTAGGGATTGAACACGATTGACAGTGAAAGCATAGATAATGATTTCACGTATATAAACAATACGATTTCACTTTAAACATATAATTTCCCTCGAGTAGAATCGGTATCCCGCGAGTTCCTACATCATGCTTTTATATTGTACGGTTGCTCGTAATTCAAAAACAATAATTTTCCAGCGAAATCGTGCCCGCGCGTATAATATTATTAAGTGGATTTTGCCGATATCCGAGTTTCCAATTAAGCCGGTGCCGGTGTTCTTGCACGGAGCGCGGAGTCACCTCCGAGCACCTCGAAATCCTGTCGTATATTATTTGCATAGTTATGGAGTTTCGCGCGCGGGATGTTATCGGGCGATAGGTGTGCGAGCACATCGAAATTTTCGGCATTTCTTCGAGAAACAAGGCACCGGATGCTGTTATTCGCGGCGCCGTCAAGTTTCTAATGCGAAATGGACGCGGCGTCGAAAGGCGAAAATCAGAGTTGTCGTCTATCTCCCAAATATCAGGAATAGCAGACATATAAGGTAATTTCAGGATAGTAGCGTCTCAATTTTGAGCATAAATTCATCTGTCGAATCTTCTACGATATGGCCGTTCTACTTCTTTCTGTTTCTTCGATTCGATTTTAATGTAAAAGATGAAATAGAAAGTAGAACATTCATTTCGCTCAGATTTAGCGTATTATATTGTATCTATAATAAAGGTGGGGTTGATAAAGAAAATCTTTACGCGAAAATCTTAATCTGTATGCATGTATTAATGACAGGATTGTCGGAAAAAAATTCTTCTTTACAGTAGAAAACTTCATATAACGACTGAAAATGTATGTGATTCAATATGTATAGATATATGTAAGGATGAAGAGTACTACTAAATATTTTAGCTTCAAAAAGATTTGAACACGTTTCTATTAATCAAACTTTTATGAAGCGCAATAACTTGTCACAATTATTAATTAAGTCAAATGTTAAATACTTTGCTAATTATCTTTAAGTTAAACTGCTCTTGGGATAAAAACTGGAAGCAACAGAAAAGTTTTCATCTAAAATTAACTGAGAAATGTTTTGTTATGTATTTGCATTCTTGAAACTTAGTTTTCACAAGAACGAATTTCACTTTCATTTGTATATAACTTTGAAATGTATAATTTTTTTATTATTTTTAATAAGAAAAGATCAACTGTAAATTGTTTAAAAATTAATCTTTTTTTTCCCGTTTTCTTCAAATGTATTTTATTCTATGTTTATTTATCATGTGATAATTTCCAGTGCTTTTGTGTTGCAAGATTCATTAAAGAACACTCCTTTGAACTTAAGTCTACGTGGAAAGAACGGTTTCGCTGAAATATTTAAAAATTTAACTAAATACAGATCTGAAAATAATTTTGTTTGGACTATCAAAATATTATGTAGGACGTTCAAACTGGTTGCTAAAATGTTAAAACTTTTTGCAAAACTTTTGCATCGATACATTCTACATAAGCGTTCTACATAATTATTTTAATGGTCCAATAAAATTATTTAGCTAAATTTTTAGATACTTAAGCAAAACTATTCTTTTCGTGTAATTGTCGTAATTAGATAATTAAAAGAGTAACTTTCAAAAATAACCTGTGATTTGTCGTTTAGTTCTTTTGTATTAATATATCGATGAAACACGTTTTTTCATCGATTTCATAAAGCTTCTTAAGTAACAAGACCAGAGATGGAATATGGAACTCGAACAAATGCGAGACACTGTGATTTATAGCAAGCGAAGGCGACGAGATCTTTCGAGTTTTTTTCTTTTCTTTTTCTACCGAGACGAGCCGTCTGCGCGGATCCGACCGACGTAAGATCTCAAATATTAACCCGGAAACATTTGTGCGGATTCTCTCGATGGCTGCGAGCAGGATCATGAATATTCCAAGCCCGGAGCGACGTTAAGAGGGGTCGACTCATGCTTCATACGTATCCACATCCGATCTCTCGTATTCGACGTCTGTTGGGCATTTTGAGGAGCCCGTTTACTTCGTTGCCCGTCTTTGAATTTTTTTGCCCTTCCATTATTAAACGATGGTAGTTCCACAATACGGGAGCATTTCTGCTCACCAGCTGAAAGGAAGAATATGGGGGTCGAGAGGGTGAGAGCCATATCGATAATGTATTCGTTGATATTCTCACGAGTGAGTCAACATTGAGGATGTTCCTGTACGATTCGTATATAACGGATATTGTTATTGGGGCTGTGCGTAAATAAATCCGCCCTATTGACAGAATGGCTTTCGCGAAAATTGATATCGTAAGCGCGCATTGCAATTTGTCGAACATATCTTCGGAAACAGAATCCAACAGAATAAACAGAAATAAATAATTTCGTGGAACATGGAGATTTGATTACGCTCGTATTACCCATAGAAAGTATGTCAGAAAGAACGAGCAAACATCATTAACTTTTCACCTGGAAGCCTACAATACGATCGATGGACAATGTCCTTTGCTCAACGGAAATGTAATGAAATTATTTTTATTTTATGCGATTACTTCAGCTTTCTATTGTGAGTGAGATTATTTCAGTTCATTATAGTTCGCAAGAATGCAGATTTTCCTTAAATTGTTCTTGTGTGCAATTATATACAACGTAATACAATCTAGAATACCGCAAAGATTCAATTTTTTTTTGTCCAGTATCACTTTTGTCATGTAATTAAAATGGAGTAGATTGAAGGAAGATGCTAAATAAATTTTACAATTAAGAAATTGCAGTTCTACGCAGGGAAAGATACAAATTTATCTCACAGAATGCGTCGCTAAAATACTTAGGATCGGGAATTAATTCTAAACGCTGAGCGAATCTGGCTGCACGCATCCATCCCTATCCTCCAGCTGACGCTGTCGCCACAAACCGGAGCCAAACGGAGTTTCGAATTTTGATCTCCTCTGGATTCGCCGAAGCAACGCAGCTAGCGTCAGCGCGCGCATACATCCGGCTTCGACACGCGGCCGAACTTCCGAGCCGAAAGTTACTCCGCGGCTCGGACGGACGTGGCTTAGTCCAATAGACAGTCGTCGATTCAATTACCGCCGATTCAGTGGGTTACCACGTTTTAATGAAGCCTGGTTTGTTAGTCAGCCTTGAAGCTTAGTCGGAGAAGGATGTCTTCCTCGCAGGACTTTGTCAGCCGGAGCGCGGCTGTCGAACTGACGATACTGAAGTCCTGCACGCGCGCGTCACGGTGCGCTGGTTAAAACTTAAGGGGATGCTGCAGTAACGAAATTACCGACATTATAGATTCAAATTTTCTTCGAATTAGCTTTGCAGAATTGAAAACTCTTTTATGTATTTAAAGTGCACACACGAACTAAACTACGAAACACTCRAGCTTAAGAACAAAAAATTACACACACACACACACAACATTCTCTTAAGCTAACTATAATGATCGACTTCGAATTCCGCACTCGCCGAAACAGACCAGTCTATTTGTATGATTATTATTTAATTCTGTAGAAACTTGATTGAGCAAAAATTATTTATTTACAAGTAATTTAATTTAAAATGCGCCATGCGTTTTAAATTAATAAGTATTTAATTAAGTATAAGTAAGTACGTTTTAGTTTAAAATTAATTATTAATGCTTGATGCTTAATTATTGATGCTTGTAGCTTTAAATTATGATGATTCGTAATATTTTTTAAATCCTCTGTTATAGAAGGCATCAAAATAAAAGGCTTGGAATATTATCAAATCGAAATATTTAAAATAAAATAAAATATTTAAATAAAATTAAGTAAATATTCAAATTTAAAATAATATAAAGATTTTTAGTGAAAAAAATCTTAATGGAACTAAAAATCCCTCTTATAAATCCATGTTAAGAATTTTCTTTCTCTTCTTCTGAAATTCAATATATGAAAATCACTTTCAATTGATCGATCGTCAAGAATCCATATCGATAACGCAAAATGAGAGTCGTGACGTATCCTTGTGATATTGGCGAATCGCTAACGAGGTTTTCCGATGTCGCGAGGGTTGCACGCGTGTAAGAAAGTCGAACGTCTGTTAACCGCAATGAGCCAGAGAAGCCCGCGGCGAGTCATTTACAAAAGTGAGCTGAATAATTTCGTTAGAGCCATTCCGGTTGGCCTGACTGGTTAGCAGGCCGGCTGTGTTCGTGACCCATGCCGTTGCCATTATTCAAATGGGAGTTAAACGAATTCCTCGACTTGATCTTACTCCCTTTTGCCAAACATAGGCGGCAACCTATGTTTGGCATAACATTTTTTTACTTGACTTGTTTGTACCGAGAGCGCTACTTGCGTTGCATTTTATTTCTTTCTCACTTATTTCTGCGTTTGTTCGAACTTAAACAGCACCATTCCATTCCTTTTGACAATCATGTTTACTTGTTTTTCTCCCGTGTGCTCAGCACGATAAATTACACTTATTTCTTCACTCCTTTCATCTCGACTTTCATCCCATTCTTCAATTTGATTCTCGTCTCGCTCAGTTGTCTACACACCTTTGCTTATTCCGCACTTTATCGCGAGAGAGATATAATTAACGGCGTTAATTTAGTTGTTCTGTCTCGCAAAGTACTTTTCCCGACATAATGAAATCTCAAGTCCCTTTAGATCAACCGATTCCTCTCATCTACTTTCTTTTTTTTTTTGTCGGAATTCCCATCAAAATTTTTTCTCGCCCTTCGAATTCAAAAGCACAGAAAGACAAACTTTTTAGATCTGAAGCGGTTTTAGGAAATTTTTAATAAAAGCAGAAACTGATAAACTGAAAAGAGATATAAAAGAGATTTGTTGGCTGTTATACTGCGCAATAAATAGAAGAGTCTACATTGTGTTTCGTATTTCCTTAGATCTCTTTGAAGTAAATTTGTCTTTAAAAATAACGAGACATAAAGAACTTCTAAATTATAAACTTACGTTAAAAGCTTCAATTAAATTTTCGCTACAAAGGAGTCGATACAAGATTGATTAAGAAATCCGTAAATCAAAGAGAAGTACGAGAAGTTTGAAACACTCTTTATAAAACTTAAAACATTTATATATTTCTTACATTTATATCTTTAGAATATCTCCTATTTATATCTTTGATATAAAATATATATTTCTTTGACGAAGTATAATCCCTGTCGGTTGAAAACCTAAACTTGAAGCTTTATTAGATTTTCCATATAAATTTATTTCTCACTTACCCTTCTGTATCAACACACCCCAGATTTTAACCTACGATCTGTATTTATTCGCCGATCCATTCGGGACGATTCGTTGCCCCTATCGCTCTGTGTCCTTTGCACTTTGCAAGGGAGGATGTCGTTGTCCCCTTGACTCGACCCTCTCACGGTAGTTTACGGTCTCCGGGGTGAGTTTAACGACTCGCATGTCGATCTCACCATGGAGCCATCTCTTGTCTCGCTCCTCGACGACCCGCACTTGGAGCAGCCCTTCCTCGGTCATTAGTCCACCCAGACTAGAGATTTGAATCGCAAAAAGCGCGATACGCGGGACCACGTTGTGTTTTACTCGCGCGGCACGTGCGAGCGTTACACGTCGGCGAATTAATCCACGTCGCTGCGATCCCGAGATTAACCCCTTGAGACCTAGGCTATAGTTTTTATGAAATTTTTTGCGTAAAAATTGTTTTATTCTATTCTATATTACATCTATATATTTATATCTGTATGTAGGTCGCAGAATACAAAATATAATTCAGAACTATCTCCACTCTTTTTAATTTTGGAAATATAAGTATAAATAAATGATTTCTTTTTATCATTTCTGCAACGCAAATTTATTAATTTTATATTATATCATTAGATTTTCTAATGATATCTTGATTCATCAAACATTTATACAGTCTTGGCCAAAAATATTAGGCATCTTATTAATTATTATTTAACTAAAAAATTTATTTATGCCACTATCTTTTGTTTCAAGAATTTCTTAAACTATTTATGTGTAATACTGATAACCAATAAGAAACAATAAAAGAATTCCAGTTAAATAAAAAAGTATAGATGCCTAATATTTTTTTGGCCAAGGCTATATGTACATCGAATTTTAGAAAAATAACCAATGATTTTGAAGCATTTTGTATAATTCAAATTCTTTCTTTTTTTCTGATTATTTATGTAGGATTGAGATTTTAAGTCAAAACTTGAATGAATAAGAAATCAATTTAAAAATTTAAGAATGTATTTAGTGCCTACGAAAATATATCAATAATTATCTATTCGCTTGTCATATCAAAATACATATATTAATAACCAAATAACCAATATTCTACACGCAACGTAAACATTAATATTCAAACATAACTTAAATGAAATGAATAACTTTAATGGAACGGCTGTATGAACAGCGTTATTTATACGATTATCACACGTTCAACGATTTTCACTCGCAGTAAAAGCTGCGAAAGTTATTCCAGAAGTTCAAGCGACTTATCCTGCGTAACCCGCGCGAAGGAGGAAGAGGGTCTATCCGATAATTTTAAATCGGACGCACGCGCGCTTGCCATACGTGCTTCGATTCCGCGATCAGTCGGTCTCGTCGCTTCGAGAGGAACGGATCCTCACGGCAACGTCTTGGGCCACGTCCCGAGAGAAATCTTATCGGATATCTATGCCAAGGTGCCTACCAACGTCTGCCGCTGAATGGATCCCCGGAGTGGTGAAGCGGCGGCGCAGGGGTAGCTTCGACTTCTTCTGTGCGACGCGGAATTCTTGGGAGATTCCCGATCGTCCCAACTTCCTGAGGAAACCTCGTCGCGATGGAACCCCCTTCCACCTTCTCACCTCCCCGCCGTCGCTCCTCGCGGAATCTCGAAGCGCAATCTTGGATTAAGGTTCTACTTGCATACACGTGTATCCTCTCTCCCTCGCGCCACTTTCAATTCACACGTGTTCGCATGCGCCGCCGGAGCTATTCGCACATTGCATACACAAGCTGTCCCGGAAGTCGTCTCTTTGGCCGATGAGATTCCTCGGCGAAAGGGTTTTTTCGGCGAATTCGAAATAGATATTTTCGTCTCCACGAGAATTCCAATGGAACATTCTGAAAGATATTTAATATTAAATATTTTTGATTTATTCGAGCAAGTTTCAATTAACTTGACTTAATTAATGAATAATATTAAGTAAACAAATAGAATTTTTAGACCGTCAACGAATACATTGAATCAAATAAGAATTTGCCCATACATGGTCAAAGCTGAATCTCAAGTGCTCAATCATATTATTGTATACATTTAAGATACAAATTTTCAGTTATTTTTGAACTGCACGCCGACTATTTGTCAGACTTGCAACGCAATTCTAAACTGAATTAATAGAGTCACAAATTAATTTTTGATCGTCAGTTAGATATTGATGCTGAGCATAAAAATCTGTAAATAACTTATTGCGAAAAATAATTAATGAAGTGCGATTCGAACAACTGGATGTTCGTCAATTATAAAAGAATAAAATTGCCTTCAAGATTTCATTATCGAAAAAGTAAAACGTTTAAAAATATTTCTTAACCAGTCTGATTAGTACACGCATGCATACATCGAATCGCGCACGAGTGATTAAATGCAATACCGAATGGCAGACTGCTTGTTATTAAACGCAATTGGTTTTCGAGCTCGTTATTAAAGTGCGCGCGTATGCTTTTCTCTTTGGATAACAATTTTAAATTCAACTTCGTCCAGCCGTTGCTCGTAAAGGATGATTGGATTGAAAATGTTTTGAAATATCGTCATATCGACGAAATGGAAATGTACCGGTGCTGGTTTGAAAAGTAAATAAAAGTATCGCGTTGCGGCGCCGCTAATTGCGACAATTCCTCGAGCGCGCAAATTATCACGGCGCAGCAAAACTGCATAATTATCATCGCGCGATATTTAAACTGCAGTTTCAGCGAGAAATATTGGGAATAATCGCAATTGGGAATTGATCTGTTATCTTTTGTGGCATCGCGAAATTTCTCTGGCACAGCCTACGAGAAAACAGATTGAATTGAACAAACTAGTTGCCGCTGATATTCATTAATTGGGTGATCTCCTTTAACGGATTATATTAACCTATTTCCGCAAGAAACTTATTTAGGATAAAATAAAAAAAATTGATGATTATATATATATAAGCATAATAAAAGATATGATAGTAAATTATGAAAAGAATTATATAAAATTATAGTAAAAGATGTATTGAAAATAAATTTTGTTATAATATTTTTTTGAATATTTCATATTGTGCGTTTAGAATTTCTGCGAGAAAAAAATTTTCTTTTTATTTTCTATAGTTTTTTTCAGTACAACATTAAGCAAATACAACCTCGGGGTTTTCCATTTGTACATTCGGATAGAAGCACAAAAAATAAACACATTAGAATTTATTTTTTGTTTATTTTTTTTGTTTTTTGTTTTTTTATTAAAAATATATCTACTAGACGAAATTCGATGCACACTCGAAGAAAACATGTTTCACTATCCAAAGTATTCATTGAAAATGTCTTCACATATGCAAAGTGCAGATGAATGTATTTTTTGCTTCTAAATTGGATGAAAAATATTGGAAGTTATTTTTATCTGAAAATACAAGCTGAGGCACAGAGTGATCGCGTTCTCAACATCACATCGGGAAAAATCGGAGAACACGAGTTTCTGTATCTTTCGTGTGAAAGTGACGGATCGGCTGAGATTTGATTCGAGGACACTCGATCTAAATGTGACGCAATGCACGGACGAGCGATCGCGTCGAGGAAGCAATATACGGCCGACATATATAGTCGGTCGGGATGCTGGGACTCATCGTAGTTAACTACCCGCGGCGATGGGGACGAATGGCGCGAGAGTTAACTCGGCGAGACGGGGGAACAGGTAACGTATGCACCCATCGTCTGGCTTCCTGGCGATGCGTTACCGCCGCTTCTTGCACCACCCAGTACGCGCCAGCGTGTATCAATGTTCCTTTCGCCCAACGACAATGGCCACCGAGAGTTCGCCATCCCTCTAACGAGCGTAGAAACTGGTATAATTTCGAGTCTGGATTTCGAAATGATCTCTAGAATAGATGCGTAAGATTGCAGAAGATTGGAAAACGTATAGGGAAGACTAGGATTAAACGGGGGCAAGTTGTAACATATATAAAAAAAAGTTATAAACAAGATATAAAAGTGCAAGAAAGAGATAGAAGTTTGTAATGGTGCTTATTACAAAATTCTATTTCTTTCATAACATTTTTTTATGTATTATGTGTTACAACTTGCTTATTTTTAGTTCCAATCTCCTTTACCAGATAATGATTCCTTTGTTAAACAACAATATTATTTTCGCTAATTACTATTTTCTTGGCAAGAAATAATAATGCGTTAACTCACGCGCACAATTAAGGTCTTATCTTTCAGATGTTGAATATCTCGAAAAATAAAAAACGTATCATTGAATGTGAAACATTAATACGGGAAGACGTCAATAAATTTTAATTTTTGTTCTAATTTAAACTGCATAAAACGTAACAGTATTAATTAGCAGTACGATATAATTACGTTTCTTTGTGTGATCATAAAAATATAAGCATTGATCATCAGGAATCATCTAACTAGACTATTGATGACAAGATAATCGATATTCTATTTATATTCTATTTGTTTGTAATGAACGGACTATGTGATTTTTTTGATGTATTATTGAAAATTCTGATCTCACTGAAATTATACCGCAAGAGCCTCGCCCCTGTCGCGATGTATATATGGCGACCGTGTGGAAATTGCGAGTGACATCGATATATCGTACGGATATTGCAGTCGCCTACTTCTGTACGAAACTGCATTTTTATCAGGGTATCCCCCGAGAAATAATATATACGATTTTAATAGCACGAACTTTCGGCTGATCGTGAAATGTATTCTTGATTGGAGATTTCTATACATCTATTTTTCATAAAGAAAAATATCGATAGCCCAGAAACGAAGCAATATGTAATGGCATAAGAAAAAAAGAAGATAACAAAATAATTTTAATAATTTTAAGCTAATTTATTCCAAACTAATTGCTTAAGGTATTAGATTATCAAAAAATCGATTAAATCTTGTCTTTCCAATATTATTGATAAATGATCATCTGACATACACACGCATGCGCACATATTTACAATAAAAATGTTTAAAATTTAGTGTTTCAAAAACGAATTACCCGAAGATTATTAATCATTACCGAATTGCCCAAAGATTATTAATCATTGCCGCTGAAATGGTACATTATGTTTCTATTATAATTCGATAGAACTATAATTTACCGTTTCGGAAGCACAATTATCCTTCTGGTTGACTCATTTAACGATTAAATATTAAACGACTAAATATCGAACTACAGCCCGGTTGCAATTAATGAATTAATTAACTCTCGTACTATATTTGCTTTTTAATGTCGCTCCAATTTTCAACGCACTTTCTCGAATAATACGTAGTAGTGCTTCTCGCGCTTTTAATCAACTTTATTGTATTCCGGCCACGCATCTACTACCACTAGAGATATTACTGTTAAATATGACCGAGATAAAATTTGATATGTATTACAAATTATCTACGGGACACTTTGTCACGCGATTTCCTCAAGTGTGAAATTGTATGGAATGAACATCTGAGCTTTTCACCGAGGAATCGTCTCGAAATACCCCGAAGAAAAAGAGAAGGAGGATAAGAGAGCGGCTGGTAAGGGGACAGCAAATTCCCGAGTTTGAAGTTTCTTGCAAATCAGATGCTCCGTAGTCGGCGCGACTGCCGGATTTTCTGGGACAGTCTGTCTACGAGCCGGAAGAGCAAGAAAGAAAAGCCGAGGAAAAGCTGGAAGTTTGGAATAAATGCAAAGAGCAGTCGCTATTTCTTTTATTCCGTTCTTTCGAGGTGCCTCTTATGCGAACGATGAGAAGATAAATAAAAGCTATGGAAGAGGACACAACGATAATCGTCATGAATGTTAATAGAGTTATTTGATGAAATTTTTAAAAAATATTAAGATAAAATAAAGAAACTTATTTTTTATATCATTATGTCTTTATTACTCGTTGATGTCTATCATTTAGTATCAGCTTGAGATTATCATTTAATATATTTCAACCAAGATTTGTCTTAGATATCACTTGTGTACATTTAAAGTTAACTATTTATACATTAAAATGTGAACTCTCAGTTCACTCTTACTTTGAGCTCTTCAAATATCTTTAAATGAGAGTTGCTTTTATTTTTCTTTCATCCTTTAAACATTGCATTACTTTTGCGAGTCATTCCCCCTGCGTTCCGAGAAACGGATCCCGAGAGTACATCAAATCGTTCTTAATCTCAGATCACGTCCCAAATTATTTGCGATTTCATAATTTTCGGTGGATTCGTACTTCGTGCGAGGGAAGATGAAGTTACGAAGTTATAAAGAGAGTGAGATTGCCGGGGTGATTTCATTTCGGTCGAGAGAAACGGATGCGCGACGTGTTGCCGCGGAGGAAAGCTAATTAAAACAGAGCTAAATAATTTCGTGGCGTTCCGAAAATATACATCGGTTTCTCGTTCGAGATATACCGTCGCTATTTTGGAAAAAAAATTACACTTTCGCGTATTTTTCTTGCGGCTGTACTCATCTTTTGTTGTGTTATCATTAAACTTGCAACGCGCACCGCACCTTTTCTTCTTAGTTCCCCTCCCGTCCCCGTCCGTTTCCTGCCTCGTCTTCGACCTTAAACAGAATAAAAGTAGCGGGGAAAAAGCAGGTAGGGATAAATAGGGCCGAGGAGGGACGCGCGACCGCCTGAGATACGGCGTCGCCTTTCACCTTTTCTTCTCTCACCGGCTGCTCAGGTGAGAAAGAAAGAAAGAGACGGGGAAAAACGAGGAAAAAGCGCATGCATTCTTCCGTTGCTTCCATTTCTTCGCGGTCGCGGCGCGGCGAGCGAAGGGAAGATGCAACGAAGCAATACGGTGGTGAATGCAACGCGACGCATCGTTGCTCCCTTTCCCATTACTTCCTTCCTCGAATGCTTTTACGTCTCTTTTCGCCTTTCTGCAATCGTTTTCATATTGAAGTATTTTTCTTTTTGCAGCTTTTTCCCTTCATTAGAACTTATTTTTCATAACGCTGATTAGACGCTTGTTGTATTAATATCAATTAATATAGATGCACACAATGATACGAATACAAGCGCTTTTTGTTCTTATGGATTCAAACAAAAATTCACAATATGTGCAACAGATGAGAATAAACAAATGTCAGAGACTCGTACGCACAAAGTTTTTTTTTAAATCTAAATATTTTTTAAAATCATTTAAGTAAAAGTAAATAATTTACGCTAATTTTTGTTTTGTTATTTACATTATGAACAATCATAAGTAAAATCTATCGCTTTTTTTAATACTCGTCTTAAGCGTCAATATTTCTGAGAATATATTATTTATGATATTTTTCATATCAGCTGTTCAAGTATCTGTGATCAAATGAAACGTTCGTTGTTTTCATTTTCGTTCCTCCATTTTTCATATACTTGACAATATTCCGCGTGCTATTCTCTTTCTGCTTGTTCGCGACATTCGTCGATTCAATAGAGCGATCTTCTCTCCTTTCCTTCATCCCTCCCTCAACTATCTCCGGTTGTCCTCTAGCTTCCATTTGACCGTTTCTCCCATCCGAATTCTCGCTTCGCTCTCGCATTTCGCCGTCACGCAGCCGTCTTCTCTTTTGTTCGCTCTTCGCTCGCCCCGCGCGCACGTGACGCCGATGCTGTTTGCCGAACTCGTGCATTCGCATTTTCCTTGCGGGTCACCGAACATTCGATAGAGCTCGAACCATACCCTCCGGTCGGCCGAGCTTACCTTTCCTCTATTCCGCCTTCTCCTTCCGATTTCTATCAACCAGTCGATTCTCCGGTAGCTACCCCAATCGCGAACGCCACCGACATACTCGTGTTCCATTCATCCCCGCGTCGTCCCACGAGAATTGAAAATCAATTTAGGAAAACGGTAATAAACGGACCAGAGCGTACGGTCTGTGCTCGTGGCGCACGCGACTCCCGCATAGTGCTGCTTGCGGAAATCGTGCGGCTTTCGAGTGACCGCTCCCGAGCGAGTCGACAGTTCGGGGAAACGCGCTTTCGATTTTCCCGGAAACTTTCTCTACTCGGTAGTTTGTGAGATAATTATTTCGAGACTGGTCGGATCAAACGTTGAAGCAATCAAATTGAACTGAACCGCATTAGTTTAGTTCGATTTGATTTAGTATCTTTTCGTCAATGTAGAGTATACTGCCACTCGAGAAATTAATAATAATACTAGTACTATAATAGTAAATATAGTACTATAATACTATAAAATAATAATAATACTAGTAACACATTAAATAAGCTGTTTAATCATGTTGCAAAATTACTAATGTCATAAACTAATAAATATTTAAGAATGCATAATGTAATTTTTAAAAGATTTTTAAGAGATTTAAGACATACAATTTTTCATTCGCAATTTTGTTATAATCTTCTCATCTGATCTTGCAAATCTGTTGATTTATTTTTGAGTACGCTTTTTTCTCATCACATTGGAGCATTGGTGGAAAAAGAGCAGTGAATCATCTAGTGAGTATGAAGTTGAAATACTAAGGGAATGTAAAGGGAAAGAATATCATAAAAGTAACGCGACACGTTAAGGGTTAAGAATCGCATGCTAAAGATTCATTAAGTTTAATGCGACCTAATGTATATCTTTCAGATCCGCTTAGCTCGTTTTTTCAAGCCCAGCCGACGTTACGGTTTGAATTATCGTATTTAGTCGAGTGTCTCGCGAAATGAGTGAAATACGAACACGCTGGAAACGTATTCTCGCGCAGTATGTTATGGTCTTAAAACTCAAAGAGAGGATTTTCTGGGCGGATTCTTGCGACACACTTTCCACCCTCCCACTTCGGACCACTTCGCCGCGTAATCCCTTGAATGGCCGAGATAGTAACCGGAGAATATCCCTTTTTCCCACTCGAGCGAGCGGCCGCTCGTACGAGCCCCCGTTTGCACTTTTGAATAAGGAGAAATTCTTTGAGCGAGAGAAAACTGCGGGAAGAAGCTTTACGGATTGCCGTCGCACGCTGGCCGGCACCGGGTGTGTAAAATATGGATATAACGTTCCGGATAATTTGCGTCCTCGCGCGAACGCAGCGCTCGCCATTACATTATCTCTTAGCGACGACTTTGAAAAATCAGCTTGGCGTTGTCCCTTGATTTAATAATCTAATGCAAGAAGGAGAAAAAAATGTCAAAGGAATATTTAATACAGGAAGTTATCGCTGATATATTCTGTTTAACGTTCTCGAATATTTTCTTTTTTTCAGTTAGACAAATTATCGGATGAAATTAAACAAGCAAATGGTATAATCACATGGCAATGGAATTTCGTGCGTGAATGACGATTTGTTAGCCAGTCATAATATTGAGAAATGCCTACCATATAGTGAAATGTAAGATTAATGAATCTTTAGCCCGCAAGCAGAGTCATTAATTCTTAACATCTCTGCTCTTACCTTTTGCTCCTCTTCTGTTTCCCCCCTGAATTCTGAAAATGCAATTTTTCTAGAGAAAGAAATAGAGCGAGCTAATCATGCTTTCTCTAGTCGACTTCTTCAATGGATAATTCACGCTACCTCCTACGGCGATTTTATGATTCATTTGCAGTCTTCTCTGCGTCTCATCATCGTTGCTTCCTCGTCATCCGCGTGTCTGATGAGTCGCCTCACCCTTCGCACAAGGACGAACGCGCCAGAAGGATAAAATTGAAACAAAGCGTGACCGAACCAATTCCATCCCTAACAAAATTTCACTCACCTCCGGGGTAAGACAAACGCCGCGTAAAAGCGCCGCCTCGACTAAGTTTCGACAAATTGGAAATCATGACTCGCACCAGATAAAGTTCGCTTGGTCTTCAACAAGATCAAAGAACATGCTTCTTGGATTCTCAGATTTCGTGAAACAAGCAGCTACGTTTGTTTTTTATATTCTAAGATGATTAGGAATATTAAGTGTTCTTACAATTAGAAAGTAAAGCAAATTTTTATATGATTAAATTATCTTTGTTTGAATTTAAATGAGGATATATATATATATATATATATATATATATATATAGGTACAGAGAACAAACAGATTTGTTACAGATTAACAAAGAACAATTTTAGCGAAATTTAAAATAATTATTAACTAACTAAATTTCAGCTTTATAAACAGTTTCTCTCTTTTTCCAAGTAATTAATAAAGATAAAATTAATAAAATAAAAGATTCGTTCGTTTTTAGAAAGGTGTAAGAAATGTATGTAGATTAATATGAACCAATAAATGCAAGTGCTATTATAATATTTAAAAAAAACATTAAACAAAATACGTCAAACACTGCAAAAACTTTTTATCAAAAATTTTTGTTTTGTTTTATTTTTAAATTTCTTGAAGGAAGAGGCTAGATTCAGCTCATTAATTATTCTTGAAGTTCAAAAGAGAATTCTCCTTTTTTCAATCATTACAGATAATCCAGAAAAGACGTCTTTTTAAAAAAAGATCTTATAAGAATTTTAAGAAATCTAATTACACGCTGCATAATTGAGTATATTTATTCTTTTCTATAAACAAGTCTATCTTTTCAAATGATGAAGATCAACAATCATGCTAATAAACACACAGCTAATAAAGAGATTGTATCAGCATCAAAAGATAGATTGATTTTCTCCTGTTCTCCTCGCTTATCTTCTAGAAACTATGGCTCCGCCATCATTTATTTCTGCCGGTAGCAACGTCGGTAATCCGTCGCGTTTATCTTTGAGGCATAGGCGGTAATTCTGCGCCGGAATGGAGTCGATCTATTTCCGGTTGTCTCGCGTCTCCCACGCGATTTCGACCCTTCGGGGAAGATACTTGGCCGGTTGCGGGAATTCCGGAGAAATTCTTGAATACCGCGACGGATCCATATAGCTTTGCGAGGGAATAGCGAAGAGAAACAGCGAGCTGCGCTCGAGGGGGTTGAGGCAGAATGCGGGGGATGCTGGAGAGATCCTCAAGTGGAAAGAGAGGATCTGGAGTACCCGGAGTGCCGGAGTGGAGTGGCTTGGAAATGTATAGGCTGCTCGGTGTAGAACCGACAGCAATTTTTAAACGCACGGAGAAGATATTTTTTACACGGAATACATTAAGACAGATTACGCCGAGGAATGCTTGAAAGGATATTCCTGATTAAAATACCGAAATACTATGAACTAATTTTTTATCTTTTGATTATATTCAGTGAATTTTAAGATTAACACATTCTAACAATATAAATATAATATTCTTACTATCTCACTACTCTAATAATATAACATTCTAACAACTTAAAAAATTTTCTGATTTTATTTATATGTTTGAATTTTATCGGAAATATCTCTTTGGTACATATTTTTGTGATCAACTCTACTTTTAAACGACGTTATTTTCTATATTACGTGCTTTCGTGCATTACCGTAAATTTTTATCGAATGTGTCTGTCTGAAAAACTACCTACTTCTCTAGATGAAGTTAGAGTTATCTTATATAGTCGCGCGCATCCTATACGCATCTATTTCATGCAACAAAGTGCCGATGGCATCCCCAAGGTGGTAACATAACGTAAACCCATCCTTTCTTCGCGGCGCCTCTTTCCCACGAGTGCTTAGTCACAGAGCACGTAGCATAATGTTTATTCGCCTTATGTAAATTCTCTGTAAATTGTCGGCTCGCACGAAGCAGTTTCGTTCGCTTTGGTATTGCGATGGTTCTATCTTGCGGGCATGAGCGTATATGCGCCAAGACAAATCCACATCTGATGATGATACGATTACATTAACATTGCTTCTTCAACTGGAAAAGCGGTACATCGGTCGAGCGGCAGGCGAAATTTATAATCAAATTTGTATTCGCGCGTACGAAAATGTTTTACATCTCAGGTTTACATCTCAATTCACGTTCCATAAATTTTCTTCGCTTGTCTCCCAGATACTGCATATTCACGAATTTGTTATTAGAGATTAAATGAAAGAGCGATTAAATAAATCGACGAATAAATTAAGAAAGTTTGTTTCGTTTACTATGTATTTACTTATGAGTAAAAAATTCTCTAAATTCTTTTTATTTTCTTTTGTTTTATGAACTTCTCTCTATATCATAATTTTGCACATGTAACTTAAAAATTACTTAATTCTAAAGCTTAAAGGCGTTACGTTAAATGATCTAATTTAACATATATTATTTTAATTTTAAATCAACCATATAAATTTTTTTGCTTCCATTATTTACACTTATGTTTTTCTTACAAAAATTGACAAAAGAAAAAAATAAATTACAAATTACAAATTGTGATTGCCTAATGAAAACATCTATAATGTATTCCATATTAATATTTTTTTAAAAGGATACATTTTTCTATTAAAAAGAACATTTACGACATTATTGCGCTTTTAGATCCTTCGCTGCAAGTAGCTTTCAGGTGACGAAGATGCTTCGACGACTGTTGTATCGTCGTTTACGTGGATTACGAAGATTATCCAAAGCTCTTGTTAAAGCACGCGGTAATTAATCGTCAAGACAAATTGTTTATGCTGTCATTAATGCGAACTATCGGGATTATCCGGAAGTTCTAACTGCACGCGCGTTCTAATTAATTGCTGCAGCAAAAATCTTAGACAACAGCAGCCCACAACTGCGACGTTATTACATGACAAAAGATCATCAAACCCGGTACTCACAACATTCTTAATATAAAATTTATATTGCCGATAACAATTAAATAAAAAGTTAATACATAATTCATTATTTCTATGTGGAGATATGTACGTGGAAATTTATAAATATTTGACAGCGAACATAAGCAACTAGTTAATATTTCTTCATTGCAACTTTCTGTAAACTAAGAAACTCTTGCATAAGAATGTCTTAGTTTTTAGACATCTACATATGTTTACGAGATTTTCCTCGTAGCGCCATGGTAGATACCAACGAGTTCTACTTCGAGAATTTCTTCCAAGTATTTTATTTATAGACCGTAGCAACATTTTCTAGTTCAACTATTTCACAGATTTCACGGAAGTGGATACGCTTCTTCCTTGCTTCTACGTGAATAGATCTAATAATTTGGTCACACCACACGTACGTATATATATGTATATATATATATATATATATATATATATATTTCAGATCATATTTCATCAAAATATTATAGAATAAACAATTTTTATTTTAACCGTTCGGATCTATTATTATTTCAATACTTTCTTTATCTTTAAATTTTTCAATGTTCAAATTTTCTTATTTAAAATTTTTTTCTTCTTTTTTTCTCTTAATTTTATTACATAAATATTTTTTTATTGTTACATATTATCAGTTTAACTATTGCAACGTAATGAATGCACATTTATTCCGAAACTTCCAAAAATTTTCGAATAGAAATATTTCATATTTGCGAGTAGCTGTAAAATTAATCGAGAATTTAAAGATTTCTAAAATATCGTATTTTTAAAATATTTTTAAGATAATTTTAAAATATCATACATTGCGGAAAAATTGAGATTCTCAAAGCTTTAGAATTCGACGATATCAAGGCTTCTATCTTCTAAATGAACCCGAGGATCTCGGAAATTCACGGAGCTTGGAATGACATTATTAACGGCGGCCTAATTAAATTAGAGTTAACAATTGTAATTGACGTGCCGCCCGCTCGTTCGCGCGCGCGTGGGCGCAGAAAGGGAAGCTCATTTCGCAAAATTGCGGAACTTGCTACGCGACGCGACATCCCGGTCCGAAATTATTCCCGCCCGGGCTCTTCTTCCCTCTCGGCAATAACTAATGAGCCGCCTGTCATCGAGAATAATCGATGCATTCGCGTTATGCTTCCCGAAGACAGAGCGCTCGCGCGCGCGCGCGGCTCCGCGTCGATTTACGAGCTCGTGAAGAGTGCGAGCACATCGCCGACGAGAGAACGGCAGCCAGCCGGTGCATGTGCAGTCGACCTCGCCCCCTTCTTGTGCAAACCTTTCGAGTAACATACATTTCCACGCACCGTTGTATCTTCAACCATCACTGCTACAGCCATTCACACTCATTCGCGCCTTCAAAGGCGACTGTCTCGTTCATCTCTGTTCTTCTTCTTCTTCTTTGACCCGACGTCCTGTTCGTAATTCTCATCCAATTTACGTCGCGAAACCGTGAGGCTCATTACAGAAATATAGTAAATGTGTCCTAGATCTGATTATAAATTTCCATGAATAAAACAATTATATTCGGCAATCAAATTTTACTTATTCGTCTATTAAGATAAATGGTGAATTAAGAACAATTAAGGAAATTTCATCGATACAGAAAGAGAAATGAAAGAATTTGATGGATTCTTTGGAATCCAATATTTCAATCATTTGTCTATTTTTTTAACAGTATATGTTAATTCACATTGATTTTAATTTAAAAACTCGCGCTCAATTTCAATAATCATGATAATGCTACGTTTTATTGCGTTCATTAATATTATTGATATCGTAAGTCTATAATAATTATTGGCATTGAACGAATCAATCAAAACTGAATAATCTTGTCGTCATTTTTTTGCGTTTTATACTTCTCTTCTTAACATTAATCAATTATTTTATTCATGATTGTAATAAAAATATAAAAAAATCGACTTTCATTCTAAACAATAATCATTTTGCTAAATTCTAAGATAATAGCATATGATTTATACATGCACATTAAAAAATATATATATATATATACATATTGAATACTCTTAACATACTAAAAGAATTATTTATTAGTAAAAGTAAAATATATATATTTATAAGAACATATAATCATTCGTACTCACGGAACATGTAGACACAAATCGAAAATTTGAAGAGGTAGGACGATAAGCCGAATCTCGATGTTCTTCATCCTTTCCTAATTCTTTCTCCCTCGTACTCTACCATCCTTCGTCCGGTCCACGGATCCGCAAGTTAAGTAGTAGTCAAGCTTCGTGGTGCGACAAGCTTTTCCAGCAGACGGCTCGGGACCACGAACGAACTTTTTTGTGGCGAGTTACTCGTGTGGAGCACGAACCCTGTTATCTTCGGACGTGTCGAGTTACCTCGTTAACCAACAATGGTTCCGACACGAAGGCTTACCTCTCTGTCGTTGCGCCGCTCTCGCGTTTCGCTCTTTATCTCTCTGTTTCTTTTTCTCTTTTCCTCTCTCTCTCTCTCTCTCTCTCTCTCTCTCTCTCTTTCTCTCTTGCCCTCCAGTCGGAGCTGCAACTTTTCACTTTACGTCGCGCGTTACGTGCGAACGGACGCAGCTCGTCGCGCGAAAAATGGATTCGCGGCTGCTTGATGGCCTTACCGGAGCCGTTATCGTTTCATTCGCGCCGACATCGACGTCAACGCCGTCTTTCACGGCACCGTATGCTGCTGAGTCTCGACGCGATCGAGCGGAATGTTCGCGATGTGGGGAACGTCGGTTATTTCCCTAGTTCGAAGGGTCGTTTGATTTTTTCCTCATTTTTCCTTTATTCTCCTTTTGAAGAGGAAACGGAGTGCAGTTTTTCGGTATTTTGTTGAAATCACATTGTTTTTTTTTTCCGTGGAAACTACGTGAATTTTTTATTGCAGCGTTCTTTCCGTTCCTCTCTCACCAGATTTTGGGAAATTACCGCGAAGGAAATGAAAAGAGCGACCGCTACTCGACTATTACTTTTTAAGCAGCTACATTTTTTATCTTTTATTAATAGACTCTTCAGTCTATGAAAATGTGCTAGTAGTAAAGGTCTTTTATTAAAGAAAAGAAAATTAACAAAAATAAAAGCTAATAAAGAAATATTTTAAATAGAGTCTAGAAATATAGAGAGCCTCTTTAAAGGATGACAAAAATTTGATAACTTTTCTATAGAAAAATAGAAAACTTTATTTAAGAACGACGTTTTCTATCGGCGAGCTTCGCAGATTTAGTAGGAAAAGTATATTGAATTTTTTTTGCTTAAATCCTAGAAATATCTAGGTGCTGTCTAATATCGTTTCTCAATTTTTTTGAGGAAAAAAATTCTATTCAAAGTATGCTACAGAGATTTCTCTGAAATTTATAGTTTCTCGTCTTTTCGCTATTTCACATAGGCAAGAGAAGCGCGTTTCGTTAGAACGTTACTCTACGAAACCAGTTTCTCTTTTTACAACCCGCTTTGTAAATTTACGTGTACGCAACGCTCCAGACATTTCTCTCAAAGTTTTAAGTGTGCTTTGCATAGGATCTACGATGAAATTTCGATAGTGAGATTTACCGCACTGATATCATTTATTATTATATTCTTGACTTATTGTTTTCTCTAAAATTCAAGGGTATGATATCGTGAATCAGTGCTGAATTCGCCTATGTGTACAGAATATTTACGAAATAACGTTTATGTAACGAAAATGATGTGAATGGAATCTAATTGTCTCCCGAAAAAACGAAGAACAATTTCATTTATATTAACGTGTTCGGTAACACAATCAAGGCATTACTTATGAAATATGGGAATCGACACTCGTATTTCACGCGCGATAGGAAAATTTATACTCCATCTCGTTCCCTCGTTCTTATCAGCCAACAGAATACCTAATGAGTAATTTACGTCGACCGCGCGGGCGACCGTTGATTGGCAGTCGTTAATCACGCTGACGAAATATTGTTGCGCCCACAGATTGGGTGTATTATTCGGCTCAGGCGCGTCATTATTCGCGCGCGCGCGCGCGCTCGTGCGAGCCATCGATCGGCAGCCGGAGAATTATTAAGTATGCGCGCGACAGATTGGACATTACATTCGCATTACGCGATTGTAGCGACGGCTATCACGATCATTAATCTATGTGCCGGCGTTACATCGTCCTCATGGAAAATGTCGAAGCGTCCGAAACGAAGGGCTGACAGGCCCTGCATATTTCAGCGTTCACTTTGGATGCTGGTGACAGCTCTAAAGAATTGATAATGGCAGAGCGTTTATGGAAACGTACATCTGAAACGGTTATTATCAACAGTATCCACTGCCGGGCTAATCATTTTCGCATTAAATTTTCGCGTTGTTGTGTCTAAAAAAATTGTTGAAAAGATTGCTATTAAAATATCAAGTAAGTTATCCGAATTAATGATAACCGTTGTCGAATTACGGAATCGTGATAGATTCTCCGGAATTGTCGCATAAATTATTGTTAACGCGTTCCGAATGCGCTCTGTCGATTTTCCCGTGCAATTCCCGTGGAAAATCGGAAATGTCTTGAGAAGCCTTCGCCCATAAATCGGCCATTTAAACCTCCACGAATCGGCACAACGTCGGCGGCGATTTAATGCTCAACCTGTGTTCCAAGACATTCTCCAGGCGGAATGGACACGGATGTAAATTACAGACGAAGCGCGTCCATGGATTACGCTTTAACGGCGTCGCGTCTCGGTGAATTTTAAAAAATGTATCGCGAGCCTTTTCGCAAAATGCTCCACAGAGACACGGTTTATTTTTCACGACAAGATGCTGCATATACGATCGAGAGCCTCGTCGCGAATAAAACACGACGACGTTTTTCGCTGCGGGAAAAAGTACCGCGTGCGTATACCGGAGCAACTCTATACGCAAATTTCAAATTTCTTATCTGTAACGACTTCGGCGAGTTTCTCGGTATCATGAAAGTCAAAGGATTACATGGAGTTGCAAATGGAGCTCTAGCCTTACCGTTAGCGCCAGATGATAGAAGAAAAAGTGAAAATTTTCGTGAGAAAGTAGTACAAACTTAGATGAAGGCATTAAATATAAATTTTAATGCCTTTAATTTTGTGAATAATTTATTATTCAAAAATATTTTTGCGATATTTTGACTAATTGTAAGAAAAATTTGCATTTATATAAATATAATCTCTTAACACAATATTTTTCGAATTCAAAAGTCTCATTTTTATTAAACAAGTAGAGTTAATTTCTCTTGCATTTATTCTTTTTAGAGAGAATATGAACATTTTTGTATTCTCCAATAATACATGGAAAGAATGGTTTTATTAAAGTATTTAAAAATTTAGATACAGAATTGAAAATAATTTTGTTGGACCAAAATAATTATATAGGACGTTCAAGCTGGTTGCTAAAATTTTTTTCACAGCACTACTCATTATGCTTAAGTATTTTATAATTATTTTAATAGTTTAAGAAAATTATTATTAGATCTATATCTAGCTGAAATTTTATTGTCAGCATTTTTTCCGTGTACAAAGTTCTTTTATTCTTCGGTACGTTATTTTTTAATTATCTTTTGTTTTTATTATTCCTTAAGCTCATAAATGGAACATAGACTCTCGGTGTAATAGATAATTAAAGAAAAGCAAGTGCGATCTCGAAGATATCGAGAGTATTGTCCGGCGAGAATCGGCGCAGGAAAAATATCGTCGTGAATAAAATTCTTCTCAACATGCGCGCGGGAAGTACACACGTATATACGGGATAATCTTACGACGATAAGTTTTCGCCGGGGTTCCATTTTAGATAGAAAAGACGCGCGGTTTTATGACGAACAGACGCGCTTCGCGTCCTTTGGATATTTCATGAATGTGAAAGTACAAATATTTGCAGTCATTCTCGTTGTAGAATTTGAATGTCAATGTAGGGCTTCCTCGTAACATGTTACACGCGATGGCACCTCTCCACGAAATGGTAACACTTTTCCCCCTGCTCTTGTTCTCCTTTAAACAGTTGTCTTTCTCGTTCTCGACACGCGAAAACATTAACCAGAATATTCGATGTATGCATCTGCACCTTCCGTGATCGTACGAGATACTTGTACTGTCGTTCCCGCAGAGGATGGGAGGAGCTCCCTGCA
The DNA here is from genome assembly GCA_037157785.1 of Cephalotes varians. Taxonomy (NCBI): domain Eukaryota; kingdom Metazoa; phylum Arthropoda; class Insecta; order Hymenoptera; family Formicidae; genus Cephalotes; species Cephalotes varians. The sequence continues at coordinate 1,837,539 of JANQDE010000030.1, forward strand.
ATAGGAGGCAAGAGCTTTCGCAGTTTTACTCCGCGGCGAAGACGACTACGTCATGCTGAGTATGTAATATGAAAGTCATTGTTATGCGATCGTTCCGAATGATTTTTACTATGGGATATCGGAAGTCGTTGAACGCTTTTTAGTGACTGTCCGCGTTTTTATTCGCGTTTAAATGCTCGTGTTCGACGTGACGCGAACGGAATTAAACGCCGCGATAGTGAATAGTGCTATAAAATTTCGTTAAGTATAAAACTTATTGTTAGCCATGTAGGAAACGAATTATCATGAAAAAAAAAATGCTTAATGCCTGTATCCTTTACATGGAATATCTAGAAAAATGAAAACATTAAATATCGTAAAATTATAAGAGTATGAGTTTTTTTATAATATTGTTTAAGAAATGAAAATCAAGAATGAGGCAACAAAATTATTTTCAGATCTGTATCTATCTAAATTAAGTACTTCTGCAAAACCATGTAGAAAAATTTATTGTAAAAGAAAGATGCTCCCTTGTACAACGTACGCGCGAATTTATTGTTTAATAAATCAGCAGTTGTTTCCAAATTTCACGAATTTCGAGAATGTATTGTAGAAGAATATCTCGTTTACTTGGCGGAGAATAAAGGAATTTTCTTCCATCGATCGCAATCGCATATTCGTCCGACCACCCACGCCGTTGCGATGTTCGTATCTGGGCTGGATCGACGCCAAATCGAGAACTCTCAAATGTTCTCATAAACAACTATCTAAGATTGATAACACTTTTATATGCCACCTTTGACTGACAATCTAGTTTTTGCTCCTTTTTTTTACCAATCACTTCTTCACTCCGTCTGTTCGAGATGATATAAAACGCGATTGAAAACGCGCGATAAAACGTGATATTATCTCGTTGTAATATAGAGACACGAATATATATGCGGATGTTTAGACAATTTTGAAAACGATAAATTTAATTGCGTACTTCAAAAGAGAGCATAAGTGAATATAATTTGTAGATGTGATTGGATTTATGCTCGTCAAAATTATCTTTTTAAATACTTAATTTGATTTAATTCTTAAATTAACTCTCTCTCTCTCTCTCTCTCTCTCTCTCTCTCTCTCTCTCTCTCTCTCTTTCTTTCTCTTTCTCTCTCTAATTTTAAAAACATTTTTTATTCAATTGTTGAATCTTTTCCGTCAAACTTTAGGATTAGTTACTTTTATACAGTTACGTTTGCGGAAAAAAATAGGAATTAATAACGATTTAATTAATGAATATATTTGCATACTAGCATTGTAATCGTAAAAAAGTGTCACATTTTTTTAATTTTTTCTACGGATATTAAGAATTATCATGAAATTCATGTAATTCACGAGCCACGGTGAATAAATAGATCTCTTCCTAAAGAAACATCAGAGATATTCGCTGCTGGCGAAGTGACATTTAATACGGGAATAGCGCACCGTGATGACCACTGAATTAAACACCTCATAAACCGACGATTGAACTCGTTATCGCTTTATCGTTGACGATAAACGTCCGGTTCTCTTGTTCTAGATTTCCTCGATCATGGGATGATCGAGGAACGACATTTAACCATTATTGCTTCAATAACATCGATGTAGCAGGTAATATTTATAACAGGTGTTTCAAAAGAAAATTTCTTCTGTTATTTTCGTTTTCATATTGATCATTCTATGTGACACGTAACAATACATCGATAAATTCTGAATAAATTGTTATAAAATTCACACGAACCATAATCAGTTAATTTAAACAATGCTCTTCCGCATTCAGCTATGAATTTCGCATCGACGCGGCATAAACGTGACGTATGTCATCGTTTTTCTCCTGACCTGCGGATAACAATCGCGCAGCTTTTGCGGAATTACGATCGTCCCTTCATATGAAGCCAGTCCCCGACATCTTATTTCCGCGCCGACTGAAAAATGACCAGTGGCTTCCGCGCGCTTCTCTCGAGATACGCCATCGTTTTTAAAGGGCGAAGATGGAAAAAAAGCTCGGTCAACGTGACACAGTCCGTGATACTGCATCACCCGCGACGACGAGCTCTTATGGAAATGTCGGCGGGACCTATTCCCGCGGATATCCTTTTTGCCGGATAAGCGGGGTTTCTTCGAGGACCAAACGAATACCAGGATTACCGTTCTAGACATTCTTCCATCCTCTCGTCAGTCGAGCGGATCCGTTTTCGTCCCCTACGTTCGCGTTGATCTGACAAAATGCCGCAATCCCGAAATTATATTCTTCGGAATATTATAGTATTTACAATATAGCGGGTTCATATCTCATCTTCTCCTTGTTTTTACCTAATTTATTAATAACAATGTGCTATGTATCATTAAATTCTGTGAATCTTCTGTGAAAATATATTCAATAATCTCGTTATGCACGTTGCAATCACGTTTGATAACCAATTTTTGCAACTAATTTAGTACTTTGTTATCTTAATATTAATGTAATCTTAATATTAATCTCAGCTAAGCATAAGTTATCAAATTTTCTATATCATATATTCTGATTTTTTATACATCTGATTATATATATATGACTTTTTTTTATTTATTAATTTTTATGTCAGATAAAGTTGTCAGACTTAAAAATACTTAACTGTAGGATTCGCTATTTCAAAAAAATTTGCTATTTTGTTATTTTATTTTTTTATATTTGCTATAATACATAATCTCTCATATTGGAATTATGAAAATTGAAATCTTGTGCGCGTGTTTTCTAAATTTTATTATTTAAATAAATTAAAGACTTAAATAAAATGCGTTAATTGATTAATTATGAATTTAATTTCTTATGGATATTTCATGCTGTATTTCTATATCTAGTGATAAAATTGCTATTTAATTGCGGCATTATTAATCCATCATCGATCGCAATTAATTTCTTTTTATTAATTTTTTTATACCGCGAGACGTAAAAGATAATCCGTCATACATTTTCCACAATCGATCACACGCAATGAAAGACAATTCCACGCGCCACGGCCATTTCATTAACGTTTATGCCTCATAAGCTTCTATAATTGTTCATTCCGCGTGAATCACGAAAATTAAAAACGCAATCACGCCGCTACTCTTTATTTCTAATCGAATTAGCCCGCGGACTCAATCGTGACTTTTTCTTCCGTGTCATTTCTCCGAATAGCTTCCGATATCCGCTACTCGACGAAACTCGCCTAATTCAACGTTAGACGAACTCATCCGCAATGCGAGTACTTCATGCATGTTCGGCTCGCTAAACTTTAATGCCCCACCTCGATAACCGGCAGGTACTCGCGCTCTGAGGACTTCCGACTTAAGTACCACTAAATCGATTACCGGCTTATGGTTGTAACGTTCCACTTCTCTATGCGAGACGTCTTCGATATCCGGTATTGCCGACGTAGTAGTCGTCGTCGACTCCTCGTTTCAATTCGCATTTCATTACGCGGTCGGAATAATAGGCCCTGTATTCTAATCGGATTAAAACTTGAGATTGCTCGGCCAAAGAATATCAAAATTTTCGAATTCGATACGTGCGCCGCACGATCGAGATTTGAAGGGAATTTTAATTGATCTGCTATTGGCTTGATTGCCAAATACAAAAGCGTATGAATATCGCCATTCATGAAATAATTCATATACTTGGTTACGTTTCAAGCATAAATATTTTAAATATCGAATAGACAATTATATTATCTTTTCTAATCATTTTTCTTGTAAAAAGTCAATTCTTGGAGGATCTTCTTAGAGGACAAGTTAGTCCTCTATTTTCTTATTAGGTTTAGTTAGGTTTAGTTAATTTCCTTATTAGGTTACACGAAAAGAACAATTTTGCTGAAAATTAAATAGATACATTTTTTTAAATTATTTTAAAATTATTTTCGTTCTTTTCGTGTATGTACATATCTTCTTGTATAAATATATGGGAGAGTTACTAAATGCGTATCCATTGCTTAAATAGTATCTCATTATATTTTTATTTAATATAAGCAGTATTTAGCATTAAATATTAGCAGCAAAAATATGAAATTATTAATTTTGTCTAAATGCTGTTTATATTAAGTAAAAATATAAAATATCGATGAGTTGTTTTCTTTTCTTTAAATCGACACATGCAGTGCATAATAAAATATACGTGAGATGTACGCCAGGAAAATCAGTAATTCCGATAAATGGCGATGTAAAGACAAACATCAAACAGTCATTGATTAGTGTGTCACTGATGGCTTCATTAGCCATTATCCGCCGCGGTATAATCGGCTCGTAGAGATGGCTGTCCGCCAGGCGGAGGATTGCGCTCGCTGTTTAAAGCCAGTCGGATATAATGATTCTATCTACTCTTAATTGTTCTATCAAAGATAATTTCGGGAATTAATATTTCCGACGAGCAAAACGAAATTATCATTCGCTCTCAAATTACCATGCCGCCGCGTCGTGACCGCCTCGCGTTCTCGAGTTACCTGTAATGTTAGAAAATAAAAAGACGAGTGAAAAACGTCGTTAAATGTAGACAGATGAGATCGAGCATCGTCTTCAAACGTGCCCGACTCCAAGCGGGCGTTCCTTTCAAAACACAACTAACTAAGGAAAGCTACCGGCAACCCGGTAGCTTTCCTCGTCTCAGAGAAGCGATAAACCGACAGAAATTGCAATTCTTATCGAGAAACCGCTGAAGCGGAGATTAAATTTCTAGCCGGCATAAAGACAGATTTATTGCAAACTGTTCAAGCAGCCTAATCTTACTTGGGTTTCGTGATAAATTACATTTTTGCCGCGAGAATGACGACGGTAATGACGATTGCACGAAGCAATAACGTTGCACATCCCGTGCATTTTTTCCTCGGTGCATTGTTTAACGCTGCCTCTATTTAAAGTTATCGCAGTGTATATCAAAATATTTTCGAAAAACATGTATTTATTTTGCGCTGCACGAAACACGACTCTAATGATCTTTCTGTTAATTTTTCGTAATGTGAGTCGTGACATAGGCATGCATAAGCCACCGCAGAACACGCTCCACCAAGACGACAACGATGACAACGCTCGTCGCCTGGTGGATCCTTCTCTACCTCTCTCTCTCTCTTTCTCTCGCGTATGCAGAATCGCCCCGGCACTACCGTGTGCGCGTATGTGTGCGCGCAGGCAATCACCTTAATGATAATTTACGATCACGAGCATAAACGTGTCCCAGGCTGGAATTGATTTGTTTACTCCCGAAGGAGATCCTCACGCGATTCCATGTCGGCGCCGCGCCGCGCACGGGTGGCCGCGACCGCCACGATCTCTGTCCTCCCCTCTTCCTCCTCTTCTTGATCTTCCACCTCTTGTTGCTTCTCGTTGTTTATGTTAGCCCTCTGAAGCTACGATTTTTAACGTCTTCGTTTGCGGCCGTCACGGTCGCGGCATTTACGACGGGCGTCTCTCGCTTAAATTCGGGAATTTATGAACTACATCGCCGGTGCGAACGGCCGATCCGGAATCATTTCCAACGACGGATTATATGTGCCCGAGTGTGCACGCGTACATGCGTACGTATATGTACATTTGTTCTAGATAGATGGATGGGTTGATCGGTCGGTTCATCGATTGACCGATTGACTGATGGACAAGACTTATCGTGCTTGCGGTCATAGTGGCCTGGTGGCCGAGTCCGCCGAATCATTTCACGGTTATGCATTCCAAGAGGACTAGAAGAGGGTTTTACCTCTAACCGGAATCAATATATAATCCGTCGTGTGATGGACCGAGGAAAAGGGTCCACATGATTATTTACAACTTCTTAGTCGAGTAATAATAAAAAAGTTTCGAGGTAATACTAATAGAATAGAACAGCGAAAAAATGTGAACAATAATAATATTATTATTGAAATCTTATTGTTAAAAAAATTATGTTTATATATAATAATGAATTTTTATATATAATAATAAATTTTTTTATATATAATAATGAGTTATATATAATAATGAAAATTCAAAATTGGGAAAAAAAGTTGAATAATTCTATTTTATTATTCATTTTTTTCTCTTGAAGTTATATCAGTGGTTTCTAATTATGTTAACATAGGATTTATAAAACTAATGAAAGATAAAGTTTTCTCACATCTATTTGCGTTTCCAAAGATTATTTATAAAAATTCTTAAATATTTATCTATTTATAAAGAAACTATCGAATATATTGAAATAACCATTTATTTTTATATCCATGGATAATGATTGATCGAACGAACAAAGTAGTCAATATACACGAAAATAAAAATTCAATATAATAGAAAACTGTGATCGAGCAAGATTTTTTTTTCGGATTCTTATACATAATTATCTTATACATTTACTCGTATGATATTTTGAAATGCGCGTATTTGGAGCAACTTGTGGAGCGAGAGTTAATGAAACGCCGTAAAAAGACGTTCGTATTCAGCATCAATCGAATGTGAAAATCATCGCGCGACGGCTTTTCCTGCGCAATTTCCCGCCGATAAGTACACAATATGCTCCGCGCGAAATAAAGGCCGGCGAGCCTTTGCTAAAACCGTTTCGGCGAACTTCCGGCAACGCGATGATTTTCCGTCGCGCGCTAGCTGTTAATGGACCGTGCTTAATTCGGAGAATAAAATAACGCGCCGGGCATTCGTATTACATCCGTATTTGCCGTGAATGATAGGTATCGTGTGCAAAGCGCACATATTTCAACCCACCGACCAACCTGTTACGCGATGACTACACGATCGACATGCTGGCGTATGCAAAAAAGTTATTTAATTTTGGCGCAAAGTGCAGCGTAATTTTTGGAATTTTACGCTACAACTTTCCACATTCATTTGCCGTAATTACATTGTTTGTCACTAAAAACCCGTTTTACTGATTGTGTTCAGCCTCATCGGATTTAATCGTATCTCTATATCGATTTTTAACTTAATTTTTTTTTAATGATATTTTTAAATTATATTTGAGATGATAATTTTAAAACAGTTTTTAATATACGGCAAACATTCAGATTATCAATTTAATATACGTTAAATGTACACGCTAATGAATCTTGGCAAATTCTAGATCAATACATAATAAATATATACCTTTTGCTCTTTGATTTTGAGAGCGATGAAGACGAAGCGAAATTTCGGCGGCGGCTAATATCACCAATCGGCGTTAGAAATTGAGACGCGATGAGAGAAATTCGCGTCTCGACTATCGAACGTGCAATTATTCGGCACGTGCTCGAACGTTGGCCGGCAGAACCTTCCGACAGCTGGGAATGAGAGACCGTATGCAAACGGCCTGTTCCCGCGAGCGAAAGGTCGTCCCTCCTGAATCATCGGGCTCGATTTAATTAACGATGACGCGGGGAGGAGACACGATCGGCCCAATTGCTATACTTAGAATTCGATGCGGCGAGTCCCTTGTTCGCTATTACAAAATGATCGTATTGCTTTCCGCGGCGGTCACGATGGAAGTTCGCGTAGGAAATAAAAATTAATAGCACCACAATTTTCGAGACGAGAGGAAAAAGAAGTGAATTTCGAGGGCTTTCAAATTTTTCGGGAGCCATGAAGGAAAATACCAACAGAGTTTTTGAAGACTCATTTATACAGTCTAGAATTTAGTATGTTGCTATATGAAACAACTAAGATATTATAATCATAATGCTGATAATATATTCCACTGTCCACTGCACAGTTCTTCGGGCGATCTCGGCCAGTTGTGAGAAAGACGATTCGTTCAAATTGAGAGTCACGGTTATTGAACGCGGAAAATATTTTATTGAGAGCCGTGGATCCAGAATATTACGCAATTACTGCCAGCAAAGAGAAAGAAGTCCTACGAAGAATTAATTAAAGAGTGGAGCTGCTGTGCCACGGTTTGGTCGCCTTTCGGTTAATCGCACGTCCACGTTTGACATCCTGCAATTAAACTCGATGACTGAATTGTCCGACGTCATTCGCAGTCCATGCGGAACGAGGATCGATAAGCTTAACGACGACGAAGATGATTTTGCTCTCTTTTTCTCTCTCTCGCTCGCTCGCTCGCAAAACGAAAAATGCTAAGATGTGGAATCCATCCATAGATTTCTTATGAATTGTCTCAGAAATCAAATGTCCTTTCGCTAAGAGACACTTCCTTCTTCGATTTATTTGTACACGGTATATACCTCGCGAAACAATCGGATATTGGCAGGATCCCGCTCAAGAGGAAATGCACCTCGAGGCGAAATCGAACGCGGCTAACGTGTGCAGCCATCGCCTTCAGATAATCCCAGAAGTGTCTCAGCGGGTTGCAGGCAGGTTGAAATAGTGCGCGATTGAGCGCGAGAAGGGRTGAAAGAAAGAAACAAGGGTGAGAGAGGGTTCCGTGGACAGAGTTCTCTAACTCGTAATTAGTTTAAGGGATAGACCGAGCGAATTGGCCGATTCGAAGGCGATATTCCGTAGATAGAAACGAACGAACGCGAACAGAYGAACCACCACGCCGAGATAAATCTTAATCAAATTAGAATAATTAACCGAGAAGGTCGAGGTGGTCGGCAACTATTCTCTCTCGCGCACCTGATTGCAATCTCTTCCTGCTTGTATGAGTGAGATGATTTTCTGTTCCGGAAATAATGTACCTCAGTCACAAACGGCGGTCGTTTGTCGCAAAGATATGTAGGATACTCAGACTCAAGTACTTTCTTTTGTTCATCATATTTTTTATCGATTTGAAATCAATTTTTCTTAATGTAAATTTGATTATCCATCGTAATTTTCACAACGTTAATATCGGCAATCATTTCAGTAATCATTGCTTCAATTGAAATAAATTTTTAGATTTTTAATGCTCTGATATTGTTGCTAAGAGAGAATCATACAACACATTGTTAAAAATACATTATATTAAAGACAATATAAAATACAAATTATTTTATATATACATATATATATAAAATATATTTCTCGTCAAAATTAAAAAAATAATACAATTTTATTGTTATTTTTAAATATCCGTTAATTTCTTGAAAAATTTTAGCTTTCCAATATATAATTAGCAAATTATTTAATGTTAAATTTTATGAAGTTATAAAATGAATAGTCATAAATTCTCGCGATAAAATATGAATTTAAAAATTTGATTAAAATTTATTTCAGATATTTTACGACATTATTTAATAACTAAAGTAGCAGATTATGCATAAAATAGGTATTCTTTCCAAAAGTAGTATTGATCTTCAATGATTTGATTATCTGGATTTGAATAAAATTTAGACTCTCTCTACTTCTTGCCGATTTTTTTAACTGTGATATGTGTACCAAGGGATGCATGTAATGGAATTCGATCTTCTTCATGCTCCGCAAAGCGCAGATAATAATAGATGGTGTGTAATCTAGTGCTAATAACTTGACCCTTTGTCGTCGTGGTTCACGGTCTCGATTTATTGCGTCGCGGTATGAAGCGCAGCGTGGGCGAACTTCGCGGTGTCTACTGAAGTTCAACTCGCCATATTCAAATTCCGAGGCTGAATTATAACACGGAACGGACGTTAAATGGAAGTATGGAAGTACGTTTTAAATTATACGCCGCGTGAATTTTGCCGTGAAACATCTATGTTAAGTTCTACTGACTTTAATTAAATTTTATTTTATTATCGTTCAATCTCTCTCTTTTTTTTTCTCTCTGTCTCTCTTTCTCTGCCTTTATTTCTCAAAACACGTATATTTTATTGGATTTTCATAATTGTATAATAATTGTTGAGTAAAATAAAACAACATCTGGATATATGCTAATTATTAGATTTATGCATATTATATAAACGTATAAATCAAAACGATTAAATATGTTTAAATTCTCATTCATATTACACTAAATATTACGCTTACAATTAAATAAAGCGCTTAAAAATCGTATTTTGAATATTTTTGATAAATTGAAATCCCCCACTTTTTATTCAATCTTTCTAGTGAACGTATTAGACGTTTTGATTGCTGCAGAAAACGAAGTCAGCCGACAATTGGTGTGTAATATCTTAAAAAAAGCACAAGCCCTATAAAATGCATTATGCGTAAGATACATGCGATCATAAAAATTTTGACTGGAGAATGAAATTTTGTGAACTTATTGAAGTACGCGGAAATGATTTCGCAAATAACATTGTCTTTTCCGATGAAGCTAGTTTCGAATTTCATGGGAATTTTAATGCTAATGTCGGCGATATCTGAACTTAATTCATATCTCGAAAAGTTAAAAAGAAAGAGTTTCGTTGTGGTGTTTTGAAAAGATCTCGATGTCAGTTATAAGAATATTAAATAAAAAGTAGAGGTTTCCATTTAAAATTTTAAAGTTGAGTTTGAGAGCTCTTCCATACTTGCGCTCGGTCAAACGAGTATCGTTGTTTAATGCATTTGTTAAAAACTCTAAAACTTTTGTATGAAATTTTTTTTTCAAATATTTTATTTTTAAGATATATTTCACCAGTCCGAGACTTTTTTGTCATCTTATATATCCTTAAACAAAGAAAATGCAAAATTCTCTTCAAATTTCTTTCAAAACATTATAATATTTTAACTAATTTCGTTTAATTTAAACTATATGTATTTAATTGTCCGAACACATATATATATATATACACATATAATTTATGATAAAAAAAGAGATATCTATTGAGCTTAAAATTTGTTTCTTCGAACTACTGCGAATAACTGTAGCGCGATAAACAAAAAAGAGAGTAATTTATCACCCTGTGTGATTGTTCATACAGAATAATAGCCGAATCACCTAGTCTTACTACCTGTGAAATGTTCAGCAAGTCAATGTCTGCTATCAGCGCCTCAACCGCAAGTTGAATTTAGACTCCCAAAAGTTAATTTTCACTCATCGTGCACGGAAGACGTCCGTCGGTAATTACCGATGTACCGAAAAGTTTGACGTTTATACATGATTAGCGGCAACTATCTAAAAGTTATCAGCTTTCCGTAGCTATGTAGACAGGAAAATAATTTCGCCACGCGATAATGACGTGAACGACGTGATGATGGCATCGTGATCTTCACGTTTTAACATGCAAATAGTTCGAGCATGAAAGTACTTGGAAATAATGACAAGAGTAATTGAAGATCTCGATTATTCTAAAATATAGTAGTTGAGTGTAATATCATTGTAAATAAACGAAATTGGCTTAACACGATTAATCTTCGGAACGACTGTTAATGCATTTTACCTGGTGAGATCAACGAGATAAAGCGCATCGAAAGAAACTCTACAACACTTCTCGTGGGAACGAACTTGAAAATGTCGTTATATATACTTTAAAAAGAAATAAACAGATGGGGAAGAAGCAAGCTGTGGGGTATTCTTCTTCGTGGCGGGCTCGTCGTCGCTTAATTAGTACCGGCGTACAATTAAGCGAACGCAGGAGCAACAGCACGCTTAAGTTTCAGCCACGCCTCGCGTCTGCGAAGATAAATTGGCGCCAATGAATGCCAATTGGTGTCCCCGCAACCGCCGCAGACTGCATCGTAGTCATTGCGAAGCGAGCGATCCTGTGAGCTTCTATTAAATGTCTTTTCTTATGTGTAAGCTGCCTTGAGCCAGCGACATCCATGTATCGCGAGCTCTGATCAGCCATGAAATTTATTCGCACCAGATAAGTGCGAGACCGAGAGATAAAGGTGGACAAATGAGACCCTACAAACGTCTTACTTCTGCTCGATAAGTAAAAACCAAGCATCGAAATTGCGAGTAGATATATAAATGAATAATCGAAATATATTGCCAGATTCTTTTTTTGTTTATTGAAAAAATATTATTTTTCTTACATACGTGCGTAAAATGTGCAATATGTATAGACATAGAAATAAATGTACATATAAATTTAGTAAATGTATTAATAATTACTGTTTAATAATTTGCTTTTGCAAGCAATTGGAAATTTACGTTCTTGTAATTTTGCCATTTAATTTTAGAGAGATAATTAGAGATCAAGTTATAATATCGAGTTATATTTCTCCGCATTGATCGGCAATTATAATCGGAGTTATAATCAAAAAATATTAGACGATTTTGCGTAATTGCGATAGACGTAATTGTGACGGATTAAGACTGGTCGAAAGATAAGCGCGTTACTGATGAGCATATAATTACTGATTAAGCCTTATTTATGTAGACAAGTATTATATAAGCGCGTACACAAACGAGCGTTCTTTCGTTCTCTTCGATTTTTTTCTCCGTGCGTTTCTCGACGAGAGTAACCTGCCGTCACGCGAGGTACTCGACGTTGCGCGAGCTGCTACATCGATCCGCTGCCCTTTCAATTGATTGGCGGTTTTCCTCGGGGCGCTTTTGACGATCAACCTTCCGCCGCCGCAGCTATCGTCACCCCTTCTGTCTCTACATTCTCCCCCTTCCACGGCTCGGAGGCTGAGGCACAGTTCACGTACAGATGTAACTGACAGTACTTCAGTCAAAAAGGCAAACACTAAACCAATTTCCGCCCCGAGCATCACCAGCGTCCCGTATATGCACGATCATTGCCCGTTTCCCACCCTCATACTCGCTGTTGACAGCAGCAATAAGAGACCCCCGTCTCTGTATTCCCTTGGTCTCTGCCGCGCGCACGCCGTTTTGTTACTCCGTTTACCTCGTACTGTACATCAATCAAGCTTTCCAATTTGTCCATGTAAAGATCGATTCGTCAAGCCGGAACGTAAAACCGCACGATACCTACAGGCGAATGGCGTGGAGAGGGGAGGAGAGATTGAGCAACCCCTATCTCTTCTTTGCAAAAATAAAATAGTGAAAAGAGTATAAGAAAAGTTTGACTTCACTGTCGACACCTTCAATTTTACAATCTCATCTTTTTAAGCTCTCACAATCAATCTGGTTCTCACTTATTATTGTTTTTTGAACTTTGTTAAACCGGAATAATTTTGATCTCTTTAGGAAGATATCGTTATTTTGCAAATTCAGAGTATATCAATATTTTGATTTTGTCTATCCAATTAATCTACGGTTCATTATGAAGACCAGATTAAAGTGTGTTTACAAAACATTGCAGTGATATCTAATAATTAACTATATGGTTTGATATAATAGTAAAATATGACAGCTATATCATGCAATTATATTTGAATGGATTATCAAAGAGAGCTTGAACATGCGTCACTCAATTCACAACAAAATACAGTGTATAAATTTGAACTACAATTATATAATAATGCAACAATGACGCGTCCTGCACTAAATTATAATGTATTATATTCACAATACATTAAAATTTAAGTAATAATGTCATCGTTTTTCTACGTCAAATCTCATTGAATTTGCAGTCTCACTCCATACATCGGTGTCAGCACATGCGTATTCTTCAATCAAATGAGCGAGGTCATCATTTGTCCTACCATTCTTGTTACAAAAGCTTATTGTTGTAATTGTGCAAACGTTATATTGTTGCAATTGAATGGACTGTTCTATATTCGTTGTAACGAAAGTATATTGTTGTTGCGACGAACGAGTTGATTTGTTCTTGATTATTGCTCGTATTTTGACGAATCTATTGAAATTTGATAGAGTCGTTATTGTAAATGACGCGGTTTGTAAACAACGAGATACGTATCTTCATCATGATTTAAACAAAATTGATCGTCTCGCTGACGCGAGATCTTTTTCCCATTTTTATCACATTTTTCTCACTTTTATTACATAAAAATCTGGACTTCTTTTAATTTCGTATGCCGCACGAATCCACAATCGAAAATAAAGACGTGAGATTAAAACATTTTTCGCTGAATTTAATTTTGTATGTGACATCTCTCCATCGTTCGTGCTCATTCCCATAAACACATACAAATTACACGGAGAGAGAGAGAGAGAGAGAGAGAGAGAGAGAGAGAGAGAGAGAGAGAGAGAGAGAGAAATTAGACGAATATACTACAAACTCAGAGAAGACTCCGCTTGCTATTAAACTCACGTTACTGCTCCTCAGCGGACAATCGCATCCAAATTTCCAAGGATGTCAAATCCGGACGTTAACCCTTCCATCGTTGAAACTACAATCACACGACATATTGCTGCGTCCAAATATGACTATAGAGTGTTCCAGAGATGTCGAAAGTGATCACATATAGCAAGAGTGAATATAAATGCGTGTTAATCCTTGTTAAATTTAGAAACAAATTTTTCTTAATCCAAATTTCAAACAAAGTCATTTATTTGTCATAACTTTTCGAAATTCATTCGCAAAATTATTTTTAATAACACTAAGTTTCAAATTAATGTAAGTAATAAAATTAAAATAAAATTCTCTTCTGTTATCGTTTATTTCACTTTGAAAGAAAAATAATGTACATTGTTTATTTACAAGCAAGACTTACAAGCATTAAGGCCCTATATTTTTTGTGATTTATAGTGCAAGAATTCTAGATACATCGAAATACGCTTACTTTCCGCCGATTATGAAACACTCTGTATATTTGCTCAAACGTATTTATGTGGCTAATATTACATATTATTATAATTATGCGTTATGTAAAGTTATTGAATGGTGAAGATTTTATTTATCATTTATTTTAAGCAATAGTATATATTTTTATGAATATACAAAGTGTTCTGTCGCTATTCCTTTGATTAATGCAAAGTCAATTTTTAGTTAACAAAAATTTTATTGATCGCTCTCTTTCATGGCTTCTTCTGATTTTTATTGAATAATGTGCTTTCAGTTTTTAAATCATAGGCATTAAATATCTCGCTAATGATAAAAGTTCAATGTACCATTTAATATTGAAGTAAAATTAACTTGAAATTAATAAATATTGCGCAATTTCATATATTTTATCTGCTTTAGCGACATTCAATTAAAATTTATATTAAATATTTAATGGAGTGCGGAATTTTTGATGAATAATATAATTTGACATTCCGGTTTTTCCATTCGCAATGAAATTATAAATTAAATTAGTTGCTCTTTTTATCATTCTTCCTTCTCGTAGCAAGGAAATTCTCTGATGAGATTTTAAAAAGTCAGTTTATTAAATATATATTATATATAATCGCTTTTTTAAAATCTTCTTTAAACTGCACTTTCAATAGACATTTGCCTCCACAAACCGCCTTTTCGATGTTGGAAAAAAAAAGCGGATTTACTTCGAGCGATTTTTACACGCGTATACAACGCCTCGAGCAAATGTATGCAAATTACAAACTTTAAGGTCAGAAAAGCCACTGCGCACCTGATATTAAATCTCACCGCGGCGCGGCATACGATCGCGACGAAACTCTACGAGAACTGAAAACTCCTCGAAGGAGGAAATTGTGTTAGCCGCACAAGTGCATACTTTCTGATACGATCATTAAATACGATGTTGCAATCTAGCGAATGCTACGAAATTCGTTTACTCCCAGCTTCTTTCTTTATCGTTCTTTTTAGAAGCTTGCAAACAGGCTCTTAAAGGATATAAATAGATTCTTCTAATAAATAAAGATAAATAATGTTAAAAAATAACTCAGCGAAGAGTCGATCTAATCGAATGTCGTCAGTTCCACGTTTGACAGTTATTCCATGTTGATCGTGCGATCGATGGATCGAGATACTCGCGCTCGTGAGGACGCTGAACGGTGGATAAAAACGCGAATGGCGTTCCGTTTTTAGACGAGAAGCCGTCGTGGAGACAGCTCGAGGGGGAGGCTACAGGGAAAGGGCGGTCTGAGACCCATCAAAGCCACGAAAAGCTCGGAATGTGCGCGCGTTGGCACGAGAACCGGCACCGCGAGCGGTGTCTGTTGCATTTTCAGACGCCGCTTTCACGGAGAAATCTTCGAAGTAAAATCCGATTTGGATCACGAGGCAGAAAAAGTCAAACGCGCGCGTTTCGACACCCGTGATCCGGTGATCTGACATCCGATTTGCGTACGGTAACAGTTCGTAAATGCTCAATATTGAACGCGCGAAAAACCGTCATTATTAAAATCTAAAAAAGGAAAAGAATAGACGGTTCCGAACATTCAGCTATTCTTTGACTGTAAATTAATTAAAATAGACAAATTTATAGTTAACTTTTACCTAAAAAATGATATCGATAATAAACGTTGCAATAAGAACGAAATTGAGTTTGGTTTTTTATATAAAATGTATAATATAATTATATAAAATATATTGTATCGTAATTTATACGCGATTAGCAAAGTTTGCGCCTGTGCTTTCGTTGCTACAAACATCTCAACGTAATTTGGTAATGCGACACTTTCTAACCATTAGGCTAGGATTTAGCGTCATCCGGTTAGGATTCGGCTGGATTTAGTCCGTGCATTAGTTCGGACAAATATAGGACGTATCCGCAAGCGCAAAACATATTTAATCGCGCTGGACACATATAAATCGGCGGCCGACGTTCGAGGCTGCCGGTCCCGGAAGAGAAGACGTCGGGCCTCTATTCTTAGCAGCGTCCTCGCAACTTTGTCCCACCTCGCATCGTCGTCGTCGGCCGTTCCAATGGGTATCGGTCGTAATTGCGGAATTTGAGGCAAATGATAAAACGCGCTTGTAATAAAAGCTTAATTGCTGGAATCGCGTGCGCCAAGTGTCGCGTCAAACGCGTTAAACGCAGCACGATATCCGAACACGATGAGGAGATCGGGTCGCGTGTTCATGCGAGATTAAACATCAGCTCGGCTAACAACTCCGCGTATCTCGGTCATCAGTGAATCGCCATACAACTGAACGTATGGAAATAGCTATCCCAAGAGACAGGTCAACGATACCCCCGAGTAAATTAATCTTTTATTTAGACTAAATTTTTCAATCCTCCTCGCGCGTCACCGATTTTCTCGATAACAATGTAAATACGTAAACATAGTTTATGTAATTTTTATGTAAGTTTTATCATCGTTATTGTAGAGATAAATACTTTAACTTTTTCCCATTTTATCATTAATAACTTAGATCAATATGAGTGTAAAGTCTCCAATTTTGTATGATTAATTTTATGCGCATAATCTCCTCGATTAGGAAAAAAATGCTGTGTTGGAACGATTTAATTTTGCGGATGCCAGGAATACCTGGAGAAACGGAAGCGCGGTACCAATCTGCTCGTTTCGTCAATCGATAATCACGTCGGATGCGAGTGTCCGGGGGAACATGGTGCGCGTGTTCGGTGACAAACGGCGGGGTCCCTTCCTCGGGAACCACGACAGCCCTTTGGCTGTGCGTCTATTCCTGATATAGCCCCCGGACGTCGACACGTCCGCCGTTTGGACGTCCGCCTCGCGTGGCGAGACATCTCCGCCGTATTTTCCGCCAATTAGACGCATCGCGGTGTCCGACAGGTATATCCCGGTAGCTCGGTCGTTAGTAACGAAGCATGTCGTCGTCGTCGTCGTCGTCGTCGCTGTCGTCGTCGTCGTCGTCGTTTTTTGGCGGGGAAGTCATCGGTTTCGTCGTCATTGTCGTCGCATTAAAGCGACCCGCATCAATTTTAAGGATATATCTCGTAACTAGCGCTTCATTATCTATCTAATTGGCTATACTTGATAATTTTCTAAAATTATATTTTTATATCCTAGGCATTTCATCGATACTAAATCAACATTTTTACTAGAATATGGTGAAGTATTATAATTGAAAGCATCACAGTGAAAGAAATTTTAACATCAATCCGTTCGGAAAGGAAAGTACGTATATTTATGGAAATATAAGTACGTTAATCTATTAAAAGTATACACGTGCGTAATAAAACAACTCCCGAAATACTCTTTGTAAATGTTCTTAAACAAAGAAGACAGGTAAAGAAGAGAAAATTTAAAAGAAAAGCCGCTGCGACTATGTTCTTATCGAAATTAAATTTTGCCTCGCAATTTTCTAAAAATACTTCTTTTTAAAGTAGGTATTTTTTAAGATAGGTTCAATTAAGTTAATAGCAACGCCTCTCGTGCGGTTTTGGCGGTCTGGTCGTGTCTTTATCTACCACGTCTAGCATCGTCTAGTTAACGGGACGATGCGTTTATGCTTTGGCAACCGGCGCGAATGTAGAGCGCGTGCATCTCTTTCTCCATTTAAGTACGTACGTGGTATACGCTTTAGTACGCTTGTATGTATGTGTGCGGGCGTAATGCGATTGCATCTGCCTGTCTACGTGCGGGTGTACCGCGCTGTTAGTGTGTATTGACTTTGTCCGGTGTGGTTTGTACGCCAGGCGGAGAACTACCGCGATGTATACGTGTTACTCGTACGCGGGTATATACATCGGGTGTCTCGAGATTTATCGTAGATTGTTGCAGCGTCGCACAATGTGGCTGAGATTTCGTGGATTGTAATTAAAGGGCTCGGGACAGGATTAAGAGTAACTTCTTAACTCGCAAGTTTATGCATTATACGAGATATCTTACGTGTGTACTATTTCGCGTTGTATAAAAAATAATTATTGTCGTTGCGAAACATTGTTGCTTGGCGACACAATGAGCGGTGGTTCGAGTTCAATGAAAGTAAATAATACTCTGCGAGACGAATTTTTCTGCACGAGCGGCGCATCGCGTTAATCGTAATGCAGACGCTCGTAAATGCGTTTTATTATGTCATACGTTGCGCGTCATACGACCTGATTGTTATCGGCGCTTAAAACAAAACCTCGAACTCCACTTTCGCGATGCTGTAAATTGCATTTTTACATCGCGATAACCGGGTGAGTTACGGCGCCATTTTCACGAGCAGACCGGAGTCATGATATAAAAAGTTGCATTCGGAAATTATTGTTTAACTTCATTCTGATTCGTTTGCGATTACGTGTATTATTTTACTTTACGTTAATCAATATTGTTTATATTAGTCATGTTTCTGTATATATAATATTTACTCTATTATTTTAAATAATAACGTAAATAAAACCATAGATATTTAAAGAAATTCTTGAACAGCTCTGTAATTTTTAACGTAAAATATAAAATTGCACGAGAAAATTGGAGTTTTCCACTTTCAATCTCGTATAAGATAAAACTTATTGTTTTCATTACATTTTGAACAAGATAGGAATTCGTGTTATCTTAATTTTTGAACACAAAGAGAATTTTGCGAAGTGTAAATTTAAGCCTGAAGGAAAGCGTTCTTTTGGCCTGGAAAAATTGAGATCGTAAATTCAGCGCTGGTGCTGCGCTGGTTTTATGCTCTTAACACAAAGCGTCGAGACAACTGCGCCCACGATCAACGACTGACGGTCGAACGCGTGTCTCGGTAAGACGCAGCGCAAACGCACCACGGCTGCGGGTAGCTGCCCGGGAAATTTGGCCGACGTGTCACGTCTAACGTACCGTTAATGGAGGCGCTTGTTACGACGACAACACGAGGCGAGGCCTGGCTGGCTTTCACGATGCTGAAACGCGACGTCGACGGTGCTCGATAACGCGCCTTGTCGTAGGCGGTTCCGCGGAACGGTCCCATCGTCCGTGAAGGTCCTTGTGCGTCTGCCACGGGAAATGGTATTAGTATTACGGTCGTCAGCGGGGGGAGAAGGAATCGCCCCGTTATCCCGAGGCCGTTCGTCACCGTATGCGATTCCGTCGACGAGCTCGCTCCCCGATCCGCGGTGCGCGGCGCCGCGCGTACGTGTAGTAGTCCGGCTCGATAATGTATCGGGGTCCTGGCATCATCGGATTACCCGCATGAGTCGAACTACCGCTGCGACTACTACTGGTATCCCTAATTGCGCGCCGGCGAACACCGCACGGGAACGTTTACCAGCAACTCGGTCCGCTAATTGGGAACGCCTGTCCGCCGATATTTGAGATCATGCGCTCGATGGACGATGCGTGCCAACGAACATTTGCCGAGACGCTGTAGAATACTTTGAAAAACAAACGAAAACTTTGGAACCTTGTCGAGACTCAGAGACTTTTAAAATATTGACTTCAATTTCGAAGAAGTTGAAATATATATATACTCTTATATATATATACTCTTCGAAAAGAAGTAAACGATAAAAAGTTCAAATTATATATGAAAATTTTATATATGTATATTTAATAAATTCCTGCTTATTATCAATATCGATATTTAGGAGCAAATACTTTAAAATATGAATATTAAAATATGACAAAATATTATATATATATATATAAATAATAATATAAAAACAAATGATCGCGAAATTGTGTATGTAGGATATACTTTCACCTTATTTTCACTTTGTTAAAACACGTGTTTTTTACTTTATTTTCACTTCATCTTTCACTTTATTTACACTTCATTTTTCTTTATAACTCAGTGTTATGAAATATGAAGTTCGAATTAATATTCATCGTTAATTTATAAAGAATATTTTAAACTATTAAATATGTGTCGCGACAAATCCAATTTGCAATCGATGTAATTTAATGTGTAGTCGCACTCAGGTAATTACACTTGACTTAATCTGTTTTTCTTCTTTCTGTTCTAGGTAGGTGTTCTATAATCTAGAAAGGAGAATTATGAATCGTTATGGATTAATTAACCCAAATTCTCGACTCCGGATCTAAGGAATGACTGGACCATAGAGACATCAAAGCGTGAGTCTGGCCAATCTGCCATTTGCAATCAATCCGTACATGTGTTTCAGTCAAATGAAATTTATGTAATACGCTGTTTCTTAATGTGCAAAAATAGTATCGACTAATGTGCTAGTAGATAATCATTAGATCGCGTATCTGCAAATTAAAAATAGAACTATTTTTATCAAAATCCATCAGAGCCAATAAAATATGTGTCACGTTAATCAGACTTTGACTTGAGCTTTCTTTTGCTGAAATTTTTCTAAAATATCATCTAACGTACAAATACAAACATATCTGAATTATATATTTCACTGAATTTCATACTTCTACATCTAAATGACAGACGAATGTAAATTCAACAGTCAATTTCTCAGCAAAAATTAATTAAAAATCATAAATAATTTTCAAGATAAATTTATATAGATAAATTCGAACATGTTGAATTACATATCTAAGATAAATGAGATTATTTTAATCTCTATAAGAGATACTTTATTTCTTTAAAATCTTCTTTAAAATCTGTGTAATTATATTTATTATTATGATATTTGTAAGTATTCAGGCTAAATTGTTAATGTTTCACTTTATTGTAGTTTAGAATGTTTTAATTTGCTAATTTTGTGCAATGCAACGGTATAAAAATACATTGAAACTAACAATTTTAAACTTACATCTTTCTTTTTATTTCTTAGACACAAATTTTTTAAAATTGCTATTTTTTCTTCGGTCATATTGAACTAAATTTATTTGAACTAGATTACTGTACATTGAATTATAATCCTGGCAAAAATAAAAAAATGCTGCTTCGATTTTGATAAATAATAACTATTAGTCTTGAATCTAAATTTTCCTGATGCCAATTGGCGCGAACCGCAAGTAGCAAAATTAACTGTTTCCTTTCCCATTCCTCTCTAAGTTATAGAAACTGGATAATTGCTAATTAGAGAGTAATTAACGAAGTTAATTTTCGAAGTATCAAGGACGGAGTGCCTCCTTTCGAATACGCTTCAGTTCCTTCTATTGTCATCACATTGCATTCGACTGCTCGTGTCAGTCGTGCCATTCGGATAGCGCGTCGAAGTTGCATCACTCAATTCGACGCAATTGAAATACTCGAGTCGATGGCTAATTGTTGCTGAGTCTTCTGCCGAGACATCTATAGACACAATTAACGATGTAATCGACTCTTATATATGATATTGACTTGTATTCTCATCACGCTTTTAGCGCTAAATGCAGCCTCTTGATTGCGCCTTTTGCGACGTACGATTAAGAAAACGATTTTGTTTGGATCACAAATTGCAGTCTTCCCTCGACAAGCCACGCGACATATTATAGTAATCTAACGAAGTGTTTCAATCTGCCATACCTTGTGAAATATTTTTGGTGTGCGTTTCATTTGAGACGTGTGTTGAGCGAATGCTATGTCTCAATGGATCGCCGCAATTATCTTATCAGATAAATTTTACGTCGATGTCTACCTGTGCTATCATTGGTCTTTGTACGCACCTGATGCAGTATCATTGCGTCGAAGAGAAATAGCATAGCATTGTTTCGCTATATCTCTCTCTCTGCCAAGAAATTGTGCTCTAATTATCCACATGATTATACGTCTTAGCTATACGTATACATATTTTAAATTCAAGATATATTGTATATAAAAATTCTTGGAAAAAAAATTAACGTTTTTGTCAATATTACGAAAAATATACATATATATGATTATTTTACATCAATTAGAATTATTTATTGTTTGTTAATGTATAACATTATAATTAATTATTAACACATAATATAAAAATATACAGATATATTATTACAGTATATATATTATAGTATATATAGTATAATATATATAATATATATATAATATTAGATTGATAAAATGTTTATCATGTTTACGCAAATCAATACTTCTATAAAAATGTTTTTACCTACATAAAAATTCTCATAAAAATTTTGCTTTTTATGTTACAGTAACTAATGATAATAAATTCATTTATTAAAGATTGGGATATGTGTGTATCTTTAAAGATAAATTGCCTTTACTTTCTCAATCATATTTTTTAATACCGTTGAAAATCTTGCGCGCAGAAGATTTCAGAAGATTTCAGCGAATACCATGAAGTAACGTTCATAGATCCACGACGCGGAAGAAACTCTCGCAGTATCGCGGTGTTACACGAGCGACTCGAGATCGAGAGAAAAGCCCGAAAACTCTCGGAATAGTGTGCTCGCGATGGGATCGTACGTATACCCGACGTCACTTGCAATCCGCTCGGGAGCAACGGCGCGTTCGCGAGAGCGGATAAACAATGACACGATAAATCTCGCCCACTTTCCGTTTCCATCCCGTTCGCCGCCGTGCCCGATGCCGGTGGGGAGCCGCGAGAGGGAAAGAAGGGAATGAAGCAATTAAAAAGTGGGGTTCGCCTCGAGAGGGCTTGTTACGACCGCGCCCGCACATTTATCATTTTTCTGCCGGACCTTTGGAAGCGAGATCTCCGAGGCATCCGTGCCGAACTCTCTGGTCCACTCCGTCGGTCGAGCCCTTTCTCTCACACTTCCCTCTTCTCTTCCTCCCTCTTTTTCTCCCATCAGACCAGCCGGCTGAGCTTAGTTGAAATTTCATTGTTTCTGTTTCCTCGTGGCTTCGCTCGCGGCGATAAATCGGTCCGGCCGCTTTTCCAGCGCCGACCGAAACTGAACATTCGGCGGACTGAGCAAAATTTGCCGTCCGATCCGTTTTACGTAGAATATGGGAATAAATACCGCCCGATACGGTGGACAATTGAATTACCAGACTTGAGAAATAAAAATAATTCGAAATAGCAGGCTCAATCGTGAACACGGCTATTGATTTTAACACACGGGTAAATGCACTGAAAAGGAGACCGATATTTGCATGAGATCGTTAATTCAAACTGATCGGTGGAAGTAAACAAAGCACAACGTTACACAATATAAATGAAAATTTAATCTTGATGTTAAACGACATGATTTTTTTTTTTTAATATTAAACATTAGTGGTAAAAAGAGATACCAAATTTTTTTATTATTTATAATTTGTGCATTCTTATACGCTATTTCTATTTTTTTTTTATCTGATATCATGAACTCAGCGAATTAGTAATTTCTAGTAATTATTTACATCGCAGTTAAGTGCTAACTTGTGCTAATTTTTCCTTAGAGGCAAAGGTTAAGCTGTTGAACAATAATTTATACACTAATGCCCATCTAAGTAATACTGGCTAATTCCTCGGCGGTTTACCCCGGCGGTTGCCGGTAACCCCTGTTAACCTTTCGCGATTAGCGCTATCGTTAAATGAGATCGGCGTCACTAAGGGATGGAGATAAAATTTAAGTGACCGTTATAGAGCGACACGATTCGATATCATAATAATTCACAGCGGAAGCGAATCATTAACAGCAGAAGTGTAATGGGTAAAAAGCGAGAGGTAGGTCGGCCGCTCGAGACCTCGAATTTCTCTTCCCGCCGACAAGAATGAGTCGCGTGATTCACGAACGGCAAAGCGATAAAGCGTATTCTTTCCGACGATCTTTCTAGCCCCGAGGGTTCGATCTCTCGCCCTATTCGAATTGCGGAAACCCTTAAACCTTGGTGCTGCGAGCAGGGAAAGAAATAAACTTTCAGAAATAGAGGCGGAACGGGTAACGAAGAATGTCTGGGACGATCAGAAAGGTGCGCGCATAACGAGTAATGTTGTCTGTTTTTGAAGAAATAGTCAATTTCCACAATGCACACGAATGGAATTTAATTCTATACTAAAATGATTTTCGATAACACGAGAATTGTGTTTGAAAAAAAATTCGATTGAGTTGGATTGAGTGTAACGCCAATTTTTAAATTTAATTCGTTGCACAATTAAGTTAAGAGATTAAAATAATTACAAAATTAGCTTTAATCAAGTATTAATAAAATTTAAAAAAATTAAGGAGATACATATCATGTTCTTTAGTCAGAAAATTTTATTTAAATCTTTAGTAATCCTTTAATTTATTTTCATATGTAAGTAGAACGCATAAATACGCTCTAACAATATGAGTACAAACCATGCGGGCTATCGCACATAAAAAATTTTCTTTCTTCGAAAAAAAATTTTTTTTTAAAGAAAAATCACGTTTTTTTTTATCTACCTCAGGTTTCTCTCGTACTTCATACTTTCTCCTCTATATAAATTATTAAAGAATAGAGGATCGTGATTTCACTTGAAAATTTCACAAAATTGCGTTTACCCGTTTCAGAATTTATTATGTTTTTAGTATTTTTAATTGTAATATTTTTATAGTTTATTATTTTATTTTCACACACAAAGAAGAAAAAATCGGCTCACTGGAAATTCCAGGTCAATTTTTTGCTCGATAAGACAGAGAAACCTCTTTCGTTGATTGTCAGTCGACGGATGATCTCGAAAGAGTTTCGCATGCGGCTTTGACAATCCGGATCGTTACGCACGACTGCGAATCGATTTTCGAAATGTACCGCATCCTCCAACTATGTATATACACAAAATACACACACACACACACACACACACACATATATATATATTACGTGGACTTCCATTGTCGTAGCACGTGACCGATACCATGTAAGCTCGCGCTTTCAACAAGGGAATACCGAGCCGCCGCGTGGTGCGTGATTTAATGCACCGCGTATTCGCGTGTGTGGCTTAAGAGGATTACAGGATAAAAAAAACACACACATAACAGAGGAAAAAAAAGGATCGATGGTCAGCGCGGTGTCTAGTACGACTACGGTGCGATCGTGGAATATCGCTGGATTTTCGGCGTATCTCCTTCCTGCATTGAAAAATATCGTGTCTATATCAAATTCGAATTTTTAACTAACAGAGCAGATAAATAACTTGCGGTACATTGCCCGTTTGCGATGCGCATGTACACACAGACACACGCTTGCGCGCGCGCACGTACAATAAAATAAATTACACAAAACGCATCGGATTTTATATCGCCGCGCAACGTACGGAATATTTCACAGTGTGGATCTAGAATTTTTTTTCCGCTGACGAAATCCGCGCTTCTTTTATTCAAGCGTGTAACCTACGCCCGGAGATACAACGCATGATTTAGGGCGGTTGCAATATGTCCATTTCAATTTCGCGTTGTACTTCGTCAAGCTGTTTGGAAAAAAAATACCGCCGGGTGATTCGATAACACTCGTTGTACTCGGATCCGATCTTTCATTCGTTGAAATATCATATTCGTGCATCCATATGCGTATATAAACACATATACATTTCGTTCTGCGGCAAAACGCTGTACGCGTATTAGCAAATGCTTCCCGATGATCAAGCTTTATCCATTAAATCGGGCAATCGATTAAAAGCAATTTTGAGTAAATAGCTTGAAATCTAATGGCAATATTAAGTTGGACAAAGTATTACTTAACTAGAGATTACTCGATTTTAGTAGGGTAAAAACAGCGAATATGGAATAGGTTACGAATATGGAATAGGGGATTATTTTTTAAGCATTGCATTCTAGTGGCAATCACTGGAAGTTGTTGCAATTGTTGTCAAACGTGCCATATTAAATAATAAACTCGATGCGACAACGAATTTCTCTAATATAAGCATTTATTCTATCTAATATAAGCATATATTATATCTAATATAAGCATATAGCACTATCTTAAAAAATGTTCTTACAAGCTGAATGTAAGTTATTTAATGTTTATAGAACATAGACGCTTTTAATAATGTTGCATGAATAATGCCGTTTAATTGCGATTTGTAACTCTTTATTGAAATGGGAAGAGTTTGTGTGTCTTATTAAGATGTGTTGATAATATGGAATAATTATTATGGAATAAAGAGTAGAGAATATAACGTTTTTGTTCTTTTTATAAAAAATAAAGAATATTTTTGATGTTAATGTTTATTTTATAATTTAAGATTTAAGATTTGATGTTATTGTCCATGTTCATATTGTAATTTTATTTATGTGCTACACTGTACAATAAACGTATTTTTAACAGTTTCGAATTCAATTTACATAAAAAAATAAATTTGCACTTCATTTCTTATGTTATTTATTATTGTTTCTCAAATTTGACTTATAATATTCCATATTATATCCCTTTTTTTACACTCCTCATTTTCTCACTTTTTACTTTTTTGTAAATATTGAAGTTGGACTTAAATTTCGGAAACTTTCATTTATTAGATGTTATAGCTAACATATTGCTTAAAAGTTCTACGTTTATTAGAAGCCTTAATATGCATTTGTATCGGAGTAATATTAATTTAAAAATTGATAATCCATATTCGCTTTAATAATCTTATCGCCTATAATCTTATCGCTGCAGTTATGAAATTACTATATCTACTGTTTATTACTATATTTACTACATCGTTCATTATTTCCGAAGAAGCATGTCGTATCATAAATCTACCGAGGTTCACCTTGACACAAGGCTGCGAAGGATTAACGGTACTCTCGTAGACCGGCAACGTAAAATTAACGCACCGCGACGACACATTCGCTATTACGGCTTTACGATGTCGTGTGTCGACGTCTTATGTCGCGCAGGATCGTCCATCCATCCGAGGGATGATCAGCGACCTTTACGCGAATCGGGGTGAAAGCACTAACGGCCGGGATTAAAACGCGCGGTCGCCCTTCTCCCTCGGTTCGTTTGATCCGCGTCGCGTCCTTCTGGCGCCGGGCTCCGATCGATCATGTCTCTGTGATATCTCTCTATAAACAGCGAAGAGAGAGAAGAGACGTTTATTGTCATTTTAGGGCAAACCCTCTGGGGATAAAAAAGGAAAAGACGTATATATGGGATACGAGGAAGCGCCATATCATAAGATTGATACATGTGTATGTTGGACGAATGAATAAATATATTTATATTTCTTTATCTCGGCCGACAGGCTCTCGATCCATTTGCGTAATGTTAATTATTACCTAATGTAATTATTATTGTACTAGATATAATTATTGTTTTATTCATATAACTGTTGTATATGCCCCCCCCGGTAAAAAATTTTTTATATAAGAATATAAATATATATATAAATATATATAACATATATAATTATATACAAAATATGTTCATATATGTTCATATATATCCTTCTTTCTTTTATAAAATTACTTTGATACAAGAAAAATAATAATAATAATGAGAAAACATAAAAAATAATTAAAAATAAAAGGATAATTTTTGCATTGTTTCTTTCATAAAAAATCAAGTTTTAAGAAATAAAAAATCGCTGTTATATGATTATATATGAATCATTATATATAATTATGAGTAATTTCTTTTTATATTTTTTAATTTGATTTTTTGTAAAAGAAACAATGCAAAAATTATCCTTTTAATTATTTTTTGTGTTTTCATTATTATCTTATTATGTTTCTTGTACCAAACAATAATTTTACAAAACAAAAAAGTATATATGGATATATATGCTTCTTCTTCTCACAGAAGAATGCGCGAATGAATTAAAGATTAATGTATTGAACAGGGCGAAAGAGTAACAAAATAACGAAATACTATCATCCATTTCTATCGTTTCCCCTTTTTTCTTCGTCATTCGAAAAATCAGATGCGCCCAAAATGCAACGCTCACAATTCCTCGCCGACATTTCCGCGATAAAGCGGAGCACGTCAATCTTGAAAAAGGCGTCGCGAAGCCGCCGCTTGCGAGTACTTTTCCGCTCAGGTCGGAAATTCTGTTCCTCTGTTTTCTGTGGGGAAAAAGGCTCGCCACGTGATTGACGAGATCGACGGTATGGCGCCGGGAGATGACGAACGGCTTTTGCGGTATCGCGTCGTTCATTCTGCCTCTCCCGATTCAGTCCTCGCGTTACTCCGAAACAATCCCCGCTCGCAAATCGACTCTCTACTTTCGTTTCGTTTATCGCTGTATCGACGATATACAGTCGCGACGAAGACATATCGCTACGGCACCCTGCAGCAATTAATAAATTGGAAATCTCGAATTAATCGTGCAATGATTACTATGCGTTAAAAGAGAAGAAACAAATCCGGGAAAGAGTGAGAAAAAAACCTGTAATGGAAAAAAATGTTTTTCCTCTTCCCAAAATTATACAATATATCACTTATATATTAACAATTAACAATTAAACTAGTTTCTAATCTAAACTTAAAAGATGTTACAGTATTCTCAGTATAAGTATCTGTTATGCACTAAAATCAACATAATCGTACGATTTTGGCAATATATGTATATCAAGAATATCCAGCAACATTTTTTCCTATATTTATGTATCTCTATTTAAAAATGCTCTAATAGAATAAATATCTTTAAAAAAAAATGTACTAATTTCAAGAGAAACTTATTTATATCTTGTTTCTTGTCTTTATAAGTAGATTTAAAAAATGCAACATTTCTGTAAACATGAAATAGGCGGCACTTCTTTGTTGTAACACATCCGTCTTCAAGCATTGCAGAAATTCTATTTTTAGTTGATATATTGTATATCTGGATAATTTTAAATGTTTTTAAAAGGAGAGCAAAAAAATGGAAAACCATTAAAAAACGTTTTTTTTTCCTAATTCTCTCCTAGGAAAAAATTCGGGAAAAATGAGGTCTTTCCTGGCGATTTAAATTTGCCGGGAAAATAACAATACTGATTAATATTCTTTTTTTGTTAGAAAATAGATTTTCTCGATATATGAGATTAGCAAGTTGCACGAGAAGATAAATAGTTTATTTTTTTTTATAATCCTCATGTTTTTTTTATCCTTATGCTTTAAAACAATTAATTTTAATAATATGGTTATGTAGCGAATAAAGTGTTGCAGAGATACCATAAGGTCTTAATTAATTTAGAGATAATGAAGCGGAAAACTAAATACGGATATGTGTGCAAAATGGGAAAACAAGGGCGCCTTATCCTTGTTGAGAAGGATATGAGGTTGTTGGAGGTGAGAGGAAGTAAATGGCAATATAAAGTAGTAAAATCTGTGATCTGCATTCTCTTGAGCTGAGAATCGCGCGCGAAGATAAGACGCCGGGTAAAAGGGCAAAAGAGAAATATAACGGTGAGGAGGCCGAGAGATAGGCGGAAGAGCAGAGCTAATTCGAATGCCAGAATGCGATGTGCACCAGTTACTACGCGGGCAATTTATTTCAGTATGCGAAAACGCGTGGGCGAACTTCCGCGGTTCTTCTTACGCGAACGAAAGCGGATGGAAAGTTGAGTATTTTTATTTCGCATGCTCCAAATCGTGCGAACTCACTTTTCCTTATTTATAAATTAGCTTTATAAATTTACTTTGGAGTCAGTCGGTGGCGTGGAAATCTTTTAGATTTCAATGTAATAAGTTAAATTCGGCTTAAATCCATAAATATCGCTGCTTAATTTTATTAAATCCATCGGCGTATCGCTCCGATAAAGTATGTAATATCACGTCTTAAAAGATAATGGTTGGTAAAGAAAGGGAGAGGGAAAACAAGGAAGTTAAAACTCTTAAGAAATACAGGCTGAGATATCGCGAGCGACGCGGATATACGACGGGAGAATAAACGTAAAAGTCGCAGGTAGGATTTAGTTTGCGTGAAATGAAAATACGGGACGCAGATAACGAAAATGTAATTTATTATTTCATAAAACAATAAAGAGCTGTTTTAGTGGACGCAAGGCAGACGGTAATTGAAATTAATAACCGGAGGAAGAGGCGACGGTCGAGGATCTTAACGATAATTAAATCCGCTTTTAAATCCGTTGAGATAGACGCTGACGAATGCATGCCCACGCAAACCTATCATCGTGAGACCGCGATCAAATCGTGCTTCTGCAACATTCTTTGTTATTTAATAACAATAAGTGGACTCATAATAAATCATTATATGAAGTAACAAACTCAAACTTTTATCGATAAACGGTTTCTCGAGTATATACGTGGAATCTCAAGGGGTTAAATCATTCTGTTCCCTCTGCGAAAGACGTCAAACGTTCTTTCTACAGAAGAACAATGGACTAGAGCGCCTTCCTAGCAAGAACATGACGCCATTCTCCTTCCGAGCTCTCAGCTCTATTAGGAAGAAGCTCGCCGGAGTAATAATATAGACTCACGAAGAGGTTCCCGGGTCGCCCGTGGCAGTTTCCTCAAGTACTTAAGAGGTAATACAACAAGAAGCGTTAATTGATCTTTTAGGACGACTAAATTAGTCGGCAAATTTGTTTAAAAAAAGTTTCATTTTGTGTCTTTCAAGCGTATCTTTCAAATCGTAATCTTCTCGATTAATTTTCTAAGAATTCACTATGATATTATACATATTGACTATTATGTTAGAATCTATTTATTTTGTTGTTAAATACTTTTCTTCTTTTTCTAAAAAACACATACACAAAGTTTTTTACATATTGAGATTACGATTGTCTAAACGTAACTCTTTTTTAATTAATGATTCACACTACATATATGTATTACGAGAAAAACAAGTTAATTATTATTTTATAAAATCTTTAGTATGTTTAAGAATATATTAATCAAGAACATAATAAATCAGATTCTTATATTTTAATTCTAAATTTCTGAATTAATCCTGTTTTTTAAATTCACGCATACATTTAAAGTTCTTGAAATCTACGCATTTTACATTTATGATAATCCTCTCTCAACACATTTTCATATTTATCGTTTTATAAACCGCTCTCGTAATCTCTACAAAATAACAACTTAAGAAGAAAAAAAAGTTTTGACATTGTTGTTCATGTATTCGAGTATTCGCAAATTTCCCGTATCTTTTTCATTATAATATATATATCCAACTTCCTCTCGCGCAGCTTTGAATTTCCTTGGCGAGGAAGCTTCCGTTTCTTCGATAAGGGGAGCTATGTGCGGCGGAAGTGGTTGGCCCGAACCGACCCTGGGGCGATCCTTCGGAAGAATCCGAAGACGCGCTCTACATCAGGATCTTGCTCGCTCGCTCGTTCGCTCGCTGAGATTGAAATCCCAAGGGATAGTAACGCCTTAGCGTCTCTCTTTCTCTTTCTCTCTCTCTTTCTCTCTCTCTCTCTCTCTCTCTCTCTCTCTCTCTCTCTCTCTCTCTCTCTCTCTCTCTCTCGCGCGCGCGCGCGCGCGCGCGCGCGCGCGCGCGCGCGCCGATACATAGAAATACTTCCTGC
Organism: Cephalotes varians; assembly: GCA_037157785.1. Lineage (NCBI taxonomy): Eukaryota > Metazoa > Arthropoda > Insecta > Hymenoptera > Formicidae > Cephalotes > Cephalotes varians. The sequence goes on from JANQDE010000030.1 coordinate 1,869,166, forward strand.
GTGCTCTCCTCCAGCTTCAAAGTTGCGGCTTCGTCCCACCCCTTATCCCACCGCTTAGAGAAATGGTTACAGGAAACTGCGCGGACGACGGTGGGAAGCTTTCGAAGGGCGCCGAAATATATTCAGACGACATTTACAAGCCAAATTGAAGGGAATAGAGAGGTGCCATCGTGCTGTGCGAGCGCGCCAGCGCGAAAGACAAATTGATTTTGAAATGGTAGGAGAGAGGAACATGTCGAGAGAGGAGAGAAAGAGAGAGAAAGAGAGGGGGGGAAAGAGAGCATAGATGAGAGATAGACAGGAGATTGGACGGCACTCGAAGAAGGTGCAACCAAGGTTGCCGCCGAGCGATCCGGTAGCACCACGCGGCATTTGACAATTATTCAAATTACGACGAAATCCATTCGAACGCCGGCAGAATCGCTCGTGATGCACCATGCCCTCGCATCATTTTCTCGCGAATGCCCTCTCTACGCATATATATCGTGAGATTTTTAAAGTCGGCTTTTAAATCGTTGCTTCTAGGGCAAAGTAAATCGCTCAAAATCTGTTGATGACAAGAAAAAGATCGATTTGACAATTTGATATAAAATTTGTTAAATACATGAGAAAGAAGAATGCTCGCAATGAATAATAATCATAATAAAAGTAATGTAATGTTATTAATGATGATAATAAAAATAATGTTAATGATACTAACTTTTAATATTATTAACGATATTGTTAATAATACTAATTTTTTACGGAGTTATTCTTCTTTATTTTTTATTTTAAGCAGGATATTTAAGCTGTATGTTGAGAAAAATAAAAATTACAAATGAATAACGTTTATCTGGATTAAACATCACGTTGCATCTCTTTATGTTGCAATTCGTGAAATCGACGCCAGATTGCTCACTGATATTTTGTTAATTAACGCATGGCCACGTGTCTATGGCAAACAGTTTCGCGCGCATATATTTGGACCAAAAGATCACAAAGGGAAGAGAAAGAGAAAGAGAGAGAGTGGTCGGGGATATGTTAATTGACGAGGGTAGATTAATCGGAGGATTGATTAACATATTCGCAACTTATTATTCGGCGCTCTCGCGTTTGCACGAGGTTGCTCTGTTTCCTTCCTGGATCTCCCTTATTAGTGGCGAGCCAAATCTAGATACGATATTGGAAACTTCCGCTAATCAGGCCGAGCACTTAACTCGATTGGTCAATAAACCGCGCCGGCCAATTCGAATGCATCACGCCGAGCGTGTTACCGGCGTGTTATGTTAAACTCGCCAAGGCAAACTGCGGGACCGCGGTCGTCGGAATAATTGTAGTCGACGAAATACAGCTATTTCAGTAAATTCTAACGCGCGCCCGCTCACTTCCGTGCTGGGTTGCTGCTCCGCGCGGTCCGAGTGGAGATGCGGATGTTTCGCAGATTTTAACCGAGGTGATTGGATATCCCGCTTTTTTGCGCGATTCAGCTGTTGGAAAATACCATCCTGTTTGTTTTAAATTCTTCTTTTTCTTTTTTCTTCCTGAGCATGAATTATACATCTGTTTTATCTTAAATATATGTTATAGAAGGTTCGAGAGAATAAATTTTAGGAATTTAGAGTGTATTCAATCTAAAATATTCTGGATTTTTTAAAACCTTTATTTTTTATTTTAATTTTTTTTCTATATTCTGTGAGAAATGATATGTTTCACAAAAAGCAATTCTATATGTATGTGCTTTAACTCCAGTATTCGCAAGAAACAAAGATATATCTGTTTGACTATTTTCACGCTTCGTTTGCGATTAGGTGTGAAGAAAAAAGCGAGTTTTTGTGTGTTCTCCAAGCATTCCTTCAAAGTGATCCGAACGAGTTACGCGCAAATATTGCTGCTCGGCGCTCCTACTTAGTCAATGGCTCCGAAACTTCGTTAGAACGGCCGAAGTGGCTTTAACCCCGACAGTCACGAAGAACAATTTACATGCCGCGCGTAACACGCGGCATGCCGGCTGCAAAGCAAAGCGACGACGTCTAAACCCACCCTCGCACGCGCGCGTCAATCAACTCGATGTCGGGGTTACCGCCATGTCGTACGTAAGTGTTTATTTGTGTGTGAGTGCAGCAGACTCGTGGGCACGTATAGGATGCTTACATAGACACACTGGCGTGCACATATGCGCGGCTATGTAAATCGGAGCTGCTGCTTGGCGCCGAAGCGCGAGTATCCGGTAACTGTCTGCAGAGCCGCGCGCGTGAATGTAACACAAAACACGTATATTTACCCAGTGACGGAATTAAATCTGCGCGATGATTATTGTTAAGCGAACACTGGAGTTTGTGAGAGCCCATAACAAAGAATCCAATTTCTTTCGCTATTTTTTTTATTATGTCGCAGTTTCAGCGAACATCTATGAAACGCGTATCAAAATTGCTCGTGCAGATTGCAAGAAGTTTAATCAGATGATTTGTTCAAAGTTAGGAGAATTATCAGATAATATACGTACTAATATGTAACATCAGTGCGTGACGTATCAAATGGGATAAACGTCAGTGTTTGCATTTCGTAGCATTCTCCTACGTGAGGCCGTCAATTACGGTGGCGACCCGCGCGCGATTTGCGCTTTCTGCAATTACGCATATTGTTTCCGTACCGTGTCTCCCGCGGGGACGCGCGTTTACGCGCCCGTACAAGCGTGCGTGCGTGTGCGTGTGCGTGCGTGAACCATGCGACGACGCGCATTGAACCATGCGGGGCGTCATGCGTTCGCCGAACATATACGCACGATCGACGACGACACCTTGTCCGGCTGCCCTCCCCGATAATTAACGCCCGCCACATGCCACGGTCATTAATTCGCTGATTCTACACGCCGGTATGTCCGGTATGTCTTTGATGACACGTGACAGCCGTGAAAGCGGCCTCTACTAGGCTCCCTTGAACGCTCCATTTCTCAGACCGAAGGAGTGGTCGCCTAATTAACACCGTCCGTGTTAATTCCTTCAAGGAATTAAACGTGCTAATTCTGATTTTCATCTCCTTTTTTTCTTATTAGGATTCAATTCGATTATTTCAACGATTTTTCTGCCGCGTTTATAATGGCCATTTAAAGTTACGTTATTCAGATTTATTCAGATTCTTATTAAGTAGACTAAAGTTCCGCCTACATTCTTGCTCCATCTTTAAGATTTTTTGTTTTATGCGACTTCAAAAACGCGGATATTGGTGCTAGTATAGAAGTGAAAAAGCTAGTTGATACGCAGCGATCGACGATGCAATTTAACAACAAGCGATGTTATCTATCGATCGGCCCAATTTCTATGGGCGCGACTATTGACGTTAGAATTACTCGGTCGAGTCGTACTCTGTTTTAAGCGCGCAAACTTAAGTGCTCTTGCACTCAATGAGTCTTCAGAGTGGCGTCGATAGTGAAACGAATAATGAGAGATAATCGGATTTCATTGAACTGTATAACTGTAATTGACGCGTAACAAGATTAGGTACCTTTCGTTGTAGAATAGAGAACGGTGAGGTGGTTGGAGGGGAAGACAATGGAATTTCTCGTACCCCGCGAATTTATTCGAACGATATTCTAACGTTCGACAACGTTAGTTCGTAATTAAGAATCGCCGTTCCATAGTTTCTCGTAACATTTATTCCGTCGAGAGACGCGGGAGAATTATTTCCCCGTGTAATCGCGATTTGATAATTGTTCACGTACGGAAAATAACGACAAATTTCCTCCCTCCTTGCGACTGCACTGCATTTCCTATCGAACGTCTATATTGCGATATAGGGACACGTTGCGTGGGTTGTCCAGTAGGATTACCGGCGCAAGAAAGCGAGGATTATGTCTAAGAAAGGGAAATTCGTGGCTAGACCGGGGGACGGATGCAATATCAGCTGCGTTCCTTTTTTTTTCTTGTCATAGAAGGTCGGCGAAATCGTGCTTAACTCGCGCATGAAATCAGGACTTATCACGTTCCATAGAAGGGGCGAGATTATGAATGATATAAAAAGAAAAGGAAAAACCGGACAGAAAGAGAGAAAGAGTCTGTCTCTCTTCGTAGGAAGGGAATATATTTTTTTCATTTTCGCGGATCAGCAAACGAGAGCAAATACTCGGGGTTGAACAACGTATAGAAAAAGATTCGACTTCATGTGTCGAGTTGCAATCTCGGGATACTCCCTATTGAAATACGTGTAAAGTTCAGGAGAATCGCGAGGGAAAGGAAACTAGTTGTAAAAAGTCGTAAAACAATGATTAAGAGTACATTCGTTGAAGATGAAAGAATTGTAAATAAAAGAAGTCGTAAAACAATGATCAAGAGTACATTCATTGAAGATTAAAGAATTGTAAATAACAGAAGTCGTAAAACAATAAGCAAGAAGACATTCGTTGTAAATTAAAGAATTGTAAATAAAAGAATTTAAAAAGAAGTGACAAGCGAGTCGTGGTCATCCGATCGTCATCAATACATTATTTTGAGACTTTTTAAATGATATTAAATATTTCGTACATGTTTTTGAAAGATATCGTTTCGGATACAAGATTTTCTACCTCGTTTAGCAACGGGCGATCTCCTTTTTTCCCTTCGATAACAAAGTCATATTGGCATTCTTCAGTTTTACATGCAGCCAAGGCCGTTCCGGCATGGTGCGCGAGAGTAATCAACTATAATAACCTCCATTTTATGATCGGTTCGACCGTACGTACGATGCGTCCCGTGTATTTAATATCACACACGCATGACAAAAGAAACAGTATACGCCTGAAATCACACGCGCAAAAAGAACGATATGATTGCACGATCGATCAGGAAAAAATATCCTCTCGCTTATATGCGATATTAGAGATATAACGTGCACGCTAGATTAATTGATCGTAATCTTTAACTGTTGTATCGAGATAAAAAATAAAGGTCAGAATCTAGAAGTAATGTGTTGTTTCATTATTATGCTTAGTTTACATTCAATAAAGAAGATAGAATGATAAGAAATTATAATTTCTCAGCTTTCAATTTATCGACATAATTTAATTATCTTAAATAAATAACAAACATTAACAAATAATAAAATAATGAATCAGAGTAAATTGCTTGTATTGGCCAAAAATAACTTTTAAATAATAAGCAACTTAAAAAAAAACAGTTTCTAATAAATAACTTCAAAAAACAGTTACATTAAGATCATTTTTTTCTAATTGAAAAATTAGCTTGCTAATCATGGCACTTTCGCACAACAATAGCAAGTTTGCAGATTTACTTCCAATAAAACTGAAATATCTCGTTAAGCAAATATTCGTCATTTCCAGTCGCTTTCTTCTCCCTGAGAAATTCAGAATCTTCGAAAGTTGGAAACGTACGAAATTGCGAACGTTGTTAAAACCCGTCTCGCGGAAGAAGTTCTCGTTAGGAGCTTCTCTCGGAATATCTTTATCAGGCTTCTACCGAATTAATCTTTCTCTCCCATGAGTTCGCACCTTGTCGTGACGTTTGATCTTTCATCGGCGCTGAATCTCGCGAATCACTCGCGATTACGCGCGGAGTCGAAAATGTACTTCCGTCGCGAATCGTGGAAGCTGCGAGATCACCTATTAAACGATCCGCGTCGGGAGTTCTCGAACAGCGAGGTCGAGGAGCGACGTCTTGACGTCGGAGGACCAGTCTGCCAAGTCGGTACCTCGTTAGGGGAGCTTCGAGATTATCAGAGAGTGGAAAAAAGAAAGAGAGAGGGAGGTAAGGAAGAGGCGATTCTCAATACGGAAGGGAAAAGGAGAGGAATCGAGAAGCTTTCTGCCAGGAAAACGCGGGAAACAGCGGGATCATCCTCCACCGATAAATCTTGAGATCTATTTCGAGGACTCCTCCGTAAATTAATCCGTCGATCTGACTCTTCCGTTTTCGTCGCTTGATTCTAATCTGCAGCAGGCATTTCACGATTTCCATCGTAGACTTCTCGACCTTTCAGCCCACTCTGCTTGATGACAGATATCCATCTTTTCCTCTCTATTTTTTTCTCTCTATCTTTCTCTCTTTCTCTTTCTTTCTTTCTCTCTGAGTATATTGTTATATTAAATGACAATCCTCACTATTGAAGACACTTTATATAAATTGATTTCAATAAAATAAGTACAGAAATAATTAAAAATATTTAATTTTTTGTTATCTTTTTGAGCTTTAATTTTCACTTCATACTTTCACTATTCCTTTAACTGTATTAACTTGATTGAAAATATTATTTTATGTCATATTGCAACAAATAATATGTTATACTTTCAAATAAAGCGAAAATTGGTTTCGTATGGATCGTAAAATTAACGGAAATATTTTTACTAAAAATATTTTTCTAGAAATTCCGTTTCGAACAAACTATCCGAAACTATTTATCGAAAAATATTTATAACGTTGAGCGAAGTTACTCTTAACAAAATTTTCAGAGTTCGTCTAACTCGACAGCGAGAGAAAACAGACGCATTCGCAAACTTTTCGAATACTTTATTGCCTCTTACTTGTAAAATACTCTGTATTGTCACGTGATATGTAATAGCAATGGCTAGTATCGCAAATATGTTTCGCATCATTGTTCTTAATGCGAAAAGGACGAGATTCGAAGAGATAATCTGATATACAATTTCAATTTTTACCTAATTTAAAGGTTATACGATTATAAGAAAATTTAAATTAATTTTACGTAAGATTATACATAATTTAAATATGCTTTTCTTTCAGAAAGAAGAAAGAGAAAGAGAGGAAAAGGGAGAGAGTGAGAGGGATGAGGGAGACAGTAGTCTTAATTTTGTGTATGAGATGACAAGCCCATTTCAATTTTCAAAATGCATCAGATGGCTCAACATCACACTGATCTCATCGTTTATTCAATTTTGTTGTAGTTGAACCAATTTTAATTACTTTATTTTAAATTGCGTTGATATTTCGGTGGCCAATAGGAATTTATTCTTGGGCACATGCCGCATGATTACGTGAAATGAAATTTTAATTACTTCATTTCAAATATATACCGCGCGAATGTATCTCGGAAAATAAGAATTTATCGTTTTCGATGCCACGCGAATCGCGCAATGCGTAATTACTCGAATTTCACAATCGCGATCGTGTTTTTCCTGGCAAATCCGCGCCGATAAGCCGGCCAGGTCTAGATCTAAAACGTAATTGCGATTTTATCACGTCGGTAAGACGAGGAAAATAGAAAAAGGAATGAGGAGAGAGGATATAAATATCGCGAAAGCGAGGGTTTTTTGCGACACGAAGAAAGATCAGTCGATGTGCTTTCTTCGGGATCGAACGGCTTAAAGATACCTATTGTCTCCGGCTGTAAATCCCTTTTTGTTCGGTGACGACATTAATAATACGTGTATCCGATGTACGAGGGAAGCGAGTGTATCGATGCGAAAGCAATATCTTGCACCATTAATATCCACGGAAGGATAGGTCTTCTTCCCTCCTTCCTCCGCGATGCGGCTCCCTCAACACAAATGCATTCTATTATACTCCCGCTGGTATCCTCACTGTATCCGCTATATCTACTCGACATCTCCCTGCCTTTTGATACGTGCACTGCCAACGAACTATCACAGAGCTACTGTCTCCATCGCATTTAGTGCGATCTTCTATAGAAAATCTTGAAATAGAACAGTCTGCTGTTTAATTACGCATTGTGGAATAGTAACTTCGCAGCAAACTTCTCGTTAGCAATCACAATGTGCCAACTTCAGAAATTTAGCTTGTAAAAATGACACAGTATGCACTAAGGAGTTGCATAACTTCCAATGGAGATACTATCTGATAAATTAAGCATCAATGTATTTCTAGTATTTTTTTTTTATACAATATTTTTATACACTAAACGATATTATCAAAAAATGTAGAGTAAATCGAAATTTTATATAAAAATAAAGTATTAATTAGTTGTTATAGAAGAAAGAGAGAGTTTTGTACATAGTATTAATAAAAAGATACTTAAAATTACATAATATACTTAAATATCATAGAATTAGCACATTTCTAGTTAAATAAATTTACTTCTCGTTAAAAAAAATATTCGTAATATATATGTCTAATTAATATTTTGTTCTGAAAAGAAGATGACCATCTTTAATTAAATTCGAAGCTCCTAGATCGTAACTTAAACATGAGCAATCAAGATTGTCACGTTGAAAACATGGGTTAACGGGAGTTCCAAAAGACGCAAGACAGAGATGACGGGGACGGCAAACAACCTCCGGCCAGCGAAACATCGCAGTGTTATAAAATATGCATTGCCTATTCCTCGGTGTAAGGCGGAACAAAAGCAGAACGAGCCCGAAACTCGTAAGGACCATCGCCATTTCCATATCCGCTTCCGCGAGAAAACCCGTTGGCCGGAACGAGGGAGCGGAAAAGGAGAAGGAAAAAGCGAAGGAGAAGGAGGAGAAGATGGAGGAGCGGGAAAACCGAGTCGTACGGTACAAATTTCCGATAAGAATCCGACGACGCCGGAGGCGATGGTCGGACGGCTGAAACGGCGAGGAAATAAAATTACAAGCGGCTCTCCGGAACAAAAAAGGTCCTGCGAATGGGATCGATGCAAGGGATGGGGCGGTAGCGGCCTGAACTGTACCGGGATACTTCGCATTGGTAATGGTCCACGTTTAAGACGAGTATCATTTATTTAAACTCATCGTTTAGGACAACTACGAGGGACATAACGATGTTCCGTCGTTGCGAAAGTACGGGAGTTGCCCGTAGAAAGTGATAAAAACATGTTCGGGTCAGACGTGAGTTAGCTAGGTCAAGATTCATTATTAGGATACAAATTCCACTTTCCGTTACGATTAACCCTCTATAGCCCGAATTTTTTTGTAGCTATAAAAAAGATTTATCTAACGTAAAACCAACAAATATCAACCTCTAAGCAAATTAACAATTTACAATTTTACTTGGGAAAGTATCTTTGATATCTCAGGTTGATAATCGCTACAAAGAATCTTATTGGTTATCAAGGAGACGTTAAAACAAGATGTGTACGCATTGCAACAAAAAATTGAATCAGATTAACAAGATATCGATATATTGGTACGTGACTTCAAAGTCACACCGGGCTATAGAGAGTTAGACACCTGTCTATGACACGCACTTATTATGAGTATTAAAATACGATATCCTAATTAATGATTACGATAGAATAGTCACAAGATAATATCAACATTTTTCGCAAAAACGAAATTAAGCAGCAACGAAATTAAGTTTTTGCGGACCCCATTTACTTAACGAGAATAAATGTAACGAATTTTCATCGCGGGATAACAAAGTGCCGTGCCGTTATTTTTCCGTGTGTATTTAGGCAACTAGCAGTGCATTCGAGGCGCGGTGAAATTTTTTAATTCCGCGCTAAGCGCGACCGCGCGGATTGTTGTTTCGCCATTCGCGGGCGCATTTGCAAAGTCGCCGACGAGTCAGCGTTCATTTCCGGGTTTAATCTGCGGTCGGTGTGGCCCGGCGAAAAATGGCCCGGCGAAATGAAGCCATTCGCGCGGGCACTCGCGAGTACTTAAACGCCGTGTCGCACGCTATCTCCGTTCCGGATACCTGCGATTTGCGAATCGCGGATAATAACGGCCGCTCGAATTTTCATTGGCGCTGCTGAAACGCGAGCGCACTTATCGCACGTGAAGGGCTCCTATCGCTCCAAAAATTGGCAAACCGCCAGCGACATCGGCCTCGCGTATGGCAATCGAACGGCTGTTGGTGGCGTATACAAGGTGTTCCGCAATTCTCCCCGCTTCAAACTACATTTTACATTAACTTGGAATCGATTTTTTTTTTAACAAAAAATTTTCTGAAAAAATATTGTAAACATCATATCTTTTAATCGCATTGAATAATTTTCAACATTCGATCTCTCAAATGGAAATAAAGATTAAAATTTTAGTCGAGGAATAAAAGTCTACTAAAAATTAAATTAAGAGACCCAGTTATTTATTTGTATTTCGTTACTTATTTGAAAATAAAATTTAATTTGAAAGAATTTGTTAAAGCGTTCGATTTACGAATCCAAATTATTAATATCGTATCTGTTAAAACAGATATTGTTCTTTTTGCCTTCTAATATGTGGCTTAGCCGTTTGTGGCGATACTGACAGTAATTTTAGAGTACCTTATGTACACATGTTTCGATAAACTGTAAATCTCTCTCTTTATTTTCTTTATTGCTCCTATTCCCAACCTGACAATTATTTCTCCACTCGAGCTTTGAAAACCGCAGCCCGTAGCTTTTTTCGCTGCCGGGATTATTATTATTTGATGAAGTTATCGAACTGGTTTGTAACATTTCTGTTGCGCCTTGTCGGTCTCATATCGGCGATTTCCTTCATGAAGTCGATTACCATATACGAGTATTTTCTAAATATTGTAACACTGGAAATGGAATTTGATAACAGAGCTATACAATCATGAACAGAAAATATGGTTTTTGTTTTTAGAAATAAAAGTGAGAATTAATTCGAAACAAGATCTAATTAAAATTATTTCATGTTTGAAAATTCTGGAGAATCGAAGTTTGAAAAGCGTAAATGATTTACATGAATCATTCCTTTCTGAATGGTTGTCACCTATAAAAGTCAGATTTTTATCAACAAGATATCCATTTTGTAGCTACTACAAAAAGAGAGTATTCTTTGATGATTCTTTTATTGAAAGAAAATTGAATCAGTCAAAATTTGATAAAATTTATTCATGAAGAGCGTACTGAATATGTTCGTTCAATAAGCTCGTTGGACAAACGTGTCATTGTACGAAATCAATAATTAGCACTGATAGATTCACACAGCGGCGCACAGTTACTATTTATACAAACCCATTATGCTAATGAAGTATCTCATAATTATGATCGTGCTCATTGTTTTCGAAATATAAATTCGTAATCCTGTTTTCCCCAATTCACCTGATGGCGAACAGTGAAAGTGGATTAACGATTTTAAACGATAATAAAGAAACCTTATCAATGAGAAAGAAAGGTCAGGCTCGAGCGAATCAAAACTGCTTCTCGAAAAAACTGCTTTTAACGCTTCGCAGATCCAAAACGAGAAATATTTTCTTGCAAATAATATTGATAGTCGACGCAATTATCGAACTCGGAAAAGAGATCTCTTGACGACTTAAACCTTCGCTACCTTGCCTTCTTAAGGATGCGCCGTTAAATAGCCATTAGCTCGATCGTTTAACTTTCTTTTTATCTGATTCCGTCGCGAGACGATGACGAATAGAATTCCGATACGCTCGCGTCAGCGGTGTCGGCGGGGTTTTTCGAAAGAGGGATGCATTTTCGCGAGACACTGAAGATTATAAAGACAGATGGGGCGGGTTAACACAGCCGTATTTTCACACAACGCGGTTACGCCTTAGAAGGTAGATAATTGCTGTTGCTTCGCGACGAGGGGGGAGGAACGCACGAAGTTCGTTCGCGATTTCTTTACGCGCACGCGGAATCTCATCACCGGTGCGGCATACAGCCGAGAGCGCGCACCATTCTTCGCGACGCTTCCCATTTATTTTCTGGGCACTGTGACATCGAGAACTCATTTGCCTTGAGAAAAAAAGAAGGAGAGAAGAAGAGTGAGAGAAAGGAAAGAAGAGAACGAGCGCGCCGTTAGCTGTTTACAATTCATTCAATGTGAAAGCTTTGACCAGCTGCCGTATTTTCTGCTGCAAGATGCTGTTTGGAAATCCGCATTTTTCGTCAATTCTTGCCGCGATGTTATTGCGGAGGTGTTCTCGTCTGTTACACAGCGTTTCGCGATTTTTAATTGGCTCGCAGGAAAATATATTTCGCGCCAGTTACGAGTAAATAATCTTCAATTTTTGTCATGGAAGGAAGACATATCCACGCAAAAACGGCGGCCTCGTATTAGCCGTAATTAATCGCGAGCGAGCGCGCTAATTAAGGCGTTCCGGTAATTAGCGAAACGACGATCGGCCGAGTGAAAAGATTTGAACTCGCGAACAAGTTCCAAAGAGGTCACCATCGGTTGTCTCCATTACTTCGGGCCGGAGTCCAGCCAATGAACTTTTCCGCTATTAACTTTTCATCGTTTCTCGTGAATTTCATTGAATTAGTCTTCTTACAAGAATTATCAAAAAAAGTTGTCTCACAAGAAAAAATCATAGAAAAGAAGAAATGACATGATTATTATTTCATTATATTCATGTGAAAATTTTTATCCTTTGCCGTTTTATAAGAAAGAACATTTATATATTATATAATTTTTGAACAATTGAATTTGATCAGTCGTCTCCGCAAATTGCAATTTAATGGACGAATTATCGATTATATAAGTAGCTGCTCTATATATATATATATATATATATATATATATATATATATATATATATATAGCATATAATATATACAGTATATATAGTTATTGCAATTGTTGTCAAACATGCCAAACATATCAAACAGTGAACTCAATACGACAACGAATTTCTCTAATATAAACATTTATTTATTTTTGTTGCGTCTAGAAATCTGATAGCATATCTTAAAAAGTGTTCTTACAAATTGAATGTAAGTTATTTAATGTTTATATTACATAGACGCTTTTAATAATTTTGTATGAATATTATGCCGTTTAATTGCGATTTGTTGAAATCTCTTTATTGAAATGGGAAAAGTTTTTGTATGTCATATTAAGATGTGTTGGTAATATGAAATAATTAAATTATTAAAATAAAGAAAATAAAGAAATAAAGAAAATGTAACGTTTTTATAAATAATTTTTTATAAATAATAAAGAATATTTTGATGTTAATGTTTATTTTACATAATAATTTAACGAATTAGGATTTAATTTTATTGTCCATATTCATGTAATTTTATTTTCTATGTGCTACATTGTACAGTGAATATATGATTTTTAACTGTTTCGATCAGTTTATTAAAAAAAAAAAACAAATTTACACTTCATTTTTTGTGTTGTTTATTAACTGCTCCTCAAATTTGATCGGTATCCATATATCTCTTTTTTTTACCTTCCTCATTTTTTCACTTTTTACTTTTTTGTAAATACTGAAGTTGGACTTAAATTGGAGACTTTCATTTATTGGATATTATAACTAACATGCTCAAGAGTTCTTTATTATAAGTCTAATATGCATTTGTATCAAAGTAATATTGATTTAAAAATTATTGATTTAAAAATTGATATTCCATGTTCGCTGCCTTTATCCTATATTTCACAGAAAGAGAATGAGCATTGCACTGCTTTCAAATTCAGTTCAATTATTCCCAACACATTCTATTAAAATTTCTCAATTTCGGAGAAGGGGAAGAGAGAGGATAAATTAGGTCATTAAATTACCGCAGGATGCAAGAGTACGAATTGCTCTTGGAAACAAATTTGTTGGAAGGGTTGATTGAGAGCGATTTCGAAGTTGCCGTTGATCGTTTCGGTTCCTTGCACATCATTGTCGTTACTCTGGAAACTCTGAAACTGCTCCTTTGTCTTGAGTCAGGCTCGTTCTCTATGTCTCCCATCCTCTGTGTCTCTTTCTCCTTCATTCTGTGCCTTCATCTTTGTTCTCCATCATCATGCTATCATCCTTTTGGCGAATGCATCGATACTGTTTCCTTATGCGTCCCTTCGTTTCCCTTGGCGAGCGATTTGGCACTCGCGACCGATTCTTTGCCAGAAACGGCCGTTCCACTCTTGATTCCTTGCTTGGTATGTGCCGATCGTCGATCGTCTATTTTCTACATGTAAACGTCGGGACCAATGTCAAGGAATCTCAAGTACGTCACGGAAACGTTCAGAGGAAACTGAGCGGAAAACCGGTGAATTCAATCAATTGTACGTAATATTGTTGGCAACGTATTGCGCTGAATTTCTATTAAAACGAACTGGACTGCCATTATGTTGAAAGTGCTTATCTAAGATAGTAGCACATACATTATTAAAATCACAGATATTGTTGTACTTCATATTATAATTCTACTGACTGCTACTACTTATTATATCAGTTTTGACTTTAATACTTGATACTGAGTTTGATCCGCCGTAGTCGGCAGATGCTTTGAGATATTAGACCGGACACAGCACGTGCATTATTTAGCACGTCGGTCGCGCTGAGACTCGTCCCTTTGCTCTGCCTCGCGCGACGCGAAAGACGCGGCTTGCCGCAACCCGAGCGAATCTAATTCCATCCAATTCCCGCCTTTCCTTCGGGAGAAATCGAGAGGAAGGGAGACAGAAAGAGGAAGAGAACGAGATCCGGAATAAGGCGCGTCGAACATGTTCGTCGGGATTCCGCCGCTCGCCGATAACGAGGCGCTTCCCTTAATCCGACGAATTTATCGCGGCAGACGCTCCTCTTCTTATTTCAACCCGGTTATCGATGTCCCGTGTAATCCGCCGCGTCGTAGATGAAATTGAACATACGCGACGAAATCGTGCGAGAAAATCGCGCGTGGACGATTGAGAGGAAGCAGAACGAGAAACACCGAGCGTTGAAATATTTGATTATAACGATGAATTCGAGATGTACTCTATCGGAAATGATTCTGTTTCCCGCAAAATGTAAAACAATGGAATGTTTAATGTAAAAGTATCACGTTATCGATATCAGTAACTTTCAGTTACGAGCGGCTGGAAAAAAATCCGTAGAAATTATTTATCATATACACTGTACATACGAGCCAATATTGCATGTTATCGTTTGACGATTTGAAGAAATAAAATTATTGGCGAGATATATTGTAACTAAAAAAGAATATTACTTTATTTTTAAGTCTCTTTTGGAGTTTAGACTTACTCACAATTAGATTTCCTATTTCGACTCTTTATTTTTATAAAAAAAAAAAGATAAATATTTTTTGAAAATAATCCGCTTATTTGTGAAGATCTTTCTTACAGCAACAATAGTAACGAAACGATTAACTTTCACTCGTCTAGGATTCCGCGCGGGTTTTGTTGCGGAAGACAATTTCACCCGTTTAGAGCGTCATGTAACCATTAAATTCGAAGCCTTTTCGTAAAAGGCTGCGTTTTATTGTTGGATTATACGACGACTGTTCGTAACAGGGATATTCCTCGGAAGGGTAATCGCGATGAGAGATAATGTTTTTATTTTCTCGCCGAACGCCGGCGGTTTTTACGAGTGCAACTTTGACTCTATCGCGAACTTCGTTGTGTTCCTTTCATGACGACGCGATTAAAGAAAAAAAAAGAAAGAAGAAGAGAACGAGAGAACAACGAAACAGAGAGGACGCAGGCTCGACTGACCGTTTGCGAAGAGAAAATGACAAAACGATCGCGAAACTAACGGAATGCTGGTTAGCCGAATGCCTTATAGCCACATCTTTTTTACGGCGGTAAGGATCCGCCGCGGCTCTCGCTTATTAAGCCCCCGTAGATGGCACGTGACCACCGGCACCGGCCACTTCTTTTTCGCGACTTGCCATAACAGGTGGAAAAGTGGAACGTGCGAGAGAACGTAGAATAAAGTACGTTCTCTCGCTGTTGAATCTCTTTTGACCAAATAAATTTCGTCTGTCTCATGAGAAGAAAACGAGAAGAGGAAAAACCGTAATTTTTTTTCACATCTAACGAGCGTTTCCATCGTGCGAATGATTCATTCCGTTTCGTGTATGAAGATAGAGATCTTTCTCCGGTATACTTACAATACTTTCATTCACGCAATATTTTTAAAATAATGGTATTAATCGTATTTGTTACATCAACGAAATAAAAGACTCCATCATCATTATGATCATTATGATCATTCTTGAATAATATCCAAAAGAATAACTTGTAGAGATTCTTTACTTAATTTGTGTTACAAGCAACATAAAATAAACGATTTTTTTTGCAAATCAATCTTCGTTACAATTAAACAATAAAACTCTTATAATTTTTGATTTCAAATATAATTAGCTTTAATAAAATTTGAATTTAAGATTACTAAAATTATGCTAAACAGTTGGGATATTGAGAACTTAGACAAAAATTATTCTAATTTTTTTTTAAATTTTAGAGGAAAATTGGTTCTAAATTATTCAAAATACTTTGAATTTTTTGAATACTTTATAGAAAGTAAGTGAAGCTTTTAGACATTATTCAAATATATTTTATTTAAATGGAAAATAAAAAACCCTTTTTTTTTATATAATAAATAATAATAAGCTAAGAGCCTTGCTGGATGACGATCGCAAATAATTCTTACATATGAAATTTTTTATTCACATATTACAAATAAACAAAGCGCTTTCGACCTACATCAGGTCATCTTCAGTGTCAAATTAAAAAACATATACATCTTACTTCAACGGTCAAAATTCTTAAAACGCAGTTATTCAATCCATCTTCTTAGGTCAGAGTAAATGTCCGCAGTACACCATGTAATTGTACAATGGCCCTTGAAGTTCAATTCGAAATTTTGATACAATCGAACTATCCATTTCTCTTGTATGATAACGACTTTCTTMATTTATATCGGTATTCTTCTTTTTTTTTAATCGGTATTATTTATTATTTATATCGGTATTCCTTTTTTTTTAATTTTGTAACAGCTTTCGTTAGAATTTTGTAATAGCTAATATCGATTCCATTGAGTAAGCGAAGGATAAATCGCTTTCATTAACAAATGTAGAAATCATGAGATGTTGGTAATCATAAAGAGAGAATTCTGCCAAGAGAGTACCTAGAAAAATTAAGATTTAAATGATAAATGTCGTTCGCTAAGTGGAGCTTTAATTACAGTTTCAGTCGAGCCGGGCCAAAACCAACCGAGTTCATGTGCGAAAGATAACGTCCTCGTTAGCGAGGAGCCTTCGCTTAACGTAGTTTCGCTCTTAACTGCTATTTATGTTCAGTTTGGAGAATTCGAGAGGATATACGGACGCGGAGAGTTCGCGGGCTTCTTAAGAGCGGTCCGGACTCCTTACGGCTAATCAGACTTAAATTGTACTTCCTGCAACTCATCTGTACGACGGTGTTGAGAGTCGGTGCAGCACGTTGTCGCGGAATTTGCGATCCATTACGATTAAATGAATCGCAGTTACTGCGGCCAAGCATTATTATTTGCGATTATTATTACCGAAATTGGCGAGTTTACTGAACGTCTGTCTTCTTCGGGAAGAATCTAGCTGTATTTATGGTGGAAGTTAAATGCAAATTCGCAGTGCAGGCGGCACAGCGATACTTAACGAGAATTTCGGTTGGATAAATGCGCGGCGGATTTTCCGCCTTGTGTTTCAAAGAGATTATAATTGTCTCATGCAAAGTAAATACGCAACATTTGACATTCCCGTCAGCTTTTAAGTAAGAAATTACAATGTAATTTAACACAAGAAATGACAACGTAATTTAATATACACGCATACACATACGCTTTTAGATTATGCGAAACTTTTGTTTTTTAAATTTTTTACGTAAGATTAAAATGTATGTGTTTTTTTTCTAACAGAGCACAGTTATAAATCATTGTAACAGCCAATATCGTAATTTTTAAATAAATGTTATTTTTGTTATTGGATCCATTCTAGAGTAATTCTAACAAGTTCAATCCCCTCCTGCCCTTCTCTCTAATGTGCAACTAAAACTTCATCGATTCAATATAGAGAAAAAAACATTGAAATGTAAAAATATTCAACAACGCGAACTAACTTTTCCTCGCAATTAATCAGAATCGCAAGATCTCTCTCGGGAAGCGTCCCTGGCGGGACGTCTCGCGAGAAAACAAGCCGACTCGCGGCGTCGCATCGCTCGCGGATCTTGCGGTCGATCTATCAATTTCCAGCGAAGGCATCGTCGACCAAGTGCAAATAAGCAACGAGAGAGAGAGAGAGAGAGAGAGAGAGAGAGAGAGAGAGAGAGAGAGAGAGAGAGAGAGAGAGAGAGAGAGAGAGAGAGAGAGAGAGAGAGAGAGAGAGAGAGAGAGAGAGAGAGAGAGAGAGAGAGAGAGAGAGAGAGAGAGAGAGAGAGAGAGAGAGAGAGAGAGAGAGAGAGAGAGAGAGAGAGAGAGAGAGAGAGAGAGAGAGAGAGAGATCTGACTTCGTTTCTCGTGAACTCTCGGTAATGCACACGTATTGTAATACCGAAGTCACGGCGGAGCGTATTGTAAAGGCGGAAGCGAGCTTCGACGTACGGGTGAAGAAAGGAAACGCCGACGGACCGCCCGCGAGCGAAGATAGACGAGCGAGAAGCGCGAGAGAATGAGGAAGGAGCGAGATGACGCGGACGCAGAAAAAGATCGACGAGAGATGCGGAGACGGTTGGCGCATAATGGACGAAATCGCTGGCTAGGCAGAATACAAAGAAGCGCAAAGAGCGCCTAAAATGAAAAGATTTCCTTCGCGTCCCCGGTCCAGTTTAACGTTTTCCCTCAATAAAATCGGAGTTTTCTATCCAAAACGTCGCAAGAGAATTACAAAAATTATTTTTCGAAACATCGTTCACACGCCATGCGAGCTTTCCTTTCCATGCCTTAACAGTTTATCGTCCCAACGGTGGTTGCTGTATCCGCGTACCGACCACTGGCCACCGTAGGGACGGTAAAAAGTAAAACGGTAGAGTTTAGAAGCGCACGGTGAATGCTCGGCGTTCCCATTGCGCACACAAGCGCCGTTACTGCACCCGCTTGCACTATTCGGTCGTGACTTTCCTCGTCTCGTTTTCCGAGATGTCTTGCGCGAGTACACAAGAGGTCGATGTGTCGCACGTTCGTTGTGTACGCGTCCGTGTATGGTGCACACGCATATACCTACAGTCGTATATATCCGCGAAGGAGGACGAGAGGTAACGCGTCAAGGCTTTAATGGGATTCTATTTACGGGGTTCGTGCCCCGGCTAGGCAAACACTCCGTCGGTGCCGACCCCTCTGGACGGCTATCCTCCCTCGTATATGTATAGAGCCCTCCAAAAGTACTAGAATTTCAGAGATGGATTTCTTGACATATTTTAGGGTTTTCTATAGCGAAATGAACGTCATGGAGATCACCAATATGTTCTTCGATTTTAAAATTAACCCTCAATTACAGCTCTAAAATATTTCTCTATATATGTGGATAATTGAACCCAAGGCTTCTTTTCGCTCTATCTTCTATAAATTTTAATGAATTTTACTTTATTTTCTCCTAAATAAAACGCTGAACTATATAGAATTCAAGTCTGTTAACGAAAAGAGGTTTTTTCAAAACGTGAAAAAAAGTCAAAGTTTTGTCAAATAGACTCGTAGCTGTAGTAGGATTAAATACTGCTATAATTAATCTTAAATTATCCTAAATTTTGTTTAACTTCTCTTAACCCTTTAAATGTTTTATTTCATTTTGAGAACGTACATTTGTGTGCTTAATTATTTTTAAGCTGCGACAAGTATACTGCACATTTTACACGCTGTACATTTCTTTTTATTTCAAGTGAATTTTTTTCTTTGTATGTTTTTTATATCCTAAAATATTCTAAAATGTGCTAAAATTACGAATATGTTTTTTGTTTTACTTAGATTTACTTAGATTTTACTTTAATAGCAAATACAAACTTTTTACATGACGAGTATATTCGTCATCTAATAAAAAAAAAGCCACCTTTTCTTCAACCTTAAAAAGGGTTAAATTTTTGTTCTATTTTCTTCTTGAAGATATTCTTTCAAGTATTACACTCAGTGTTCGATATTTTTACATTTCTTTCTAATTTTCAAATCTTTCGAAATACATTTCCTATTTATTTTATCAATCAATAATTAATTAAACTCTTGTTAACGTGCAATCAAGCAATTATTAATATTAAAAGGAAATTATTACTATTAATATTTAGTCATTATTTTAAAAATACAACGCACATAATAAATGTTAATTAGATGGAATTGGCGTCGATAATATCAGGAATTTTCTTAAAAAGCACTCAGAGAAACGCATAACGAACTCGAGAACTGAATATTAATTGAATGAGCACTTTGTCGAGCGCTTCAGTTACGATTCCGATTATATTTCTCTTTCTAAACGCGCTTTTCTCACCATCTCTTACAACGGTTGATTCGATGTACGTCTACTTTTTATAGTGTCACGATACTAATTAACATAGTTGATAAATTGTCACGGCATTTGTCGCATTCCTTTCTTCCTCCCTCTCTCTCACTCACTCACACACACACACACACACACACACACACACGCGCGCGCGCGCGCGCGCGCGCGTGAGATAAAGAAGATGAAAGAGAGAGAAAGGCAAGAATGTTTAGATGACGATGAAGAGAAACGCGTAATTTCTACCGTGTGCACGGCGACTCGGTCGGAGGTGTCAAGTTGCGTTAATAAAACGCACAAATGCGTACGCGGCGTATTTAGTTTGGAGGCACAGCAACATTTCGCGAAACGCGAGGCGTCGTCTCTCCTGCTTCCTCTTCCCATTCTACCTCTGTCCTTCCCTCTTCCATTCGTAACTTCTCCCGTTTCATAAGACGTTACTTCCAACCGAACAAGTTTACAAGCAACAGACGTCATTTATCGTCTCGCGAGCTACGCACAATGGCGTAACTCCATCTCTTTGTGCCCACTTTCCATAATCATATGGAAACAAGAAGTGAAAGAATCAAGAGAGAGCGAAAATATCACTCCGATCGCTAAATGAATTGTCTTGCTCTAAGGTTCTGTTTTATTGCGAATATATATCATCGATTGAACAATTTGCTTACACAATTATGCAAGCGATTGCAATTATTTTAAGTTGCTTTTACTTCCGTTTTTATGCGAATAAAAAACGTTAACGCGATGTTAATGCGAAACAATCAATATTGTTCGCTACTGTTTTGTTCGCTACTATTTTGCCCTCGAATACAACTTTGCTTTAAGAGCGAGGGTTATTTTGCTTTATAATATTAGCAAAACATAATATTAATAATTAATGTACGTATGCGAAGGATTCTTAGCAAGATATATTACAAAAATTTATCTAAAAATCTTAAAACGTGTATGTGATGCTTTAGATCATCTATCTTTTCAACCTAGAAATTAGAAAATATAATAGAGATTAAAAAATATAACAGTTGTATTAATGAGGGAATACTAAGAGCTACGAGAGTTACTTATCAAAATTTACATTTCATATTTAATTTTTAAATGAATCTTGTGCAAGAAATAATTCAAGGACTAATTGTCCGATTGTTTAATGTCAAATCGGTGTTTTCACGCGGAAAAATCAATTTTAAATTTAAAATGGAATCTGGGGCTGAAAGGGGCGTGTGATAGTTCTGGGCCATTCTGTATCCTCGGAACGAGGATATTGAATTACCGACGGAATGTTTGCCGATACTTTGTCGTCGACACGCGCGGTATCGATAGTATTCGCGTCTACGGTTCGAGGCGGAGTATCGATATTGGAACGTTACTGAGAGAAAATAAACAGAGGGAGATTTCTCGTGCGCGGAGTAACCTCCGGATCTCCCTCAAGTTACTACGAGGACACAGCTCATCTTTAACCCTTACATTCCTCGTTCCCGAATACAACGTAAAATCGATAGAAACTTCTCTGTGTATATTATTTGCAATGTTTCTATCTTTGTATCTCTACTTCTACATATTTTAAATTTAAATTAAAAATAGAGAATGTCCTTTTACTACGTGTATCATGTATAAATTTATCTACAATCTCTTATCATTACGCATTTGAATTAAATACAGATTACATTACTTGAATTAAACGGCAGATTGCAATTGGCAGATTCTAATTCGTTTCGAATTCTTGGCAATTTAGTTAGTCTGATTAGCAGCAGCGAAGATTCACAAACTTAACCAGACCGATCGTTTTTTTTTTTTTTTTTTGTTGTGACCCTCAGAAGAAATTAGGTTCGTCCCGACAGGCGACGGCGTATATACGCGCCGGAGGAAACGAACGATTTCCAATTAAACTTTTTCTCAGACCGAAGAAGCGCATCGGTTTGCAATCTACCGAGACGCCGGTAGTCAAAAAAGTTGAGATGTAACTGCAGACCAAAGAAAATGCGCGCGTTGCCGCGGGACAAAACAAAGTGAGAACACTATGGAAGAAGGCTGTCGCACAGGGGGAGATGGGAGGAGGGTTGAAGAGCAGTCGGGAGTTTGTGTGCCAGAGGTTACTGGCACTCGAAAGTTTCTTATTTCGTTTCATTGTGACACTCCGCGAAAACTTCTGTTACTTTTCTCGCCCGGCGTTTACGGGGAGTTGCTCTAGCACCGTGCCGTTCGTCGCGGTGTGAACGCGCCCTTAAAGCCGAAGTCGCACGATAAGTCTTTTCCTGTTCTGCCGCGTCTCGGTAACGTTTAAATTAGAAATGCTTTTCGGGCACGCCAGGCAGACGACGTTGAAACGCCGCTGTTGCGATATAATCGTGGTGGATGCCCACCAGAAACCGCGGCGCTCGTACACGCGATAAACGATGATAACTGACATGTCCGAGATAATCCTTGAAATTTCACTTACGCTATTCGCTTTTGGATGCTTCTACTTTAATCTCAGAATTGCTGGGATGGCAACGCTAGCGATATTTATATCACAGTTTTCAATAAAATATTATAAAATACTATAAAAAAATTTTTTTATTAGATTAAAGTACAATATATATCTTTTTAAAAATAAAAAAACTTCAAATGAAAGATTATATCCAAAATAATTATAATACAATATAATGTGTATATGTTTTTATTTTTAATTTGTTATAATATTAATGTTATAATTAATATTATTAATAATATTAATTAATATTAATTAATAGTATTATATAATTTATTATAATATTAATAGTTTAATTTTCAATCAATTAATATATAAATTAATATCATGTATTTATTTTAGAAAGACTTTCAAATTTTTAATTACATTATCTCTGCATTATTTCATAGTATTAAGAATATTAAATCCGATAATTTTAATGCACTATTGTAAAAATATACATTATATTTTTTTCAAGAAAGACGATTTTAGCCTATCTAATATTCCTCTTTTCAGGAAAGCTTATCCTTAAGCTTTTGAAAAATGACGTTATATTTTCATATGCCTAAATCAAAAAGCTTATATAAAATATTGTTTTTGGTAAACTAACAAATCAACGATGCATTGCATCCGTACAAATTTTTTCGATATTTCAAACATCAGAAATCCGATATTTCTCATTTCTATTTACTTGACGATCGCACATAGAGAAATACAAAGTACACTACTTTCATCACGTCGATTTCAAGTAGTGAGCAATACGTCTAATCAACCATCATGGAGGGACCAGTTTCCCCGATGCGCGGTCTGATCGTTACCAGACATTTCTACTTGCTCGCCACTCGAAGATTTTGCGCGCGCAAAAAAACTTCTCCAATGTCCGCCTCTCCCCGGTCCCGCAAAAATTTCCATCGGCGCCGAAGAGCAAACATTTCTCCCGAGAGAAGCCTGCTTATCCGCCGCGGAGGGAAAACAACCGCCCCAAGAAGATTTGATTTTAGCCACCGACAAAAACCAAAATTGTCGCCCGAGGCGGAAGCGCCGCGGCCGTCGCCGTCGCCGCCGCTGCCACATCTATCTTTGCCTCGTATTTTCGCAAGCGCATTGCTTGTTATTTCGGATTCGAGGGCAAACCTTCGACGATTCCATCGCCTCCGCCGTGTCCTTCGCTCGTTCTTCGTCGTCCTACACAGGATAACAATCCTTCCACGATGGATACGCCACTTGCATACGAAGTGTCGGGCCACGCTTTCGATTCAAACACTTGTTTCCATGTACATCTGTTCGATATCGTCTTCTCCTCCGCCGTAATCAAGAACCACTCCGTTATTCGCACTTTCGAACGTAATTACCTCGCGATATCTACTCGAGTAGATCGCAAAGATAATTTGTTTTTTATTGAACAATCGCGATCTCAATTCCCTCGCAGTCAGTAGTAACGAATTACCACTCATGCTAATTAAATTTCCGACTCGAATTTTATGATACACGCTTCATATTCAGGCGAACAGATCAAACGTAACATGTAACACGTAATCGAGGTCGAATTGATCTCGGTTAAGGATGTTCGATAGAGCAAGAAGAAAAAGACTCGAGCTCTAATTAATCTTGTATTTGGATCACACGTATACTGACGCTTTTT
This sequence comes from Cephalotes varians, assembly GCA_037157785.1. Classification (NCBI taxonomy): domain Eukaryota; kingdom Metazoa; phylum Arthropoda; class Insecta; order Hymenoptera; family Formicidae; genus Cephalotes; species Cephalotes varians. The sequence continues at coordinate 1,893,240 of JANQDE010000030.1, forward strand.
AAAAATATAATGTTATTGATGATCGATCATATGTATTTGTAAAGGAAGAGGATAGAAAAGGGCTGTTGTTTTTGTGTGGAAAACTTAAATAAAACAATTCTGGAAAGATTCAGGAATTTTTTTTTTCGTTAAAAAGAAAAATTTATTAAATTGATTTTTAATTATCTTCTTATTTTAAGAATTTTATTATATATCTTATTTTATATTAATTAATCTGTTATATTAATGCCTAATTAAAGTAATCATATTAATGCCTACTTAATTTATTATATTAATATTTAATTAAATTAATTATATTAATAATTAGAACATAATTTTTTCAGTTTAATAATTTCCAATATCTTTAAATTCGAAAAATGAATGAAGCCAAAGTTAATTGGAGATAATGTTTATACAAAAATATGAGAAAAATTAATAACATGAAATAACAAATTGTAAGGAAAGATCGGAAGAGATAAACTATAGAAAGCTCGAAAGATTTTTGGAAATGTAATGAGGTAAAAAAAGCAATAAGCTTTTGAAAAAGAGGATTAGAACGAAGAAACATGAGAAGACTCAAACGTTTTTACGTTTCTGTGTATGTTTTATTTCCGAAGTTGCTCGAGTGTATTTCGACGATGCAGTCGTATTGCAGTTTCAAATAAATCGCGTCTCGTCCCGTTACCAATGGAATAAAAATGGCAGACGGACAGCTAGGAAAAAAATAAATAAACTTTATCGTGAATTTGGTTGAAGACGAACTTTCTGTTGGGGGGACTGACGAACACGTTGATTGAACAGAATGATTTGATGAACAGAAAATGATCGTTTGCGAGTCAAAATCGACATATATATATATATATATATATATATAGAGTGCCCGGAATAAATCAAGAAAAGCGCGAAAAAGGTCGTAGGGCGAGAGAGCCCAGAGCTCTCCCAGTGTTATAAATCGTGATTTAGATCGGTCTAACCGCATAAATTTTGGATCACAAGCCGGCGCACTATCCAGCTGCATTATTTCCACGGGTCGGCCGTTAGTGCTGGTCTCAGGACCTTTATGGATCCTGGGTCGTTAATTTCGGTGCCGGCTACCCATCCACGTCCACTTTAGCCGAGTGCACTTTGCGCCGCCACCGTCGTCGTCGCCGTCGCCGTCATTGTCATTGTATCGTCGTCGTTGTCGTCATTATAGTCATTGTCATATTTATAGGTCCTCGCTGATCGCAAAGGAAACGAGAATGATATGATAGCGCGCTTGTAATGCAGGCTTTGATTGTCGCTCATCGACAATTAACATGTTGGTTTACTGCGGTTCGTTGCTCACAAAGCTTTCGCAATTATTCTCGCCGCATCACGGAAGCCGTCGCGATTGGCCGGACAGTCAAAATTGGATATTATGCAAATAATTTAGTATTATTACTTATCCGAACAATCATTTGAATAACTAATTTTGTTTGAATAACATACTTAGTAACAACTATTGATTACCTATAATAAATTCTTTAAGTAGATTAGGACGATTTGACATACATGTAATCACGTTATATATGTTCGTTACCTATTACTCAAATAAAATTATTTCCAATTTTGTCCTTGCACGGAATCTGACAGATAGCTTTCAAGTAGATTATAATTAATCGTTTCTTTATTGAGAAATCATTTATTGAAACAAATTTGCGAGAAATCCTCTAGATTATTTCTAATATAATCGTCAAACTGATTGAATATATAGGCATTACGTCATGTTTAATAATGAATGCCATTAATTTTTCTATTTTAATCATTTTACGTCAGGTGGCTATTATATTCTATTCAGAAGAAAATGTAAAATATACTTTAGGAAAAAAACATAATATATGGTCTATTATTTGTAAATTATTTGTTAATTAAATATAGTTTAATATCATAATACATAATTATAATATATTATAAGTGTGTGTATGTGTGTATATTATATAATATAATTATATTTAAAACACACACACACACACACACACACACACACACACACACACACACACACACACACACATGTACTTAAAATAAAATAGATATTTGAAGTTTGAAAAAACGAGAAAGAAAGTTTCAGTGCAGCAATATAGTATTATATAGTATTATTGAGAGATTATCTATTTGTAGTAAATTCTTCAAACAGATTAAAACGATTTAATATACTTATATAAACCACATTACCTCTTACTCAAATTAAATTATTTTCAATTTTGTTTCATATAATCTGACAGATAATTTCTAAGTAGATTGTAGTTAATTATTTCTTTATTGAAATCATTTGTTGAAATAAGCAGCGATAATCATAAAGAAAATAACTAAATGAAACGAAAATAACTAGATGCGCGACAGTATGATTGCGTTTAACAAAAAACATACCTTGAATTTATCGTAATCGTATTTATCTGGAATTCGTTCGAGATATAAATTCGAAATAACAGCCAAGAAATCGATGGTGATCCGCGAATGCGTACGGGAGCCACATAAAAAGGAATCCCGTATTCGATATCTGTTAAACCGCGCCCAGGATCGATCAACGACGACGACATCGTTCTTTCGTTGCGCAGTTTAGAATTGTTTCCACGTTCCTCTACGGCGAAATCGACGGAATATTCGCGACCGAATTATTTCGATGGGATCGCGCGCGAGACGAATACGATACGGTACTTTCGCGTCTCGTACTATCCCTCCCCCCCTCATCACTTCCTATCCTTTTCCGCAACCATCCCCTATTGCAACCGACTTCGCGTCGGCCACTCGCTCGTGAAACGTGCTCCAACATCGTGCTTTATCTCCGCAAACGACAATACAGCGAACGCTGTGTTACCTCTAATCTCTCCAATCCACACACATAATTTGCTTAAATTAGAAAGAGCCACCGGAATTAATAGTTTTTGGTTGGCTGCTTTGCGACGAGATGCCACGCGATTATGCTAAATTATTGTTTTCAACCGGCTTGCTAAAACATTCGAGTCTCGTTGATGTCTCGCGATCAAATCGCTATTTATAGAATAATATCTTATTTCTGACAATCATTATATTTTAAGCAATTTAAGCACTTTTAATTATTGTAAATAATTATAATATTGTAAATAATATAAATATGATTTTATAAATATCGTATTATAAATATAAAATATGATTAATAATTAAACTATAAAACAAATATTGTTTAACGTGTTCTGTGTCATATAAAATAGTATGTAAAATATTCTTATATTTCTATTCTTATATTTCTGAACATCTTCGCATGGAAAGAACAGTTTTGTTGAAGTACAGATCTGAAAATAATTTTATTAAGACCATCAAAAGAATTATGTAGGATACTCAAACTGAATTCTAAAATATAAAACTTCTTTCAGAATTGTCATCAACGCTTCTACATAATTATTTTAATCTATAACAAAAATTTTCAAATCTGTATCTAGCTACATTTTTACATCCTTCAGCAAAACTGTTCTTTCCGTGCGTATATTATATGTGCATTCTATTGCGTATACGTTAAATCAAATTTCTTTGTCTAAAATACATTGCCGCTCTCGGCAGAGGTAAATGCAGGGAGAATAAATATATGGTATGGCTCGGTTGTGAAAACAATCATAACCGAGCAGCGATCAAATCTAAAGCGTCGAGGTGACGGCTCCGTCACGTCCGCGCGGATTAAAGGCGATTCGAATTTTATTAGGTCGCTCCAAACTTCGGCTGATCCTAAGCAAACGGTGTGGCAGCTTTTACCCAATCCTATCGCTTACCCATACCGCCTCTGACCCCCGTCGTGAGATACGCTCGCAACCTCTGATTTCAACAGGGATTCGCCAACACGCCGTTCCGGGGTCTCTCGCCGGAACTGTGCGTGCCTTCGCGAGGAATCACGTGCGCGAACTAATTTCCCTGGCAGAACGCGAGAGAACGCGCAGCTTGCGAGCACCGCCTCGCCGGGGAACGTGCTAAGAAATTCTTACGATCGGACGTGTTTCGGACAGAGGAGCCAACTGCAGCCAGCGAAATGCGCTCGCGATCGAAATGTTTTTTTCTTTTTTTTAATTAAGAGATCAAAATCACCCGACATATCGTCACGAACATCATTAATTAGTATTACCATTCCCGGTCCAATTCCCATCTGCAATTTCCATTAAATCTCTCGTTAAAAGTTCTATCGTATGTAACACGGTCGCGTCGCAAAATCGAAGCCTGTCGCTTCTATAAGCTCATTTCGTGCGATCTGTACTTCGCGAAATTCGCGAATTATGCAATACATGATATTTTAAGAAAAAGAAGATTTTATCTTGACTGAGCGAGTTTACAGTAATAAGTAATAAAGAACGAAAAACTTTATTAGAACCTCAATATGTTCTTATTATTTTAACTTTTGCGTACTCACGTAAGATTAATATGATAGTTTCTACTCTCTTATCGCATTGGATCAATACTTTTTATTCAGAAATAAAAACATAAACATGAAAATGTTTATTTTCTAGGAATGCATATTTGATTTTCTATCGAATTGACTATTATAACGACTATTTACCTCGTTCCACAGTTTCGAGCATGCCAAATAAACACGAATTTAATTATCCGCGCGACACAATGCCGAGGTCTGTTATGTTTTCTGGTATGACCGGCAATCATTTGTATCTTGCAAAATATTTAACCGACGCAATCGCGCGCGCGACGCGACGGCATGCTCGTTTTTCGCAAAACTTATGAACCGCGCATGTCGGCGCATACACATTTCCAAAGCGTTCCAATTATCCTTTTTTTTCGGCTCGAACATTTTAAAGTGAATTTTGCGGCTATTATGGGCGCGCAAAAATGGGAAGATGATTTTCGTACTGTGCTACACGCGAAATAAAATCGGAACGATCGGTGTTGCTATTAACTTAATTTATAATTAAAAATTGTAATGTATTTGGATTTAGACATCAAAATATTAAATACACTCTTTCGTGAAATACAATGTGTGTTAAAAAAGATTTTAAATTTAATATAATTATCATGAACAAAATCAAAAGCAATCCATGATACTTGCAGCTTTATAGAATTGTGTACAAAAGTGAACGAAAGATCAATAAAGACTACATTACTCGATTCCGAGACGATATCATATAAGATTAATTCGCATCAAACTCGTAAAAAATTGTATAAATTAAAAATTATATGTATTTGGATTCAGAATATCACAAAATATTAAACACGCTCTTCCAACTCAATATACATTTTAATTTAAAAAAAAAAAGTATTAACTTTAATATTATTATCATGAACAATACCAAAAGCAATCTATAGTACTTGTGGCTTCATGGAATGTGTGCAAAAGTAATAACAAAAAAATCAATAAAGGCGCACTACTAGATCCCAAAACGATATCGTATATAAGATTAATTCGCATCAAACTCGTCGTTTATTCGTATTTCTGCATCGCGATATCGATATTGCGATGCGATGAATTTTTAAAGAAATTAGGTCACAAAGAAAATAAAATCTATTTTAAAACGATTTCTATATCCGAGGAGTTATCATTTAATAATTCTATTTCTCATATTTCCTAATTGTCCAAGCACATTTTTGTCTTAATCTGCCTCTGATATATTCCTCTGCTATTCGCAGTCGAGGAAAAATGAACGAAAGCAAGGGAATATACATAGCAATATCGCGTTCGCGTTAGCGTGCAAAATTGATAACGCTATGTCAGCCCATGAGACACATAGTGCGACATCGATGATACGTTATAAAAATTTGATAACGTGATATTTTTCGTTCGCAATGGCGACAAATAGAAAAATGATAGATAAAAAATCGCGCGAATAGATCAACTCCGTTTAATGTCTGGATGGGTCTTTTACTCTTTTTAATTTAATTTGTTGTGTATAGTCGATGAATGAAAGAAATGCGCGAGGTTGGATAATGCTGAAAAATGTTTGAGCGCGAAATTGAGAATATGATTCAAGTATATACAAATTATTCGTTTTCATTGCAAACTGCTTGATCCGTTTGTTTATCAATTATAAATTATTTCATAGATAATTACTTGTAACTTGTAAGTAAATGATTTTTATAATAATATATTGTTTTAGATGCAATTCCTAAAATAAATATCGACTTACAAACTATATGATATTCAATATAGTTGCCGAAATTGCAATTGGCTCTTAAATCAAAGTTTATACGATAAGATATGATACTTGATTTAAACTTGAATATTTTAATATTTGAATACTTGAAAATCAATTCGATCTGATTCGAATTTCAGAAAAGCTATTTGTCGCTAGAATCGAATCGTCTGTAATCCATTTCTGGACATCGCGTCGCATCGTCGTTTCTATGCCGAAACCGATCGTACCGCGGCGGACGCGACGAGCGTGCGCGTCGTGCGAAATTGTTCGCGCGCTATTCTCTTTGTTCTATTTAATAAGATCCGTACGTATTAATCTTGACATCGTGTCCGCGGCTGCAGTCGACATCGGTGGACGTTAAGTCTCGCATGGACGTACGGAAGCGAGAGGCAACGGTGAGGCGAGAATAAGAACATACTAAACGGATTTGTCGAGACAACGCCGCGCTCGATTCTCTCGCACGTCCTGAGACCGGTTAAAAGAGCTTTCAGCCGATCCACCCTCCCCCAGTCCCGCTGTACACCCCCGAATGTCTCTCGCACTCGCACTCCGTCTCTTGTTCGCTCACCGCACTGTCGCGCTCGCCTCGCTTCCGTCCACTCGTTTTCATTCTCTCTATCTGCTCGCTCACGGCGTTAAGTACGCGCTTAATGGCATCGTAGTGTAGAGAGCGGCGCGCATTAACGCCAGCGGCCGCTAATCTCGAGCAGCGTCGATTAAGCAATCGACGCCGAGCGGCTTCCCGCTGCGCGTCGCGCTGTTGTTTGTCGCGCACCCGTAATGCCGTCCGTGGGTTTTAATCGGTTAAATATTTCAAGTGCGAACACGCGTGTATAGAAAAGGGCTGTCGAAAGAGCCGCGTCGCTATGTCTATAGCAAGAATTTTTTGCAATTGCTCTTAAAAACTTTGGGAACAATGGTAGCAATGATAAGACGAAACAATGGTAAGAGTAAACACGAAGCAAGCTCAACTTTGTGAGGCAAATAAAATGAGAAGATTGCTGGTTAATTTTAATTTCCTAACGAAAAAAATTACATCAATCCTTTGGAAAGTTTCCTTTCTGTATTTTATATAATCTAATATTTAATCTATATTAATAATAAATATAATGAATATATATTATATATATTTCACTAAAGCCGTAATCTTTCATGCACGTTTAAGACGAAAAAATGCAGACGTTTTCACAACTATGTTATTAGGAGTGGCGTGATTATCCATCAACGTCGTCTTTATTAACTCGATGCATTTTTTTCCGTTCCGTCTGAGTCACAATAGATTAAGATACATAAAACCCGAGGTGGCTTAATGCCGAGAGCTCTTATTAAACGCGACAAATAGTCGGATGCCCGTTTTTAGCGCGAACTGCTCAAATGCGATTGTATTCTAGTAATTTTCCGCGGGTAGAAAGCCATTGACTAAGAAGCCGTCGCTACTATGTTCTCCAACGCTCGTTATCGTTGTAAACCGCGCCGGTCCTCGCCAGCTGAGTGTTTATTTAGCTTAACGCTCGCTAATGCTTCCCCCGATAGCACTCGGCGTGCTGCTTATACTCGGCTAGCTCCGTTGGTGTAGTTACAAGAGGAATGGAAGAGGGAATCATCAGGTTTGCCCTAGTGGTTTCCGCCGTGCTTGTCCTAGTGACTGATTAATGGCGTAACCAACAAAGGAGAAGAATTGATTCCCATAAGAGTCTTATGTTTTTTCAAACTGAATGATTTTTTTTAATCGCATTCGAAGTATTTCATATTTGAATTTATCAAGTGAATTTTGTTTATATAGTCGCGACAATTAGTGCTTTGTGTTGCTGTCTCTGATTTAATCCAATTAAGATAAAACGATTAGATTTGATGTCAAATTCGTACCAAATCACGCCAGGTCCTCAAGGCAGAATGAAGCTGTCAGGACCAGGAACTAAAAACGTCAAGCGCCGCATGTTTTCGAATACATCTCGTCTGCTTACGTCGCTGGTTGGCCGAGCACTTCCGAGCTTGTGCACGCGATCCAAATCTCGAGATGGAAGAGGCTTCGCGACGAGATGTCGTCGAGGGTTGACTACGATGTGGGCAAGGTTGCAGTCAGGTTGAAATTGGGTTACCTCCGACGTAAACGCATGCTCCACGACTCGGGGCAATGCCCGCATACTCCGAGATTTGTTTAAGCCACTTCTGTTCCCGATATTTTCACGACGTCCCTTACGTTAAATAATCTTCACAAATGTTGAATATGCTAGAATAAATTATTTGAAACGTCGCGAAGCAAAATCTTGTTTGTGTTCAATACCTGATATTTCCTCTTTCCGAAAATGATTGATAATAAGATTGTCAGAAAAAGATCAGAATATAAAAGAGAGAGCGATTAATTTAATTTACATTATATAAACAAATTATGTTAAGTTTCACAAATTAATCATAAAATAACATAGTTTTTTATAGTTATAAATCGAAATAAGAATAGCTCAGTTATTCTGTTCTTTATCTATCGTCTTTACTCAATTATTAAAATAATAGAGTCTAATGTTTGATTATCGGAATCACAGCGAAACATTACAACATTACAGTATGAAAATAATCACGTAATTGCAAATTTTACGCCAGCGAGACACATAACTGGGCACTGCACAAACATGAAGATGTACGAGAAAGTGAGATCAAACAAATAACATGATTTAGAAGCGGAGAGCAGCGTCGCCTAATAATAGTTCAAGTTTGTGCTACTGGTTGTAATCTACGAGGAGCTAAAATAGAAACACGCCGAAAAGGAAGAACGAAAGATGTACATCGACTGCGAGAAAAATCACATAAATACAAAATAATATAAAATTGTTGCAAAAATTAATTATTATTCATAGATGAAATGATAAACGCGAGTCAAAAATTATGTTTCCTGTTTACAGGCAACTTCAGAATATTTTTACTATAGATTTGTATTATATTCGTATATTTTTATAACGAAAAGTTTTTTCTTTCTACTTTTATACAAAATTATGTATCTCAAATAAGCTTGTTAATAGTGTATTTCATACCGAAGATATTATAATACCGTAATCTCATAAAAAATATTTAGTATTTAAAATAATAAAAATCAAACCTGAATGTTTCTCTAGATATTTATATATTATATATATAATTGCCTATAATAATTTATGTTTATTTATGTTATGGTAACTATTCTGCTATTATATAAAATTCATGTGAGAACTATAGCGAATATGATTTCATGTAAATTGGTTGTAATTCAAGAGGATACATACGGCTTAACTTAACGGATGCATTATTTTACAACTTTTCTTTGCTTGATGCACGATATTAGAACTGGTTGTTTAAGAGTGGCGCAGTGGGGCCCGAACTTTCTGTAAATTTACATTACCCCTCCAATTTGCTGCTGCTGCTGCTGCTACTCGCGTCGTTTAATTAGAGTAATGCGGGAGAATAGAGCGAGTTCGCCACTTAAAGCACGCATACGCTATATTTTTGCGTCTTCCATAAGAGAATCGGTTGTTCTTCGCGTCGATAAATTACAATTTCTGCGCCTCGTACGATTGCCAGCCCCGTCTCTTTACTCACAAAGTGCATGCGAGCCGGAACTTACGTTTTCTGTCAACGAACGCGCGGAATATAATGCTTTCGCGAACATTCCGAATCCACTCAAACGTACAAAATGTTTAACCTGATAAGAGTGATTGGATGACTATGCATAATTTTTTAACGTCAAATATAACTATGTCAAACATTAAAATCCTAATAATCAAATTTTATTACATATTTGACTGTCCAAAGTTCAATTCGTTGTACATCTTTTTCCATTTTCGATATTAAATATTTCTATTTCTCAATGTTGACAAAGAGAAAGATTAAGTCAATATTAACTGATTCCTACAATACATATGCATATATATATATATATATATATATATATATATATTTAGAAATCAAAATCAAGAAGGTATTAGATAAAAACTAAAATTTGCCATGGAATAATCTTGCAAAATTAATTTTGCATAATATATAATCTTCATTATAATTTGATGCAAAGAAATAGCAATAAGAGATAAACAGATTATTCTTAAATTATATATATATATATATATAAATTTCTATTTTTCCTCAAATTTTATCATTCAGAGCTTTGTATAAAACAAGAAACTTACTCTCTAAATCGAAATCAGTGAAATTTCACTGATTTCAGCGCTATATTTATAACTATATCAATCAGTGAAATATGCACTGTTTTTCAGTGATAATACACTGATTCTGATTAATGAAAGTACTCCCCTTTTAATCAAAATTGTTAAAAAACAGTGAATACTTATTAATAATCACAGTTATAAGTATAGCACTGCAAAAAAATCAGTGAATAATACACTAATTCCTATTTGGAGAGTACATTTAATGTTAATATCTTTAAACATCTTTATCTTTTTTATATTTTTAAATTTTTATATTTTTAAATAATTTTACTTAAGAAGTTCTTTAATTTTACATTATATGGATTGAATATTTAAATTTTCTTGAAAGCTAACTTTTAGTTCAATCCGAGTTTAGTTCGAACCGAGCTTTACTTTATCTCTTCTTTTCCTGGAGCCTTTAATTATATAATACGTATTCTCACGCATATTTTCAACAGTCATGAACCTAACGCGACACGAGATGCACGCACACCGTGATAGTTCGCACAGGCTTAAATCAGAAGCCGGTACAACGGTAATGAAACGGACGTCCCACGGCGTGTAATGGAATTTACTATGAAAACTCGACGGCGGAATTACAAGCGACGGTATTCGGCCCTGTACACGCGCGAGAAGACACGAATTATGCACGCCGATGCGGTTTCGCGCACGACGCCGAAAGATAACGCGCCCATAAAGTAAATTACATTCATGGATCGCGGAAGAGACGTTGCGTGCAAACGAGCGGGTTTATTACGGGGGAAAGAATTCTAGTCCTTGGCTCTAATCGGCTCGAGGAACAACAGCTCGTTTCTCTACGAAAGCGGGATCCATTGCATGTCGATTATATACGTGTCTCGAATGCCTCCCATCGAATTATCCCGCAACATACGCTAGATACCACATAAAAATAGTACGGATGCCTTTTGCAAACTTGTATCTCATATGAACTATCAACGCTTGCAATCGGACTAACTAGATGTGACACAGATTTTCAAATGTTTTAATATCTAAAGATGTGAAATATATACAATTTTACAATAATTCAATATATATATATATATATATATATATATATATATATATATATTATTATATATATATATATATATAATATATATATATATATATATATATATATATATATATATATATATAATATTAAATATAATTAATAATATAACATTTCTTTTTTGAGAAAAAATATTCATTTTGTTAATAAAAAATTCAGTTATCTTTTTCTCTTTTTCAAGTTTGTCGCCGAGAAAATTTATTTTTAATAAAAAGTCTTATATATACACACAGATTTAACACGCCGTTATAGATCAACTGAGAAAGAGAAAACTTAGAGAAAGAGAGGAAAGAAAGAGAGGAAGGAGAGAATCTGTGGGATGAAAGGTGAGAATGGTATCGCACAAATGGAGAACGAATTTGAGAGCATTCAAAAATCTCGCATGGCGGGCGGTCGCGCTTTTGCGGCATTTTTTCCCCGTTTCCCGTTTCCGACAGTACAAGCGGATGCACAAATACACTTTGCCGGTAAATAAAATATCGCGACCGCGCAAAAAGGACTCACAGGCAGTTTATCGAACATCGTGCGCTATAGTTATGCCGCTCTCGCTTGCCACCCAACCGCATCCCGTTGCCATTTTTTTCTCACCCTTACGCTCTTCATTTCCCCCCCCCTCTCTCTCTCTCTCTCTCTCCCCCTCACACACTCACTCTCACTTTTCATTATAAGCACGAAAACGATGCGCTCGTAAATCACCGAATGAAAAAGAGCCATTGAATTATTGTGAAATTGTAGCTCAATAAGGTAAAAAATACAGGAAGATTATCAAATAATCATACAATTCATTGCAACGATGTCAAGTATCTCGAACTGCAACGCATCCTCGTTTGCTTTTTATTCTTCCGTTTTTCTCTCATTTATATATCAATTGGAACGCTATCGGATAGTCCAATTTTGCGTCGATAATTAATTAGAGGACGCGTTTGATAAAACCTCACGTTTATTTCGATTCCATCGGCCATATTTTCCGATCTGTGTTTCTCGGCCGGACGGTCTCGCGTGGAAAAAGCATCGATATTTTCGCGTTGCGCCCAGCAAGCAGAAAATAAAGCACGCGGCGCAATTATCGCGTTATTATTGGCAAAACGATTCGCCGACCCGCGGACGATGAAAACCGCGGCCGGTGATCACCGCGTGCTTTTCTCCCGCTCATTCGCTTTGTTTACTCGAGCTCGAACGCGAGCTAGAATGTTTTCAGTTTAACGATATACGAAAGAAGGGAGATAGAAGGGAGTGAAAGCGACAACGAGGGAGAATCGTCTCATATCTGTAAAAATAACTTTATTCCCGCGAGCGCGCGAGGACTATTTACGGGAACGACAAATTAGACCGTTATGTTGTGGTTTTATGAGGGCTCGTACCACGATAAAAGGCAATAAGATGCGTATCGTGGGCGGTGACAATGCGGAAGGGCTCCATGCGAAACAGCGCCCATGAAAAAAGAACTTTACTACTCTGGAACATACACAAGGCGCGTGTCGTCTGCATTTCTGTGCACACAAATATTAACAAGCTGCCAGGATCTTCGTCCGATCGCGATTTTAATCCGAATGCCATAAAATCGCAAGTGGAATAAAAATTAGAAACAATTAGAATTTGCAGAAAATAAATCATTCGATTTTCTCGCAAATGGTTGGACAGAATCGTCTAATTTGTGGTGAAAGAGGAAAAACACGACGAAAAATACGAGAGCGGAATAATAGAAATCATTTTATGATAAATCATTAATAAGCTACAATATGTCGATATTTCCGGTAATTCTATATTTTAATAGCTTGTCAAAAATCAAATAAAGCGTAATGTGATATTCAAAATGTCGGTGATGAAATTTCCGGAATTAATGGACCACAAAATGCCAACTTTAATGACGGTGACGAGTTTTGCGATTTATCGATGTTCAGCGCTGGTCGTGGAACACACGATCGCCTATTAATCATAAAGACTCAACGATTGTGACGTGCTCGTCGAGCGGACAATACTGCGCAATATCACGATATTGCTTGATGCCAATTTGAGTTTCCAGCGCAATTCTGATAGATCGAAAAAGAATGAAAACTAAGCGAATGCAAAAACGAATTCGCCAAGATGGAATCAATTCACGAAAAAAAATTATCTAATGAACAAAAATCTTAGAAATAATACCAGTGACTTTTACACTGATGGAATCTGTACCTTGAATAGATAACTTTAAATAACTCAGATAATAAAATATTAGCTAAGTATTCGATTGTGAAAATGCTGAAAAACTAAATGGCAGTAAAATTTATTATTTAATAAATAGTGGACGATATGACAGCAACGCTTGTCATCGTGGAGCAATTTGACGACACGATATAAAAGGCACTGAGCACAGGTCGGCGAGAAATGATTCTAAATCATCCTCTTTACATCCGACGGGTGTAAACGTTACCTACGGCCCAATGAAAATGAAACGAGAATAAATTTGTCTCAATGCGACCGTAGTAACGCGCTATCTCGTTAACTTGCCCACTCGCAATTAAAACGAAAAATACTGGCAAGAAATTGCGTTTTCCTTTTCCCGGCGCCGCGACGATTCGTTTCGACCGTGGTGGTAATCTTCTTTCTCCGAACTAATGAGAAAAAGGCGCCGCTGATGTCTGGCGCCTTTCGAACGAGCTTCTATATCGTCATTGCTGTATTGATTAGCGAGGGCACAAACTAATTGTTATCTCATAAATGTATATATTTTTTTCTCCGAATGTATAATTTTAATCATATTTTGATCAAAGTTTCTCATTTCGTAGATGTCCTATTTATATTTTTTATATTTTTATTTGTACAATTAATTATTGCTTGCGTTATATTTTTGTTCAGAATGTATATATATAATAAAATTCTTCTTTATCTATATATATTCATTTTTATTAATTTTTGTACAATTTATCATTAATGACTTTTATTTGAAATTACGAATTTTCGTATGTGACAAATCTTTGATATTTACGACGTTCCTGCCCCAGTATTAATCTTTCGTACACTTGGCACGTACGATGTTTCACGCAATATGCCATCGTATACTATATATATACAATATACACACACTTTACATATATGTGTGTGTGTGTGTACGAAGTATGTTAGTACGAAGTAATAACCGGAAAACTAACCGTAAAATCCGAAAAACTTTCTAGATTTTACGATTAGTAGACGAATTCGAGAATTACCATGAGCAAACTGAATAATATTCACGATGCAGTAAGATGACTCCTTTTTTTAAAAGAAAATCAATGCTATAAGAGGATAGAATAATCGCGAGAAAGAACAAGTTGCAAATTGGAGCTCGTTATTTCATCTGCATAAATGTGATTAGCTTTGCCGTTTTCATGATGCATTTTAACAGAATTTTTTAATAAATTTATTTATACATTTTTTTATATATATAATTTGTACACGAAAAGCGCCAACAATAATCGGAAATGAAAATAAATACCACCTCATATCGAAATACGTATCCCATCAATAAAACTTCTTTTCTATCACATTTTATCACGTTTTCCGCTTCACGCATGTATTTCACATGCTCAAAATTTATACTCTAAAAAGTAGAGGCAAGTATTATATGCGTGTCATCGATTCTTGCATAACGGCTCGATAAGCAACGATTTTGTTGCGCCGATCACGTTTTGCGTTCCATCGCTTTCAATTTTTTTCTTACGCCCAATTTTTTTTTAACGCGCATCCGTGTACGAGACGCATATGTACGCACGGGCGTAAAGCAGCGAACTCACATCGGCGTAACAACGCAATTTTTGCATGAAAACACGCTGTAAATACATTTTACAACATCATTCGTGTCGATGCGTACAATCCGCTCACGTTTCTGGATCAAACTTAAAAATATGATGAACAATTGAAACGGTTGAATTGAACTGCGCGATAAAAAAAGCCCCGTTCTGACATTTTCGCCGATTTTACGGTGAATTAACTGCAGCGCTTATCGCTTTCATGAGAGATTTGTACATATGTAGTGCATACGAGAGATTTTATAGAAGAATATATTGCTGAACTATATTCTGCTTTTTTTAAATAATGATAATAATTATAAATCTTCAATTATATAATCACATCTGTAAAAACTGTTTCATAATTATTAATGATGTTAATGATTTTATCTGCAATGACAAACATTATTGTTTTATATATTTTATATATACGTTTTCTTTTCTTAAGTATTAAAAGACCTTTTCTGAATCTTTACATTTTTATTTTGCCGTTTTACTGTACATTATTTTTCGTTCTCAATTTCGCATCGTCTTTTTACACAGCGCAACAAAATATTTACGTAAATATTCTCGCTTTTCGAGGGCTGCGTCAAAAAGATCGCGTTTTATATCATTCGCGTGATAAAAGGCACAAAAGGAATCCTATTTCGAAGCTCACGGCATGTGTTTATTCGACTGATAATGGGAAGCTTTTCGAAGTCCATGCGTTTCGATTAACCTGTTATTAGCGCAGTAATTACCTATGCCGGCTATCAAACGATGCGGGATGGATAAATGCGCTAGGAAAATTAATCGACGCAAACGATTAAATATCTGTTGACAGCGATTGGTAATCACACAGCCCCGCACAGCTGATCATAGCTCATCAGCGTGTACTCGCGCAGACTCGATTACAGACCGGGTAACCGGAACCACTCTCTGCACGGCCGAACTATTCTCTGAACTGGAAATGATTATCCACATCGGACAAAGGTGCAAACTCACAGAGTCATACTGACGGTGTGCGAGCCCGCATTAATTGCCAGCCACCAAAGCAAATAACCAAGCCACGAAATCGCACGCTGTCGCGCATCTTCCTGCGGATTGTAAATTGCGACACAGGCTGCGAAAGGACTACCGTTTCTATTCTTGAAATGGAGAGGAGTTTTTCGTAGAATTGATATTCGAAATGATACTCGTTATAACTAGTGTAAAAGATGTTACAGAAATTTTCAAATCAATACATTTTTGATAAAAATACACGAAAAGAAGAATTTTGTTGAAGTACCTAAAAATTTAGCTGGATACAGATCTGAAAATAATTTTGTTTGGTCTATCAAAATAATAATAATTATACAGAACGCTCAAACTGATTGCCAGAATATCAACATTTTTGCAGCATTGTCGTGTTTACGCTTAAGTGTTTCAACGCTAAGTGTTCTATATAATTATTTTGATGGTCCAACAAAACTATTTTCAGATCTGTATCTTAGGTACTTCAACAAAAAATACTTCAACAAAACTGTTCTTTCCGTATAGATAAAATAAAAATTAACTTGCTCTTAGAAAAATCTAAGAGAAAATCCAAGCTCTCTCTCTCTCTCTCTCTCTCTCTCTCTCTCTCTCTCGATCGAATACTATATGATGGCATATTTACCAATATATTTTTACCGATATATATTCGAAGTCTATTTAAACTATTTGCCGTAAATAAACTTTTTGTGATTGCCTTTTGAAAACAATTTAGCGTCGTGGTAAAAGAGATACTTTATAAAAGCATTTCAATTTCGAAAAACGTCTCTTTTACGTCTTTAACTTTCTTTAATGATGTCTTAAAGCTTAACATCTCGAAGACATCGGTAATTAAATGTCAGATTGAGATTCTATTAAAATAATAACCGAGAAAGTGAAGCTAAGGCTATTTGCGACGTGACTTAACGTAAATTGCCTTCAAATTATGACGAAAAGGCCACATTCGTGCGCATTCGCGACCAGCCCTCATCGCGTCTCGTCATGCAACGCGGTACCTATGAATCAAGCTGCCGCGCGGCCACGGGACGACGGGAGGGTGACGGCACCTACAACCCCCGCTATGCGCGCTATTTGTTATTTTGCTCTTTCGGCGACGCGTTCATTAATCAAACGCCCTCTCCGCGTCGTTCGTCCTCGGCATTTTTCAAGCCCCGCGGGCAACATACGACATGCCGCGACTGGCGGCCGTGCTGTATTCCACTCTTTTTTTTCCCCATCTCCGCTTTTGACCTTTCTTTTGCCTCGTGACCCGCTCCCGTTCTGCGCTCCGTGCACTCCGAGACGGCCTAGCAAATCCGACGACGACGGGATTTCGTCAAAGCCACTCCATGGGCTTCCAGGAGATTCGCTTCTTTGAGAGAAATTTGTCTTGCTACGACGCGAAACTCAAATACTGTTTTACAAGGGAATGTTCTTCAATATTGGATCCGTATTCGAATGTCGTGCATCGACATATAGAAAAAACAAGTTCCTGATATTCGAGCGACTTATCTTTAAAGCTTGCGAGAATACTTGCAAGCATCGTTTTTCCGTGTTTTTACGTTTGTAGTGTTTTTACCTTTTTAGTCATTCGATCTCTTTTCTACAAAATTTGTGTCAGTTTTTTAAAATAAAATGAATCTATTATATCAAACCCAATTCAGAATAATTGTTTATGTCTTTATTTATAGATACATATTTTTCAATATATTAACAAACTAAATTTTTCAAAAATCTGCTAGCATCTTGAAAACTCTTTTTATAATTATTATATCTGCATCGATCCTCATTCGAATCTAATTTTCTGACTAAAATAGCATTTATCGGTAAGAAAGTAATTCTTTGAATATATTTCTTTGAAGTGCAAATACACGAATCGTAAAGTCAATCGAACTATGATTAACCAATATCGATTAATTATAATTTCAATTAATTTAGCGTGACGAATTAAATTTCGAGGCGTTCCTGGTATGTCTTTCATTTCGTTTCTTCGCGATACTCTCGAATTTGAGATGCATCACGTCCGATGAAAAGTTAATTCTAATCCAGTAAAAGACGTGACGACGAAGACCGAACAGTAAAACGACTCGCTTTTTCGATAGGTTGATTCGCGTCGGGCATCATTATCCACCGCTCTGCACCTGACGCTCCATCATCCTTTTTTTTCGTCAGTCTGTCTGGTCCTTCGACCGGAAAATTCTGGCATAAATCCTCGCAGTTCCGAATTCCATTCCGATCGAGTCCGTCGTTTTAAATTCGAATTTCGGCGTTGCATCGATCCGTTAATAGTTAAATGACATTTCGGATACCGCGTGATTGTCATGGGAATTCTCTGCGGGTGTTCATCTTTTCGCTTCTCTCCATCGTCCGTTTTACGTTTCTCTTTATACCTCGTCCGTGACTCCATTCTTTTTTCTCTCTATTTGAATGCGGTTGAATGCGGCGCAAATATGCTTTTATACGTATGTATGTATAGATAATTATATTTAGCCTCCGTATTAACGTTGAAAATATATCCATAATGAATTGTATATTTACAATAATTTATATATTTTTTATTTTATGTTTTCTGTGTATTTTTTTTTATTTAAATTTATTTTCCTCCTGTTATATACTCACATTATCGAGAGACAATAATTTTTTGATATTGATATTTTATATCCTGCTTAATTATTTTTATTTTATTTTATAAATGTTCCTGATACTATTATCAAGGCTTTTACTTTTTACCTTGTATTATCTATCATATTATATTATATTACAATAAAGGGAATATTAAATTTATATTCGTCGCTTTGTTTTTTTTTCTTATCATCGGTTCTACGCAAAAATTCTCCATTTAAATTTACCAAAGAATCGATATTTTATGCTCATATGCGTATTGCGGATACGTTATCAAAACGCAAAATCCTCTGTCCTCCTTGAAGTGAGTTTCAGATACTGTGCCGCAGCGACTGATCGGTTTTAACTCCGGTTTCAGTGAGAGACGCGTAAAAGCACTTCGAACGGAGCGAATACCATCGGCTTAATCCGATTCAATATCCGCAAAAATACGGCGCGAGCATTAGCGAGGTATTATACAAATTTCGCGATCATCGTTTACCGTCACGACCGACGATACGTAATGGCGCGACCATGACGAGCGTCGTAACTGCATTACAGTGCTTTTTACACGCGCTGAAATTGCTTCGTCGCGGCGCAATCTCTTTCGGATCGTTTCTTTCCTCGCGGCTTACATTCCGAATCCCACGAGAAATATTTTTTCTCTGTGGCTGCGAAGCATTCGACGCTGCACGAAGTGTCTTGGAAATTTCATTAGTTTCACTGAAACCACAAATTGAAATATGCATGGAAAGAACAGTTTTGCTGAAAGATCTAAAATTTTAGCTGGATCAGAAAAGTACTTTGAATTATTAAAATAATTATGTAGAACGCTCAAACTAATTGCCAGAATATCAAAAGTTTTTACAGCATTGCTTATTATTTTTAAAACTTCAACAAATTTGTTTTGATGGTCCAACAAAAATTTTCAGATCTGTATCCAACAAAATTTTAAATCCCTCAGCAAAATCGTTCTTTCTGTGTACATAAGAGTTTAAAAAGAAATAAAGGATACGCGAGCTTATCAATAAAATAAAATAAAATATAAAATAAATGCGGTGTATTAAAGAAATTTTCAACATATCTTATTACATTGTTATACTATGTGTATCTATATAACAATAATTGATATAATATTCATATAATATAATCACAGCATTAATTATTTTTATGAAATACGTTAAGCCATTACGCGAAATAAAATGTTTTGTCGGGATTTAATTTTGCAATAATTTATATAAAAGTAGCAAAGCTGTCATACAGGTTTAAATTAATTATTACATGCAAAAATAAACGTTATATCTTTACGAATGTAGAACAGCTACGAAAAAAATTAAAGAGAATAATAAAATTATAATCTCATTTAATTTCAAGCATCGATATCATTATGATAAAATATCAAGCTTATTGGCGAATATTCTTTTTTTACCCATATTCTCGCTATCTCAGAACCAACATCGTTTCACAAAGGAAAAGCGCCTATTCGACGGTACGCGAATAAAAAGCGGTAGGGAAATCCGTGTCTTTGAACAAGGATTCGATAACACGTTTTGCCGCTACAGGACATTCACAACTATCGATAGATTGAACCGTTTCGCTATGCACCGAATTCATTGTATCTGTATTTGAAAAATCTGCACGAGTCGCACGTTTGCTTGTTCGCCTTATATCGCCACTTTTTTTTTTATTTACTTTATCTTATTTTATTTATGCTAGATTGAGAATTTTATTTTTTAATAAGAATTGGGATATTTTATAAAATAAATCATCTTCTATGTTTAATAAATAGGTTAAATTCGACTTTTATTTTCTCTTCTGCAGCAGGATAGAAAATGTTAAATTCTATCTCTGACGATTTCACACTTTGCGCTCGTGCACATACGATAGTCCAGATGTTTAATTAATTACTCGTCCGTACATATTTGTCATTTAAACGAATGATAGCCTTTAACGATTTAACATTCAGCAACGAACAGAATTTATTATATCAGAATTTGTTATGTCATTTTGCGCCGCCTATCCAAAAGATGGTCGCGCTGAAATGACGTGCATTCGCATCACGATGCTAATAAGCTCCGGAGTGGAGCTCTGAGACGCAAAACCGCTGACTCTATTCGCAGAGCCGTCCCATAATATTCTGTATTTCATATGTCGTAAATCTGGCGTCTGTTATGCAATGCGTCGAGCGACATATTAAACGCTGTAGGCATTTTCCGTGGCGGCGCAGAGCGTCAAAGATAATCAGGTCGCGTCATGTTTTCGATAAACTTCAACCTGATGCAGTTATCCCGCATAGTTTTCGGTCGCGGCACGGTACGTTCTCTGTAAGCAAATGATAGTTGTAATTGTGTTTAACTATTAAGCGAGAACTCCACCGACGCGACGTTTGCGAATAAATAGCGAATAACTTCCGCATCGTGCGCGTTCAACTCAAGTTTCGCACGCGCATCCGTAATCTGTCGTATAGAAAATTAGAGAAGATAATTGAATATGATGTACGGGATTTATCAATTAATTTAATATAATATCATGTGGAATGAGATATGGAGAAGCATGCCATGCTCTCGCATTTGGCATGATATGATTGTATTACGTAATTAGTAAAATAAATACCGCAAGTTTCTCTCTTACCGTTGATATATTTTAGTGATCATTTGCCGGTTCACTTATCCTACGTAATTTGTCATTAGAGAATGATTACTATATGTTTCGTGATATTAACAATGTAAAAAAGCGTTGTTTTCAACGCAAAGATATTATATTTCCGGTTCTTCGCGGTACGATAAATGATTTAAATCAAAGGAATTGTAGGCGTCGTGTTCCAATTAAGTGAAGAATCTGTTATGCAAATCGGACGCTATCGATTACGCCTTCGACAAAGCGCCACGGCGAATTTACGAGCAAATATCCGAGCAACGACGACAGCGAAGCTGTCGTAACTGTAATTTCTTCTACTCAATTACCGCAAAAAATATATAGATAATATCTACTCTAGTTCAGTGCGTTTAAACATTTATAATTTTGGAGAACTTGCATTTGTGCCAGTTAATCTTACGACATTATTTACATAAGTTGTTCCAGAAGATCAACACTATGTTGCTCTAGTTACTTAGTCAGCGATTGCACAATTTGATTCAGAGGAAACTTGAGTGATTTCTAACTTCATTGCGTGCGCAACATGTAAAATAAGATATTTAAGGGGGCGTAACTCCTTTCGGAAAAGTTTATTGCTGATCGAATTATCGATTTGCTATTTTTATTTGTCGATTAGTTAATATTTATATGTCAATGAGTGATGCGGGATCAAGCGGTCAGTTTTTGCCAAA
>JANQDE010000030.1:1915259-2013474 GCA_037157785.1 Cephalotes varians
AACAGAGTACTTTATCCATGTTCAATTTCTCAAACGCATCTGCGACATCAGTTTTATTTACACGCGACACGAAGAGAAATATATTTGCAGCAAATGGGATTGCAGTATGCACGTGAAAACATAATAAATCAAACGCCGACGGCGACGTCTCGCGCCATAGACTCTGACAAAGAAATCTTTGCTAACGGCGCCTTATTATCATTCCCTGTCATGCGACATGAATATAATAGACGAGAACTCATTGAACGTCCATCGTTGTATTTTCACCAGAAATTCTATATCGTGTCTTTGAAATCATGCGATCTTGGGATAGGACGTTGCCGTCGTTTTTATTAACGCAAATTTTCCTCTTCATTTATACCCTATATCCGAGTGTCGAGTCGCTTTGTTTCGCACGGTAATATTTTACGTCGGAAAAAAGTTATACGCGAGCTCGTACAAGGCTCATAAGGCTCCCTCGCTTTTATCCATTTAGATATATATTTTTTTTTTCAGCTTGCGATATAATTTTTCTTGACAAAAATATCGAGATAGTAATAATTTCATGAATAATTAAAGATGGAAATTCTGCTTTTTACGAGATAAACTTCAGGCGAATGCGATTACGTGACAAAATCTTATCTCTCATTTATACAGATATTGAAGAGATATCAGCCTTGGATTTTAGTTTGAAGTTTTTCGTTACGAAAAAGATTAATTGCTGACGATTCATTATCCTAACTTCATTTTGTCAATTGTTCAATAAACATATAAAAAATTATGAATAAATAAGTCAGATTGTAAATTAAATATCTTTAATTTCTTTCTACCACCAGATACTCAAAAAATTATCACGTATAGATTTTCCTGTACGATTTTAATAAATACATATATCTATCATTTGCTCTTATATTTTTCGTACGATCGGATGTAAGGACGTTACATCGGTTTGTAAGAGATATTCGTTCGTGATGCAGATCCGCATACAAAGGTACACGACTGTGCGCGTATTCCCTGCAGATCGTTTTTACACCCGCATTCTAGAGCCCAACGAAATAGTAAATCGATACTCGGTAGCCAAGCTATCGATGCCGTACGGCCTCTGGCCGAAACACGACACGGCAGCCTTTGCCAAAATCGACGGATAGCCATATCCGGTTGTCGAAAGGAAGAGCTGCTTCTGCATCATATCTTTTGCTAAAACGCGCTATTTCCACTGTTTTTCCATTTTGTTCGCGGACAAGAATCACGCGTATCATCCCAAAGCAACAGGATAATTTTTTTTTAACCTTCTTTTACGTACATATCAATGTACAAAATTTTCGGTGTATATGAAATAAAAAATGAAATAAATTATTAAGAGACACAATTGAACGAAGAAAAGTAAATAATATTTATATATATATAAATTCAAATTCTTCAGAATTGTGCTGTATACTTTCAGACTTTCAATCCTGAGACCGAAACTAGATTGAAAATATCACCGAATTATATTAATCGGGAATATGATGCTACTAACATTTTAAAAATTGTGAAAAATTTTACTGAAAAGTTTGAATTTATATATATAAATATTATTGAGTAACCAAGATCTTGATCATCATTGGCCCTTCTTTATTATGTGATTTATTTACGCAGTCTTGTTGAATTTATTATTGATTTATTATTATTAAGAAAATTTAGTGTCAAAATTAGCTCAATATCATACAACAATTCTTTTATTAACTTCGGAACTTTAATGATTTTATAAAATGTTATATAGATGTCTCTTTTAACCGAAACCACCACTTAAACGTCTTGATCTAAATATTATACAAATTAGATAAAACTCTCTGATATCATGGAAAGCGTCTGAAAGCGCGTGCAACGAGGGATTAACGTGATTGTAACTTTTGATTTCAGTGCGAGAAGTTACGTTGTCCGAACTCAGGGACTCGATAGCGAGGTTACGGGAGAGAGTGAAGCTAGTATGCAGGACAAGGGGCTCGCCGCCCCCGAGAGTGCATTGGCTGAAGGACGGTGTACCGCTGCACCCCCGAAGAGGCCTCAGGATTCAGCACAAACGGTGAGCTCGACCGATTTTACCATTAACCGCACGCGGGCTCATGGCAGCTTCTCCCCCTTCCCCACGTCAGCTTTCAGCAACCTCTCCGTAATAACACGTCGGAGAAACTATTCAGACAACGGCGAGCAGTTAATTCTAGATATCCGCAATAGCAGAGAGTACGTTGTTCTCGACACCCACCCCAACTCCGAGCGCTATCGATACACTATTGGATGCCCGCCTCGAGAGTTGTTTTCGTTATTAAGTAGGATCGTGGTTCTTAGCTTTCGTGATAACTTTTGCGATAGCGTTTGGAATATATGTATTTTATAGAGACGCAATGTAGAATGGAATAAAATGAAAAAGTAAAGTAATGATTTTTATAAATGATTTATAATGATCTATATTGAGGAANCTTTCTCAAAAAAAAAAAAAAAAAGCATAAAGGAAGAAAATGAAATAAAGTAATAACAAATTATAATTAAAAATAAAGCAGAAAACTATTATTCTCTTTTAAATAAATTTTTAGCTACTTAAGGCAATAAAATCTTAATCTAAGATAATAAATCTTTAAATAAATGTATATGTATGACGCTCAAGCTGTTACGTCAAAATTTTTTGCATTGTTCATGTTTGAGTTTTCTATATAATTATTTTTATGTCCAACACAATTACTTTTAGAATTACTGTATCTATCTAAATTTTTAGATACTTTAGCAAAATCATTCCATGTACATAAAAGGGAGTAAACGTTTTAATAATTCAATGCTTTTATGAGATTATCTTTTAATCAACTTTAACGTATTTATTCATATTAATTCGTGTATCGCTAATTTTTCAAAATAATTAGCAATATTAATTAAAGAAAATACTATTATTTATTTTGATTCACGTGATAATAATATGTAAGTAGGGGAATAATCATGAGAAACAGCAAAGTACGAATCGTCACGAGAGTTAAGAAACTACGAAAGTTAAGAAGAAAGCAATGTGTGCTTTTCTCACAGTTCGATGGATTTTAACGAGCTTTCGAACTCGAATTGCAAGTAGTGTCGCGACAACTTCGCTCGCGTTTAACAAGCTCGAAAACAACCCAATTTTCGCGCACTTAGCCAGATGAAACGTAAGAAGCAGTCATCGTGAAAATTGCGCGTAGTCTTGCACGCCACTTTGTGCGGCGTTGTTTTGACAGAATCTTAGATATGCTGTACCATTAAAAGTTGAAGTGTATTTCTTGATCTAAATTTACGTGTGTCTCAGAAAATAATGTATCTGTTTGCCGCGTGAAATTGCTTTTACGAACTATACAATTGTCTTGAGCCATTACGTTATACTTTATTGCAGTAATATTAAAAAAAATATTGTTTTATCTCAAAAATATAATATCTTATTAGAATTTTTGAATTTTACTATAACAACGTTTATTATATTTTATTATGATATTATTAACAGGTTCATATAATATTATATTCATTTGAATGTAATATATTATACAAACATTTATTGGAATATAACATATTTATGTGACATATTCATTTTAATGTATGATTAAAAAATACGAGATACGAGATTTCGGGAATAATTATATTATTTTGCACGTAGTACAAAAGCAACATTAAAAAATAGGCATTTGCTATTATTAGCATAGGATTTTTCTTTTTGCATGAAAATACTATGTTTTCATTCTTCTCTGTATCGATAATTTGTAAAAAAGCTGAAATAACTTGCATTATATCGATTATGTTGTACAATAAAATTTATTTAACCATTTTTTTCGCGCAGTAAAAATGCTTCCAGATTAGCTCTGACAAGTCTCTTGGAAACTATAAAAATAATTTTTTTAAATCAAATCAATCGAAATCGTGCTCAACAAGTGCGGAGAACGTACACACGCTCGCGCCACATAATGTAATGTGAACGTAATTGCTGCTATAGAATATGACATCCGTTTGCAATCAATCATGACATTAGCTGAAGTTCATTACGCGACGTTTTTCATCGATCATTACAAGCGATATAATCGTTAAATCTGCATACATATCTTCCCTTGATTTATCGTACAATTAATTACCACCACTGCGCGCTATTTTGACATTAGATATATTAGATTAAGTCATTAGATGAAGCCGGTTTTGCGATACCAATTTATACAATCACGCTACCTTGCTAACCGCTTCATTTTTTCTTTTTCTCTTTCTAGTCAGCGTTATTGCAGCTACGCTTCTTATTAAACTTTTACAATACATCATATTTTCCTGGATATTTTGGAGGATGTCGATTTAATCGCGTTTCGCGAATTATTCGCAATAATGATAAATAATGTTTGTAGAAATTTGTTTTCCCGTAGATTTCTACCGACGTTAAACTCCATGAACGATCAATCATCATGAAATTTAATCATGATTAGTAATCTCGTTGCTTTCTGATTTATATTACTTATCGATAACAGTTGAATTACCTCAAAAACAACCCGTAATCGTGAAACATTATTTATGTTATATGTAAAATAACTATTAATTAATTATTAAAGCGTTTTTCAACCGACTAAAGGTCTTTGTAAGATTGAAATATTCATAAAAATTATCAGACTAAAGCAGATTCTGTTACTTAATTTTCCAGCATAACAATCGGAAGACATACGAAATATAACAAGACAAGATATAATAACATATAAATATCATTCAGATTCTATTAATAAAAAATCCGATGTTTTTAATTTAGTGAAAATCTTACGGGTGTGAAAATAATTTTATTCAACTATCAAAACAATTATGTATGTTCAAACTGCTTGCAGGAATAGAAAAATCCAAATTTTTTTACAGCATTGCACATCATTCTTAAATTTCTTAATTATTATATTTTAATAATTTTTATATTCTTACATAATTTTGTTATATTTTGATGATCCGATAAAATTATTTTCATATCTGTATCTAACTAAATTTTTAAATATTGCAGCAAAATCGTTCTTTCCGTGTAGAGAATATTGACACTTAAAATCTAAACTCAAAGCGTCTCTTCTAAATACAACTACAGCATGTTTCACGGTGGGAGTCTGTCTCATATTAGGTTCTATGTATTTACGAGCGAGGGGAACTTTTAACGAAAAGAAAATAAATTGAGAGGCTATCCTGCCGCGATCGACGCTTCCGTGAAAGCGGATGGCGCCGGTGCATCTGAAGGAAAAGAGAGAAGACAGCTGAGACGGGAGCAGAATTTCGATTTGGAAAACTCCGGGGAGCTCTTCTCGTCGACCATAATCTCGAGCGTGCCATAAATTTGTTTAGCGCGATGCACCTTTCCTCGGCGTGTAAGTCTTGGAATAATCTCAGAGCGGCCCATAAATTCGCCACCGTTCGTCTTTCTCACCGGGCCACCCGTTATATTCCGGGACATGATGGAAATGGACCACGTTTGGCGAGACCACGTCGCTTTCCGAAGTCGCTTCTACGCGACACGCATTCTCCGGAAATATTAAAGTAACTTGCAAATCTCTCTCATATCGACTCGTAACTTTCTTCCGCGTTTTTGGTACTCAATATCCAAAAGTCATCTTTTTTCCAGTAAGTTAATCTATGAATTATAAAGAAAAAGATATAATATAAATTCAATTTGGATTAAGTTGTATAGTGACTAAAATGTATTTTAATTGAACATTGTATCGATTATTATGCAACAAAATTCAATTGTATTTCTTAAACATCAAGATAATTTTTCCTATTTTTTTTTATCTTAAATTACTGTGACATGCCTGCATCTTGTAAAAATAAGAGAAATACCTCTACATTTATCTGTTAGGTCGAGACTCACAAAGACGCGAAAGAACGACATCGTGATCTCATAAAACAGTGGTTCTTAACGAAAGGGGTTACGTAATCTTTCGGAATTGCGAAAAACATCCCTTTCGACGATACGCGCGAATTATTGTTCTAGATTTCTAAATGATACACAGAGATGTGATATGAAATTAATCCTCATTGATGAAGATCCAAATAAATTGGAGTCTTCGCGTGAATTTCGAGAATCTTGGAAGCACAGATTGATATCAAAGGGCGAAGAACCGCTGCTACTCAGGAAGAAAAAGCCAGTCCGATGACCGTAAACACGTCCCAGTGGCAAAAGAGTCGTAGCCATGTGGCCGATCTTACGACGTTGCACCCCCCGGTCATGTCCTCGTATCGAGAACGTTCCCCGTCGTAATTTCCAATTACTGTCTCTGCGACGAGATGACCGGATGCTGCGTCTCTCGTTCGCGCACATTGTCAATGTCATCCCGTAATTCTTGCCGGATACAACGGTGTCGTAAAATCGAACGTGTCCGTGCTATTTAATACGAGTCATCCGTGGATCCGTGAATCTCCTTTCTCACCCCACTCGCACTGTCGTTGTCGGCCAGCACCGCTCACATAACCGACGACGTAAAACTGTCATCCGCTGCTTAAGCTTGTCTAGACTGGGCGGCGTGTATTTTATAGATGATGGCCCCGTCGGGCACGGAAATATATTCCGGGCCTTTGTGTCCGCGCGATACACCGGTAAATCTCTCGCTTGCTCATTCTCTCTCTTTCTCTCTTTTTCGCTCTTTCTTCTTCTCTAATAGCTCCCGCGCGTCGTTTGGCAAGAATTGCCGTCGCATTTGTCGAACGAGTGGGAGAAATATTGAAATTTCGGGTGACGAACGCCGGTGCTTGGCTCGAAAATAAACCCGTAATCTTGTCAAATCACCGACAGGATATATGAAACAAAACGGATATATGAGAGCAACACTCAAGTCAAGAAATACGAGCTTTCTATTCATTTGGTTTCAAAAATAAAATAAGTTTCAGACAGATCCCATATATTTCCATTTTCGAAATACTATCTGGAAAAGATATACTTCCCGCGGGAAATCAAATTTCTATGTGCAGCAACTGTCATATTTTTATTTTCTTTTACATAGAAATATGAATACTTATCTCGAATTTCATACATTCAAGAGTAAGTGGAAAAATTGAGAGAAATTATTTCGCAAATTAAACCACTAAAAAAATTATGTTCATTAAAAAAAACATAATTTAAATTAAACTATAAAAAATATAAAAAATAATTTAAAATTAAACATTCTAAGAAAGCCCTTCCAAAAAATCTTCTAACAAATTTTTATAGAAATTCTCTAAAAAAGATGTAGAAAATATAATAAACAAAAAAGAAATTTTTTGAACGATTTTGCTGAAGAATCTAAAAATTTATATAGGACATTCAAACTGATTGCTAGAATGTTAAAAGTTTTTGCATTATCAACAAAATTATTTTCAGATCTAATTAACTCGTTCCGTATAAATGGGAGTATTTCGAGTCCGATCGATTTCTATCCATGAAAATTTCTCGTAACTTTGAAAGGTCCTTCTCTTATATTTTATCTTTTTCTATTATATAAATAAAGTACAAACATTTATTCTACAAACTTGAAAGTATATTCATGAATTTTTATAGATTTTTTAAATCACTTTAAATAGATGAAACAATAGCCGGACTCGAAACATCCTTGTTTATGCGTATAAGATGCCGTTTTTCACATGATATTGTAAGAGTTAAATTTTTAGATTCAGCGAGAGAATATTTTCTTGTAATCAAGCTATATCATAAAATTGCACAAAATTATAATATGTATTGATATGCGAAAACAGTCTAAACAGACTTAATATACCGCGAGCGTATTCTAGATAACGGTCACGTCTATGCCAGCTTCAATAAGATCTTCTTTTCAAAGCGGTACGCCTGCACACGATGTTTCAAATGCATCGAAACCAGGGATCTGACGGCATCCTTATGCGGGGACTTAACGATTTCCATGAAATTAACCCCGAGGCATCGTGAGATCGTGACGTAATATCGTTATCCTCAAATCGAATTCCGAGTCTCGTCAGATCACATTCAACTTACGAACCTGTATCGGAACCTCTCGAGGACACTGATATTCGCGGGGCTTATAATTCGCTTTGACCATCGAGGAAGCAGCTTTGATGTCGCGTGTAATGGAGTTTTATGTTCGCAGTAAAGAACGGAGAGAAAACTTTGCGCTGTCGCGCGAGGAAGGAAGGAAGATCGAAAAAGGGAAAATCAGAGGCGTTCGGGAGCGGATGAAAAAAAAAAAGCAGGTCCTTTGCGAGGTCCTTCGGCGCAACTTTTCATGATCTTTTGAGTCCTTAATCTGTCTCTTACATCGCATCTCGCAATTAGTTTGAAAGCCTACTGAAAAATCTTAAATCTCTAGAAAAAGGAGTTGAATTAAATTAAGTGATAAATCGCGCGTCATCTTTTTTAGAGAATTTCTATAAAAATTTGTTAGAAGATTTTTTGGAAGGGTTTTCTTAGAATGTTTAATTTTAAATTATTTTTTTATAGTTTAATTTAAATTATGTTTTTTTTAATGAACATATTCACGCGACCTACATCGCTACGATTAGAGAAAAGATATAAATAGAATCGAAGTTGAATTAAAAAATTTAAATTGTGAAATTTAATTTTGAAAAAAAGATTATAACAATTACATATATGTGTGAATTGTATATATAATAATATATATAAATCATATATATATATATATATATATAAAATAACAAGCGAACTTTCCCTATATAAAACTTCTTTTGTACTTCTTTTATATCTTTTCCTACAGAAAACATTTTATTTATAAGCCTTCTTTAATATTATTCAGAAATAGTAGCATAAAAATGTAAAATGGTAAGCTTGTAACATTTTCCGACCTATTAAAGTTTCGACGATCGAAATGTGTATCTGCGAAGTTAACACATAACGAGCAATCTTCTCACAATAACAATACTATTAAATTATTACAGCATTACGTAACTTTCGTAAGACCAGACACGGGCAGAGCAGTTATAGCAATTACCTAACGCCAAATTGATATCTACAGGCGTGTGGTGGCTGTATCAAAGAGCGTGATCTGTTGAGTAACCGTTTAGTCGGAATTAGAGCGTCGACAACGGCGGAATTGTGGTGGGATCGTAGCGTCGATGTAACCAGACGCTTACGGGAAACCTCCGCGCGTTGGTGGCAATATTCGCGGATAATTGTTATTAGTAATTAATCGCGCGCGCACTTGATACACAACGACAAAGTTCGCCGCGATGCACGATCCCAAAGACGCGGGCGCACGTTCATCTTCTAATCAATATGCGCGCGGTCCGTATTTGATAATTATTCCGGAATTATCTCGTGCGTGTTCTGTCGGCCGCATTTATTATCCGATCGGTAATTATCACTAATTTGTCATCCCTAGTATTGTATCGGATAAGTCCGACAAAAGTAATTGGCGAGCCTTATCAGCGAGCGAGATTTCGGGATATTTGTTATTTCCTAAATGAATCTGTAAGAAAAATTAAAGATAGGCCGGAAGAAGAAAGGAGACGAACGATTGTTCGTTTAAGAATTGCACCTATCTCTTTTTTGAAATAATATCTTTCGCAAAACATAATCGATTTCATGAAAAATTAACACTGAATTTATAATAATTTAACCGACATTTTTGTTCTTATGTTGTATAAAATATTATTAAAAAAGATGCTAAATATAAAAAAAGATTATTATTTGTAGTGTAATGTAAATTGGGACATGTCTGATCTAACACAGATATATTCTACTTCAGAAGGTATTTTATAGGCTAGATACATCAAAAATATGTTTCAAATGAAAACGACAGCAAATCATCATAAATCTTTGACGTCTTATTCGAAAACTTTATGTTTCAAATATTTTTTAAAATTTTCTTAAAGTACATCTGAAAAGCAGCACTTTTGCCAGAAAACTTTGAAGAAACCGTAGAAAGCTTTTTGACATTGCAAACTCGACGCGGGCGAAATGTACAGATAGAAGTCTCCGAAGGAAACGTATAGTTTCCGGAATGGCGTCGGGCATTTTAAACAACAGTCAGTTGAGACGAATGAATGATTAGATGACGAGACAATTGAGTCCGTTCTGTATTACGTTCCCTTTCATATCAAGTATTTATAATATTTAAGAAGAAACAGTCGCGAGTGTGAAGATCGAAGTAACCGAGGCATAAAAGGTGCTGAAATGAGCTGAACGATGACGAGGCTCCTGCTGGTATCGTTACTGGAATCTACGTTGATGCGGACAAGAAGCAAGAGGGTTGTTTGAGGAAGCGCCTTCGAATCGGCGATGTCGCACGTTGATTGCGGGGACGAAAGAGAGTGTAAGAAAAGAGTAAAACGGGAGGTCCTTCTCTATCCGCGGGATCGACTCGAGAAGGAGGACGAGGACGAGAACGAGAACTCGTTTCTGTCCAAGGATCCTCAACTGACTTCATCGAGATAGCGAAGTACCGTTATGCGGTAATGGCGCGAATGGAAAAGAGATTTCCCTAGGTGCGAGTAGTCGCCGTCGGGCATCGAATACCGAGACTCGCGGATATATACCAGGTGTCCTATCGCGGAATAAATGCGCAAATGGCATCAGTGAATAATCACGATATAGAATGGAGGAAAAATGCTTTTTCTATTGGAAATGTATTTATTCAACTAATATTTCTTACGGGAAAGAATTATTGTATTATCTTGATTATTAAAAATTAATTTGAACAACAATGTAATAGTAAATAGTGAAATGAAGTTAAGAAAAACCTACAAATTGGACAAATCTTGACAAATGAATAATATAAAGAAATAATAAAATTAAAAATAATTTAATCTGCAAAATTAAATATATAATTGTTAACGTAATTAAAGAAGCGTCTAAAGATCAAAGCTAGATCTTCGTGCTAAAGTTTTTTGTGTGATCTTATATACATTTTTCAAGTTTAACTAAACTGCGCGCCGAAATTTTTTCGTCCTTATATTATATATTATATATTTGATATAAGTTATACATTATATATTATAAAGAATATTATAAAGAATTTGTTGCCGCGAAAAAAATAACACCTCAGCCAGGGATCGAACCTCTCTCTTGAGGGGGATTAAACAGATGCTTGTAAGCATCATTATTATTCAATTAATTATCAATTTAATATCGTGATTACTGCGATCTATATTCTATTATTTATAATTTTTAAATTTAGCGATATAGATATATTACTAATTTCCTACTGATAATATTGTATACTGTATACTATACTATTATATATAATATACTATTGATTTCCGTCACTGATATTTCCTATATTTCTTTTTATAACAAACTTATGTCGCTTAACAGCATAATTAGATGTTGAATGAATGTTGAATATGGAACGAATTTATATATTTTAATTATCGATGCTTAATGCATATTTATTTCTCCTTCGTTCTTGATTGTCATAAAAATTGAAACAAATAAATGCAAAAAGAAATTCATCACTCACACACACACACACACACACACACACACGCGCGCGCGCGCAAAATTAAAATCCCTGATTAATTTTTAATTTCACGAAAGTTTTTATCACATGATTTTGTTTAATTAATTTATTTTTTATATTTTATTGAAGAGTTTTATCGGAAAAAAATTTTATTGTTTACATCTTTCATAAAAGCCAAGAATTAAATATTTGCTATATAAAACACTTTATCTCATAATTAGTAATATAATAACTTGTAACAATACTAAAATCAAATATAATAATATTGAATAATTCTTTTTCACGCATCTCATTTTTTTTTTACAAAAACTGACATAGTTAACAGATCTGCATCTAAACACATAATCTATTAAAATCATAAATTATATTGTAGATAAATATTTTCAGTTTAAATTAGCTCATAAGAACCATATCTGTCTCTAAAAATAACCATCAACAGTCAGTTAATTAGACGTCATTTATATTTTTGTGAAATTTGAACAACAAATATGATGAAAAATGTCATATAATTCACAGTCTTGAAATTCGATGCCTCTAACCAACTTGCCATTTTCTCGTTAACGACCGGCGTATTGGTATCAGGTTTCCGTTGGAGCTATACCGATCAATGTCGCACTGTTTGACGCGTTGCAGACCATTACATGATTGCGTGATTGCAAAACATGCATTTGCCGTTTTCTCTTTTTTTTTACTTCTCTCTTTCTTATTGTCCGTAATAGTAATTCGCGTATGTAGAATTATTTAAACTCATCAGTCTAAGAACAATGAAAATCTGCAATTTTCGAAAATGGAGTTAGTTAACGTAATGTCAGAAACAAATGTCAGTTACAAAGCGTGTGAAAATGATAATTCGTATAATGATGCATTACATAAATATCGCTATTTTTAAATAAAATTTGAACATTTTTAGCAAGACATTTTTATCCGATAACAAATTCACAGCTTTAGAACGCTTTTTAAACTGACCAATTCATTAACTTTGACACCCGTCAATCGGATAACGCAGCTGCATGTATGAAAATTTTAATGAGCTAATTTTAATTATTTTCCCCTGCCTTCTCTCTTACTTTACTTGGACTCCCATGGTGGTTAAACGGGATTTATCGACAGCTATCAAAGTTCCACGAAGTCGCGAAGCAATCCAATTTATAAGTTGTCAATGGCCGATAAATAACTCACGACAGGAAACTGAATTAAGGCGAGCAGGCTTTCAAAGCAACTTTGAAATTAAATTGATTAATAATTTCTAAATAAAAATAGCGGAGAACTATATATACAAACAGACAATATTATAAATCCCTTCTGTTATATTTCTTCGAGAATCGTTAGAAAGATCTTATCAGAACTTGATTTAAGATAAATAAATATTAAAATACGCAAATTAAGCAATTAGCTGAACATTTCATTAGGCATTTTAGTATTATTAGAATATTTTTTTATAATATTATATATTGACATAATTTTAATTATAGCAACACACACTCCCCTAAAGATAGGCATTAGACTTACGCCGATTTATAACTCTGCGAAAACGATATCGTTCGTTTATGTCGATATATATTCGTATATATACTTGTTCCATTCTAAATCACCGATTTCCTGTAAAATGTATGCCAGTACGATAATCTCGTATTTGATCGCAGCGTTATACATGCCATGGGCGTGGGTCCATACGTTGCACCACGTGGCCACGATAAGGCGAACATAAAGACCGTCTTTAGGTGCGATTAGGTGGTAAAGGAGATTGCAATGGCGAACGCTCTGGTCTCCATTGCAGATTATCGAACTAGCTTCGCTCTGGTCACCGACAAGAAGTAACGTATTTATACATTCGATAATTCTTTCTTTTATATCCGACAGAATTATATGCTGCATAATGATCGCGTAAAATAGTTACTAATGTCGCGAAGAATATGAACGAATTATTTATTCAAATTAATATTAAAAATGCAGCGTGCTGCTGAATAATCTCTTTACCTTGGTTGAGACAAAATGCTGTAAACCGCAGCAACGCGTGCAAAATTAATTCGTCTTTATGACCGCATGATGAATAAAATATTAATCAAACATATATATATATATATATATATATATGTATAAAATATATGAAGATTGTGTACGTGAGTCGTAAATATGTAAAAGCCATTAATGGAGCAAAATATACTCTGCAGTAACTTCCACGACATACGCGGAACAATATGCGTAAAAGATAAAAGCGATAAAAAGAATAATTGTGTATTAAATTCTTCAAAACGGCATTCATAAGCGGATTTCGCTTTTGCAAAATGGATAAATAAGATTATTGTTGCAGTTATGCCGCGTCATATGCGGCAATTATTATTGCCGATTCCGGCAATAATGGGGCAAGGGGAAGGGTGAAGGGATACCTTCGGAGAAGACAAATCGTTCGCAATCCGCACTGCGAAAAATCGATGCTGCCGATACGATCTCGCCTCTATATACGGTTAAGTGAATAAATCACTCGCCACGGCTGCCCACCTCCCAGCGATCTGCACGTCGTGGAAGTACGTCCTCGTATTTTCCGTGTTTCCAGTCACAAATCTCTTCCACTTCCATTCACGTTCCCGCTATCCCTCCCCAAAACGGAAGCAACTCGGAGGAACTTATTCCTCTGCTATGCCTGCCCCTTTCCTACACCTACATCTCGCCCTTACGAGTTACACTCGTATCTAGGTTTCCTCGTCGACTTCCGCTGGTTAATCGCAACGAACACCGGCCGAAGAAAGATTGCCGGTAATAAAATGTTAATGGCTTAACAAATCTAATTGGCAGCCGAAACTTCGAACAATGGCGCACATATGTCATTATAAAATCAAGCTTCATATCTCGAACTGTGCGATCGAAAAAAAACTATAATTTCACTTTTGACGCATATATATGTTCGTCGTATAAACGCACAAATTAAAACAAATAGCGATTTCAGGAAATTAATAAAGAAACAAAAACTGACATGAGAAAATTTTGGAAAATACCAAAAGAACGATTTTACTGAGGGATCTAAAATTTTGCTGGATATAGATCAGAAAATAATTTTGGATCAAAATAATTTTGTTGGAATCTTAAAAATAGCAATGCTGCAAAAAATTTTAGTATTCTGACAACTAATTTGAGCGTTCTACGTAATTATTTTGATAGTTCAACAAAATTACTTCTCTGATCTGTATCCAGTTAAAATTTCAGGTCAGCAAAATCGTTCTTTCGTGCATCAAAAAAATCTAATATATATATGGATTTATATTATCAATATCATACATAGTGGAGGTATTATGTCACATCATTATAAATAGAAGGTGACCTTGCGAACAAAGCACGTAATTGTCGCAGTAATTAGTATCTATCAAGCTGTAGTCACGAATAGGAAATTCATTAAAGCGATAGAAATCTGTTGACGAAATAATGCGGTCATCTAAATGTTCGTTACAGGATTCTCATGTTGAAGTGATAATTTCGTGTTTTCATCTCTGACGCTCATTAGCATATTTGACGCGGTTGACACTTCAACTTTTAATTACAATTACGTAGACGAGGTTTGTCGGAATAAAGAGCCTTTCATTCGTGTTTATATGGCAACGACGTATACGCCAGCATAGTGCTGTCTGCTCGAAATCACAAAGCTTTCAATTGAAATAGAAAACAATTCATACATAAGCATTCTTGATGAATAAAAATAACAGACAGCGAGTCGTATCTATCTGCTTTATTAATTTCACATTTCATTAATTAATTTTACACGTATCAATTATTTTATATCTTATCTATCAAAAAAATGATGTACAGACGTTGTACATCGCAATATGATTTCTTAATTTAATAATCACACGCTTATCACGAAAACAGAATTTTACAATTTGGTAGCGCACCTTGGAATTCGCAAACTATGCAGTAGCGCCTTTGACAGGAACCGCGCCTTTTAAATCGCGAATGCATCGCGATATCTTTCGGTAAACACAGTTTGCGCTCGTTATTCCGTGATGCCTTTACGATCTAGGTGACAGCTGCCGGGGTCAAAATAAATGCTCGCTACCTTCGTTCCGGCCAAGCCACGGCGCCAATATTTGCCGACAAACATTGGGCCAGTGGCCGCGTGCAACGCGGCCCGGAATTCGTCGAACAAGGAAATTGAAATGCTACGACAGAGACAGTAGGAAAGCGCCATGACGAAACGTACATCCGTCCGCTCGTTTCACAGTCGATTCGGAATCATGTAGACCGCGCAGATGCCGGACCGTTTGTCGTTGGATGCAACTGGATGTGTAACGAGTAAAGCCGTTTGCGCGAAGCTGAAAGCCATGGTTTTCACAGCCACTCGTTTATCATATCTCTGCCGAGAAATAGTACGAAAGATGTGACAGTTTTGTTCGAAAATATTTTTGCATTGTTTTAACATTAAAATTAATGTTGTCGTTCATCTCATGTTTACCGTTCATCTGTTTTTGTTATAATTAATTTTGTTTTATTCAGATATATTATTCAGATATTTTGATTTTATTAATATTTTATTTTATCATAATAATATCTTTTTATTGCGGCAAAATTAGAAAGCTGAGTTACTTTATATTATATTGTCTCTATTTTTATTATTAACAAATGTAACATGTTTATATCATGTATGTCCGATATAATTTGTTTCAACAAATTATATTAAGGCCTGTCCGATCCAACGCGGATACGTTCTACTGTCATTATTGCTTCATTGTAAACTGACAGTTACACATGTGTATATTATTTAATATGTAATATATGGGTTAAATAATTAATATATCTTAAAGAGGTGATAGAAATTATCGTAAATTTTAGGAATTCATTAAACATTTTTTAATGCTTTTGTCATATAGTATATATCATATTTTAGAGATCAAAACTACAAGAAAAATAGAATTTTTTATCTTACTTGGAGGACCAAGAAAACGATTTACAAAATGTAAGTTATACATAGAAGTATCATAACATACGCACGCGGATGCACTTTTATCAAACGTCAATTTGCGTTCGCAAATGCGATGCGAATCCCATGCCGCGACGGACGAATCCGAAGAATGACGAATAACGCTGACGTGCCGGTCGTGGTATAATGCGGCTCACGGAATAGCTCACGTTGGAATTCACGAGATGCCCCGAAGGATTCCCACGTAAAAAGAGTCTGCACGGCAAATGGGAAAAATGCAGAAACTGAAGGAAACGTCTAATCTCTCGAGTCTCTCCTCTGCGAGCTATTCTCCGTTCTCGCGGAAAATATAGACATACAAGACACGTCATTATTAGCACATTGGATTGCGTGAATCATAATTCTAAGATATCGGTTTTTCTCCTGGAATTGGCAGAAGAATTAATTCTCAACTTCGATGAAATTGCCATTTAATTTTGAATAAGTACATGAAAAGAACGATTTTTTTTAATAGCTAAAAATTTAAGTAGATATATAAAATTTTGTTGGACCATTAAAATAATTATATAGGACGCTCAAGCATGACAAACAGTGCTGCAAAAAGTTTTGATATCAATCAATCAATTTGAACGTTTATAATTATTTTGATAGTTCAATAAAATTATTTTCAGATCTGTATCTAGTTAAATTTTTAATACTTTAGCAAAACCGTTCTTTCCGTGTAAAAGTGTTATAATAATACATGTGAACGAAGCACACATATTTATAAAATAATCACAAAGTTATAAAGTAATTTGTCCAAAAATGTTGATCATCATGTAAAATGTTTAATAAAAATCTATAGTTCTATCATAATACTAATAACTGTAATATGATAATATGTAGTATAAAAACACAAAAACGGCTTAATTTTTAATTATTTATTTATGGACGTTTAAATTGTAAATTCTTAAAAAAAATTTTATCGACTCATACATGAATTTTTTAAATATAAATCTGCATTTCAACACTGACAATGGCGCGAGGACTACATAATTTAATTTGCGAGAGATCCGTTGAAAGGTCATATCGAGTTTATAACATAACCACCAAAGTGAATTATCTCGCTAAAATGCAGCTAAAATCCTCTAAAGCCGTTCTCGTGTTACGTCATCGAGCTATGCCACATAATGTGCTTGGCCAAGCAACGCGACTGCATCGCGGATAGAAGTTGCCACGAGCTGCCAACTATCCTTATTTTGCACAAAAAAATTGGATAATCCTGCACGCGACTCGCAGGCTGAACGCGATAATTTTCGTGAAATTTTTACGCGACAAATCGCGTCGGACCATCAGTACACTTGAGCTTTGATTTACGTCGCCTATTTACCAACGATGCTGCGCACTCCGTTTCTAAATCCGTGAAGGTGAAATTATACGAAATTTCGAAGAATCCACTGCTCTGAATTTCAAAATTATTTATGGATATGGAATTATTTATGGAGACTGTTTAAACCAGCAATTCATAACTGGATTTCTTTGTGTAATAAAAGGATGTGTAACAAA
Source organism: Cephalotes varians (assembly GCA_037157785.1). Classification (NCBI taxonomy): domain Eukaryota; kingdom Metazoa; phylum Arthropoda; class Insecta; order Hymenoptera; family Formicidae; genus Cephalotes; species Cephalotes varians. The sequence continues at coordinate 1,933,095 of JANQDE010000030.1, forward strand.
AGAACAATTATGGAATCCATGGAGTCATATAAAAAAATATTTTCTAATTCACACTCACTTATAGTAAAATCGTTTTAATGATTCAATTATTATTAATCAATTTATAAAATTATTCAATTAAGATATTCAATTTGTTGATCACAAGTAAATTTATTTTTCAAAATTATATGATTTTGCATAGCAATTTTTAATGTATTTTGTTAATATATTTGTAATATGTGTTTGTAATACATATTACAAATATTTATATTAAAACGATTTTACTATAAGTGAGTGTGAATTAGAAAACATTTTTTTATATGACTCCCAACTGGATTCCATAATTGTTCTTTTGTTACACATCCTTTTATATTGATAATATATTTTGCTCTATGACATCAAAATAAAAATTCTTTCCAGCATTAACTTCTCTTGTCTTATTAAGTTTCTTCACATTTTTTAGTGAATTCACCTATGTACAAACTCCTAAATTCGATGACAATTAATTTAATTCTCTAAGATATACAAAATACACAAATATACAAAAAATATTAAAGAGACAAAGAATGAAAAACTCTTTCGAGAATTTTGACGTGTTGGATATAGGTAAAATAACGTGAAGAATATCTTTCGTTAACTCGACAAGACAATAAAACGGCACTCGTACGAGCGAAGAATCGTTTTATGGTGTCACGCTATTCCGTGAAGAGAATTTCATGCTTACGGTTCGAGGAATGATCGGTGCCAATGAAAACTCGGACGAATGCACACTTATTCGTTGCGAGATCTGTTGTTATTCAACATGTTGAATTACACGTTGCAACATCTGAGACATTTTCGTCAGTCGGCGCACTAATGCGTATTTGCGTCTTTGCGCGAATTTTATATTCGCATCTTTCATTCTCGCTCTCTCTGTAAAGGTGGGTGTATTAAAAACACGATAATTCATAAACTATCTTTCCGTCTTGATGCATAAATTAAAATCAACATACATGGCCGCATATCAAATATTATAAATATTGTATAAACTTAAAGTTTAATCCATAATAATAACGTAGATTTTTTAAATATAAACTTTTGAATTAAAATTTTTAAGGATGTCCAATTCAATTTTTCAACGTGTGTCCATTTATCACTAAGAGAGTGATAACTGAAAACAAGTGCAGATTTTCATCGTCTCTCACAAGATCTCTCTGAATTAATATAAAACATATACCTATATATAACCGCACGATATACACGGACCATAATAAATCGTGTTCCATATTTTGGAACGGTTACTTCACGCGTGTAAATTTGCCACGTTAATTGCATGCGAATTCAACGGGTAACGTCGACGTCCTGACAAAGATCCCGGTAATAATAGAGGCCCGTGAAAATAGGTCGAACGCCCGTTTAGCACACCGAGCTCCATCTCCGTTCGTTAAATTATATGTTTTCCTGTGTCCGGCGCCGCCGTCCACCGGATACGTAGCCGCATTTGCAGCAGTCTCGTCGTGAGGATTCCCTCTTTCTCTCTCCCTCTCTGTCTGTTGGCCAACAGTCTCTCAAAAACGGACTCCTATTTTGCGTAAATCTGCATTCGCCGCGGCTCTCGGTTCGCGCATGCACGGGCTCACCGAGGCCGAGTTCCTCGCGCCGACTTGGTAAATATAATTTATCGGAAAAACGCGAGAGAGAAGAGAGAGATGGCAGCTGAGCGCGTATGCAAATGTTGCCGTTCTTTTTGTCGACGGAAAACGCGGTCGCGAGCTGCCAAGCTGCTCGAAAAGCGCAGCTTCGCCGCGAAAGTTATATAAATTTCGCGATAGACTTTTGGATTTTCGGTACTAGTTATGGTCGGCAATCATTATAATGAAATTATTTCTAGTTTGCCTAATCTGAAAGAAGTAACTGAAATTATTTTGAAATATAAGAACTATATATTTTTTTATATATAGAAAAAAGAGAAAGAGAGAGACACATATAGAAAGTTGAAATGTTTTTCATTACGATAACTCTCCTTAATGCTAATATAGAAAAGAGCTATAAGATTTCTTCGTAAAACAAAAAATTCAGACTTTGAAAAATATCTAATTAACAAATATCTAGAAATTAAAGAATATAATTCAAATCTTCTAAATCGAGAAATTAATCCAAATTTCTTACATGTTAAATTTCAGGATGCAGAAGAATATTTCTCTGTGTGAATTCATCTAAAGTTACGGGCGAAATTCTATACGATCATAAAAATATGTTCTATCAAAGAGAAGCCGAAGAGGTAAATACAAATTGCTGGAAAGACCGAAGCCATTAACACGACGAATAAACGGTCAGACTCATCCGACCGCGAGGCCGCGGATGGCACCGATTATTTTTAAAGCCTTGCTTGCCGAACCGTGTGCGCGAAGCTCTCTTCGACGCCCTATTAAAAGCCATTCCCGTATTTTCGCGCCTCGATCGGCGTAATGCGCCGGCAGAAATCGCTTTATGGTTCTGTGAATCAGACGCACCGCGTGTGCAATGAAATACCCGTCCGTTTCCGACAGTGCAGCGCCGGAGTGTGCGTTTCGGCTAACGCCGCGCTATATTTTTCATTATTTTGTTTTATTTTATTTTTTTCAGCCGTTTTTCGCGTCACCTCGTCATCTTGAAAGTGCAATGGAGCCGGCACTAAAACACGGCCATTTTAACGTGCGAAACAAACCGTCACATTAAACCGTACATCTACTGAACGCGAGTAAACCCGTGAAATAGATGCAAATATTTCCTTCAGCGGCAGAAATTAATTAACTCCAATGGTGCAATTGTTAGTTGCGCAGCTGCAAATTACTTAAATGACCTACTTGCATCTTTCCTTAGCTTAGATTCTTAGCCTCATTATGCAGGATGATTCATAGTTAGCATGTACACCTCTTCTAAAGTTATTCATTATGTACAAATAAATAATTATTCCGTCTTTTCTAAGAAACTGTTACTTGAAGAAATATTGCTGTCGCACATATACACGTACTTGCACCTTGATCTATCTTTTTATTTTTACATCAATTATTTTTACACATTTCATAGTTAAAAAAATGAATAATATTTCTGAACTCCATCCTTATAAATATGTTTAAAAAATATACATTTGTTTTGTATATGTAAAACATTATTAATTATTTTATTATAATATAATTTGAATGTATTTGTAAAATAGCTTATTCAGAAAAATAATACGAATGGTCGTCTAATTCAATGCAGCAATGTACTCCACTCTTATGTACTCTCTAAATTGGAATCAGTGTGTTATTCATTAATTTACAGTGCTATACTTATGACTGTGATCATTAGTGAGTATTCATTGTCTCTCAGCGATTTTGATTAAGAAAGGAATACTTTCACTAATCAGAATCAATGTATTACCACTGAAAGAAAAATATTTCACTGATTGATATAGTTATAAATATTGCACTGAAATCAGTGAATATTTCGATTTAGAAAGTAGAAATCAATATAATTACATATTAAAGTTTACTATATTCTAGAGTTTTAAGTTTTTCTAGAGTCTTAAGTTTTTCTATATCTTTACTCAAATAAACTGCTTATATAATATAATATCCTATATCCGAAAAAATTTACGAAATTTGCGAATATTGTATTCCCTCTTCATTATCCTACGAAAATTGTATGCGTAGGACCACGCATCATCATACATCGACGAATTCGCGTCGTAAATACGACGGTAAAATGAATGGAAGATATTTCCGCAGAAACCGACTATCGTTGCACGTGATGAATTATCATCTGGCTACGCGGATTTTATCGCGTCCCGGCATTCCGAAAACCTAGGGGCGATGGTGTAATTACCCAAAACGGGCAGCGCGTAATTGGACAAAGGAAATAAAGGTAGCGTTGTGCCAATCTCGGCGACTACGCGGCGCAATGTAAAACGGCAACAGAGGTATGTTCGGCGTGAAAAAGTTACTCCGCGGCGCGTCCTGTGTACATGTAAGTGCTGCGAAAATACACGCGTGCTGCCGTTTTGCAGAGAGGCACGAACAAGTGTACAAGTACCACTCGTTCTCGTATTACGCTTCGAGTTTCGGGTACCTCTCTTTTTCTCTTTTCTATCCTCTTTCCCTCCAAAATTCGCGTTGGCGAAATTATCTTCCGTATCCTACAAACCTCTGTATTGTATTACTTATCTCAATGCAAGTTCCAACAATGAAAAACAGCACAGATGTTTCTTGAATTTTTATACTTAAAATGAGAAATAAATAATAATAAGAAAGAACAAATATATAAGTACACAATATAATAATATTATGCTTCCTTGCTCGCATAAAAAGCTTTTCTACGAAAACAGATTGTAATATTTTTTAATATATTTTTAATTTGCTGTTATTTGTAATTCTAATTGAGATTTTATGCGCCTGTTAATACGGAAACTTGGCAAAATTCGCGATATGTTATATCCGCATCACGTGATAATCCGCAGGGGTCGAGTCGAGTGGAGTGTGAATAACTTTCGAGCGGAGTATTTTTTTTTTTTTGAATGATACTTTAACAACCGGCGGCCGCGAACGAGGACGTCCCTCTTTAGAACAATGCTTATTAATTTAACACTTCGAAATCTGTGAGGGTTCAGGAAAATTCGTAATAAACTCCGGAAACGACGAAATTATATACCTCCGTTGTTAAGTATTAACGTGGGAACGGAAATGGGAACGGAATTCTCTTCTCTCCCGCAGGATACTTTTGATTATATGCGCGAATAAATCTGAAGCTTGGAGAGTACCATATTCGTCCATCTGCGCACTCTCTGTGCTCGATTACTTTCAGAACCTCATTGCATTGTTAATCGATCGTCAGCTCGCGACGAGTTCCTCCGCGTGTTGCGAGCTACTTGCAACATTTATAATACTTCCCCTAATGAGCACACTGCGCTTCCCAATACGAACTTCTTACGCGAATAAAGATTTCAATTACGTCGAAGATATTCGTGTTATATGTTCAATCAACTAATAATAGTATCAATAATATTATCGATTTAAGTAATAAAAATTCAAGAATTAAATTAAAATTAAGTTTGAAATAAATTTCATTTTTTGTGAATTTTTGAATTTCTCATTTTATATTATAAATCAGAATTCAACCAGACCAGCGATAAATAATTTCTATACGTGCCCTGCAAGAGAAAAATCGTCGAAAGGATAGAGAGATCCACGCGATGAAAAAGAAAGATCGACGTTAACGAGCGTCGTGTACACGTAACAGAGAGATATCCGCCGGCGAATGAGACAAACGTAGTTTTAGGATAATGGCCAGTGACTGGATGGCAAACTCCCGGGTAACTTCCGCTCGTGTCCTGGAAATCGGCCAAACGCGATTAAGTCGCAACTCCTGGTCGCCGTGAGGGGCCAGTAAGAAAGAGTCAAGGGTAAGCTAGAGAGCGCGATCGAGAAGACTGAGAGAGAAAGCGATCCGATTTTAGTCTCTCTCTCTCTCCCTCTCCCTCCCTCTCTCTCTCTCTCTCTCTCTCTCTCTCTCTCTCTCTCTTCCATCGCCTCGAAATTGCAACGCTTCTTGGACGTGATCCAAAGTCGCGCCGGTCGCAGTATCGGCGAATTTACCCCGACGAAAGCCTCCCATCGACACGGGAAACGAGCCCCAAACCGCGACGAAGATGAGATGAGAGTGCCGCGGAGATGGATCGAAGAGTCGAGAGATCGACTGGCGATTTTCCACAGACGATCTGCAGAGGTCAAGAGGTAGCGACCAGTCGGTCTAACGTACTGCGGTATCCTCGGATAGAGGAATAAGATATTTATAAACCTTGGAAGGAAATGTATAACTAACGTAGGGGATATCGATATCGGATATTTGCCAAGAGGACTCTTCTATCTTGGTGATTAAGCTCTTGACCGCGCGACTTCTTCCAATCTTCGATCGTGAAAAATGGACATTCTGTATTATGGGAAATTTATGTATCAAGCGTTTTATTTTAAAAAATGTGAATAGTAAGGACAATGGAAATACGAACTGATTGATAGATATTGCATGACATTTGCATCAAGCAGTCGTATAAATTTAATATGAATTTTAAAGAATTTCTATTGAATATAAAATTACATCCATAATAATATTATATATTATGCAAATAAAAATATAGATATGAATTTACCATTTGATAATAATTGATATTAATTTAGACAAGTCGAAAGAAAAGCACACAAAAGAAAGAATAAGAAAATATTAATTATACTGAATTATTTAATTTCAATTAAAAATAATTCTTCTAATAATTTCTTTTTAAAATGCAAGATTTTTTTATATTTTAATTAACGATGAGACTATTTTAAGTATTTTATAAGCAGATTTGAATCTGTTTGCAATTTTGAATTTTCTATAATGACTTTGATAAATAAAAACAATTCTTCGAAGTAGACACGAATCTGAATTATATGTTCGAATCTTTTTTTTATGAATATTTAAAAAATCTTATTTCCTTTGAATCAAAACATTTATATAAAGCAACAATTATTTTAAAATATTATTTAAAAAATTTTATTAAAATTTTCATAAATATAGTAAGAAGCATAACATAAAATACTGAAAATAAAAAGTTATTTTTTACATTATATTTACATTATATTTATACATTATATCAACTTTATTCTTAGATCAAGTACTACTTATAAAAGATTCGATTCTTTACAATAAAAACTATTTATGAATACATTTCGAATCTATTTATTCTAAAATTCGAAACTCACTGATCGAGATCGATTGTAAGTATTATATAATGAAATATTATCTCTTATGAATATTACTTGAATTCTAGAAAATAAAGCTCGATTAAGCTGGATTCGAACTTTCAAGTTGAATTATACTTAATCCCATCCCTAATCTTAATTATTTAGGATTACTTTCTTATCGATGTTGCGTTACACTGAAAAATATTACAATGAAAAATATTACAACGATTTGCTTCGAATAATATAGTCGTAAATGATTTAACGAAAAATCTCAAAATAGAAAGTTTTCATATGTACGGTAAATGCAAATTTACGTGATGCTGTTACATTCACCGCACCTTTATTCGAGAAAAGAATAATCACATTTATACGTTGCCGAGAAACGCGCGAGCAGCAGGCGTCTGGTTAGACTCGGTCGGCTCCCATCAGTTTTAATTAATTATTAATTTGCGAACAAAGCCACACTGATCTCCCCCGCAGCTATCTTTCCGTCCGCTGATGGGAGATGCCGCCCTCTTTCTCTCCACCGATTCCGCCGGCGAGAGATTCATCACGAATATTAGCCGCCATCTCGCCTCGCTTCGCGCCAGATAGAAATTTCTATCATGATCGCGACCGTCGTTGGTCGCGAGAAGCGGATATTTCTAATTAATCGTTCCTCTCTAATTGCCGCCTAGCGTAACGTACGTAGTGTCTCATCGGTGTCTCATCCCTTTTTCCCCTCAGTTTCGGCCTCGGCCTCGCTCGCGAAACTTCCTTTCCGCCTCGCCAAGCTTTCGTTACACCCAACGCAACTTTATGGCAATGTTGGCCGTACCGCCAGTAACCATCACGATGCGGGCTCAAATAAAGGGGCAACGCAGCGCGGTATACGACGTGTAAATTACAACGTAAAGTCCACAATTCGGAGCTTCCCGAACGAACGCGCTGTTTAATGGAAACTGTATAGAATGTCCCATCGAATGAACTTCTCATGGCAAACTTTCCAACAAAATTTTATAGCGAGTCTTCCTGTGTGCGAACAATGCTCTCGTCATATACATATATTTAAATGTCGATTATATGAAACATGAATTTGAAGTTAAATAAATTTTAGCTTTTAATTTACTTTGATCCTAGCTTTAATATGAATTTTATCTTTTTTTTTTCACATTTCTTGTCGGATTCTAATTTTAACAAACGACAAATTATTAAACTTTCGTCTATTAACTATGCAAAAAATTATAAAAAGGTAATTATAATACTTCAAGTATATATAAGTTAATCCTTCTTGTATAATAATTATAGTACTTCAAGAATATATGAGTTAACCCTTCTTGTATAATATCTAAGATAAAGCTGATACGAAAAGTTCCATTTAGCTTTATGTGTAAGTAGAGAGATTTGGAATAAAGAGTTAATATGTAACTTTAATTAGTATATTGATAAGATCTTCGCTGTTCAGAGAATTAATTTCCGTACTGCGATATCTTGTACAATGTACATCATTAATAAGGGAATATGATAGCGTAAGGGGATTCTGGTTACTTTTTAATACGTTAGCTTGTTAAACGAAAGCTCGTCAGAGTTTTCCATCAATGTCGCCGTTGTCAAATAAGATACTGCGAGGCTATGATTTTTAAAGAGAACAGAATTTCTTGAAAATTTCTATTCTCTATTAAAAAAAAATATTGTCGATGGTTCTCGAAAGGTGGATAAAGAGAAAAAAAAGTTCGTGTGGACGTCGACATGATCGATCGATCTAGCTTACGGCTTGTAGAAGCGGATCGACGGCTGCGAAGAAGCGGGACGTCTAGGGGGTGACGGTACCGGGACGACGATATAAATTTACCGCGGCGTGAGGTTCTTACTCACGCATTTCTAAGCGATGTCTCGCTAGGCGCTGCCCCAACCCGTCCTCTTCGTCCCTCCTCGCTCGTACGTCCGTATTTATTTAGATTCGTGGCAAGGTCCACCATCTCGCCTGCCTCGGATGACTCACCGCGCTCGATGAGTCAGACAGAGAGATATATACAGAGACCGGGAAACAGAGCGAGGTAGAGCCGAAATGATAGGTGAAAGAGGAAAGCGAGAGAAGAAGTAGAAGAAGAAGAAAAAGAAGAAGACGAAGCTCATCCTCGGCAAAAGCTCGTGAGAAGACCCCGTTCTTGCATCCTCCTCCCTTTGTCGCGATTCGACACGCTTGCCAAAACTCTGCTTAGATTTAAATCGGTCCCCGTTTGGAAAAGTACCTACTCTGTCCTGCGGATTCTCCAGAAATATTTCACCGATAGCGGTGAATATTTCTCGAGGGCTACATCGATTCTCTCTTGCGCCGGCTCTTCCTTCTCGTGAGACTTGCCAACGAATACCATTGCAGAAATTGCATTGCGAATCAATACAAGGTTTTTATACAATAAATCCATCGCGTTATAGGAGGGTATTAAATCAATATTAAAAAAGAGCAATAAAAATAGAAAAATAAAATGCGAGAAAAGATTGATAATTGAAATATTAAAACGATAAATGGAAAATCTCAACATAGATAATCTAATAATTAATAGATAACTTAATAAATAATTAAGTAATTAACAGCTTAGAGAAATACAATTATTGATCTAAATCAAAGTACTTAAAAATTTTCTGCACAAAATATAGGAAATAATTGAAATTAAATAATGACTCTGAACAAAGTTTAGTAATTTTATTTGATTATTTATAGCTCTCTCTCTCTCCCTCTCTCTCTCTTTTTCTCTCTTTCTCTCTCTCTCTCTCTCTCTCTCTCTCTCTCTCTCTTTCTTGATTAAAATCAGATATAACATTTTTATTTTTCATATAAGAGAATTATATATTTCATAATATTCGAAGTATATATTTCGTGTATCCAAAACAGCTGCAAATAACAGTCAATTGCGTACGAAGTATTCGATCAAAAGTACTGGAAGAAGGAAGAAAGAGGCGCGCGACATATTTGTTCCATATGCTTCCTTCATGCCTGCACTGACGGTATCTTCCGGTGAAATCTCTGCAAAAATATTCCGATAATTTTATAGGGAACAGTAAAGTTACTCCTTTTCATCGACCGCGTTTCGAGGAGCTGACGCTTCGAGGGAAGATGCCCTTTGCAATACCCTGAAGCGGAAGGAACTTCGAGTGGGCTCTTTGGCAGGAATACTGTCAAAGGGCATGTCACGCCTTTGATTTTGAAAACGTTCGAGAGGGCCGCTCAACAGTCGACGACTCCGACGCTACGTCAAGAGAGAGAGAGAGAGAGAATTCAAAAACTGCTTTGTAACACGATATCGCTGCTGTGCCAGTGAAACGTTGGACGCGAGGCGCGCCTTTTAGGAAAATTGGACCGCAGTGTGGCGGCCCGCAACGCGCCCGCGTTTTACGCAAACTGATGTATCGTCTATTAAGGGGGTTAAGGTTTAATCAGGATCTGATATTCTATTTATAATCTTCGCGGAATGTTTAAAAGACACTGGCATTCACAACAGCGAAAGCATATGGATACAGGAATGTAATGTTCTTCAAAACAGTTATGCACTCATTAACTGGAATGATCTTATTATTTTTTATTGTATAAATATTTTATATATATTTCAAAAGTTTTTCTCAATAACGTGAAAAAAAGGAATTAAAGAGACATTAGTTATACGTTTCAAAGAGTTAAGTCTCGGGAAAATAACGACGCGATAAAATACCCATGAGCGAGAGAACGAGTCATAATTTCTCGATGAAGAACAGCGGGATCGCAACTTATCCGCCACTGCGGGACGCAGAAATTTTTCCTCGACACGGAAGAAGACAACGGAAGTGGGTGCAAGTCCCCTAAAAGCAAGAGGCATAGAGAAAACGGAAGTCCAGAACGAAGATGAACGTCGAGATGGGGATAAGAAGGATCAGTCGCGAGTAAGCTGTTCGGGGATGCGAGACATAGAGGGTAGTTCTTGACGAATCAGAATGTAATATATATCGCGGTCGATGCGAATTAAGACTTTCACGAATGCGGAGGAGACGTAGTACTTTCTTGGAAGTACCTCGATAGTTAAGTTTGAAGGTCGACTGCAAAAGGGAAGGGATAGCGATAAAAGGTGGAGACGGACTGGGAATACTTGAAAGCTCTCCAGAGGACTTCACCGTCGAGCACTTCATCTTCGCTAACTATACCGGATTCTCTATCGTTTTTTTTATGCCAAATCCTAACGGTATCTCTTGAAGTGCATCGGATTCTTGTTCCGATCAGACATCACGCCACTGTCATTTGACGGTTGTGCGGTATTTGCGGATATTTCACGAGAGGAGATTAAAAAATACCATCGTCACTAATTGTCCGCTAATTAAATTGCGAGATCAAAGATCATATGAATATTTTCTGTACAGAGAATAAAAAATATTTACGTAAATATTACGTATTTACCATTATCTGTATAGAGAATTATTATATAACTATTTTTACAATGATTTTTATAAATGTCTATTTTGAAAAAGAATCACAAACACGTTTTTGGATTAAATCAATGGACCGAGAACGATTTCGGGTCGAAAAGAGCGTTCTTGCAAGACAAAGGTCTCCGCCGTTCCGCTGAGAACCAGTTGAGGTGAGCGGGAAATGGTATAGATGTAATAACACAATATTGCGGATCTTCTTGCCCAACGAGAATGTAAAGAGAAAATCTGGTAACGTTATCGAGCGAGGACAGCTTCCAAGGATCAAAGGAGAGCTTCCCGAATAATGGAAGAGGTCGTTGACAAAATTAAGGTATCAGCATCGCGGCAGAATGGAAGAGGAGAATTAAAAGAGCACCGACGATGCCACGCGACAATATCCACGCGATCTTTTTATTTCTCCTCGTCCTGATCCCTTCGTCCTCGCGCTCTGAGATTAATCAATTAGCGTAGCTTTATTGCGTCGCGGTAAAAGAGAAAGACCGGAATAAGAACGAAACGGAATTCGGTTGTATTGGGATCGCAATGTCTGCGAGCTGCGACGTAGAAGAAACAAAAGAAAAAACGGAACGCGGAAGCGAAAGCAAGTTTTACGACGCGCGCGAGTGATTATCTTTGAAGAAGATACTAAGAACTAACTCCTCAAAGCGGCTCACCTTCATTTCTCTCCGTCGTTATAAAATATTCACCATAACAATTGTAAAAGATAATTCCGTAACATCGCGACGGTTTTCTCGACGCGGTATTTTGTTGCGCAAAATGAGTTGTAAGGTTGCACCTCGAAGGATATCACGTAATTGTACGATCGCTAACAAAGAGAGCTGAAAATCGCGTGACTGCGAGCGGGAACACTTAACTTTTTCCGCGAACTTCACAATTTTTTGAACGTTGTGATGGAAATCCTCCGCAAGTAGTATCGATATAGTTTTCCGGAAAACATCGTTTTTTGCGAGTAATTTTTGCTGTATTGATATCGAATGGTTTTGACGCTTCAATAATTTTTCACGTATGTATTCATTATGAATATTTACGCATTGCGTATAACGTACAGCTAGTATTCAAATGCCGTCAATACCTGAACCATGTTAAACTTGAAATGTATCAATCATTTGCAAACGTTTCGATCATTTTGATCGCTGACGTATCTAATATCGCACGAAATTTGAAAAAGTTTATCGTTCATCGTGCATACATTGATTATTATACATTTTTAATTTTTCGATTTCCGAATATATTTCCGATAAGAAATAATTTAATCTTTTTACAAATTTATTTCTGCTTAAAGTATATTATCAGATTTATCCCTGAAATATCTCTCGGTAGTTTATTACACTGAATTTAATAGAGATATTCATATCCATATACATACATTTACTGCATTCTATCTCACTACTCTTCTCTATTCTCACTTGGCAGTCTTCTTCCTCCAAACTTGCCTTCTTATTCTCATCAGTATCTCTCTCCGACGCTCTGAATGGCGATAACCGCGCCATTGATGGATCAAGGTATTTATAACTCAAACGTCAAGCTCGCCAAGGAAACACCGGCGAGGCTTTTGACTACCTGTGCTTCGACGCAAGTTCTCGGCAAGCTGATATTATTTCGGCGCCGCCTCACCTCGTCTCACCTCTTTAGGCTCGGCTCACCGGGACGGAAAATCGCTCTTTAAAGCGGCGCTTTAAGCAAAACGTCATCATAAATCAAAAGTTCCTTTCCCATTCCATCGATGGTCGGCGCTTTTCATAAACACAGAGTAAAAGGGAAATTCGATCATTGCGACGTCGGATATACGAAAGAGTTTCTCGACTCCGGATTACTCGACTCCGAAAAATGCCGCGGAATTTCAGCTGAAATTTCTGCCAATCCTGCGAACATCTTGACGATTTCGTCGATATTTAACGAAGAGAGCAGCTAAATTATGCAATGCTGATGCAAAGGCGCGGGTCACTCTTGTTTTATTGACACCGTGATACATTTTCGTGTAACACTTAATCGTTTCTTTTTTAAGTGCTTGCACAAAATTCATTAAGATTTTTTTTTAATCATTTTATTTTGAATTAACGTGCTATACGTTCTCGTAATTAAATCATCTCGTTTTTCAGTTGTTAGATAAGAAGCCAATCTAACCGAGCTAATAGAGCTAAACTGAGAACTGATCACATATTTTTTTATTGTTTTATAAAGATAAAAGAGCTTGTAAATATATCGAGAGACATATTACATTGTAAAATATACAAAAAGGATGTCACAAAAGAGTCACAAAGGAGTCAGAAATTGGAAATTCAAAGTAAAAGATATGAGGGCTGAATTCGTGGAAGCAGCATAAGCTGAACGTACTTGCGATAGTAATCGGAGCGCTTTGTCGCCTCATACAGATAGCAAAACTTGTTCGACTTTCGCGTCGTCCGGGGAGCAGCGCGATTCCGTCGAGATTTCAGTAGGAAAATTCGTATGGTTTAACGAGGTATCGCGACAAGAGTTACCTCCCACCGGGATACGATTCCGACCATTTCTCAAGAATGTCCCTCCGGACTGTGGCGGGGATGTTTTCCCCTCTATTCTCCGTGGTCTATCAGTTTAATTCCGTGTTAGCTCGTGAAACATGTCAAAACTTACGCAACGCGTTACATCGCGCAGACACGAATTTTGCATCGATTTTGCAAAGCTAAAATAATGCAATATGTCTCTTTGATGGAACTTCCTTTTTCTTCCTATCGGCTCCGTCGCGATTCTAAGGAGTGTATAGTATGTCTAATTATTGTATGAATTTGTCTCAAAAGCGCATGTAAAGATACTGCGCTTCTCAAAAGGAAGTTTTACATCTTAAAACGCGGATTGTTCTCGAAGCAATTAATTGTTCTGTTGAAAAGCGATACTCACATATACCCGATGCCATTATTACGAGTGTTGCGGAATACTCTGCAATTAGTTATGCGACAAAATATCGTAATTATTGAGTTCATTTTATTTGTTTGAAATATTTAGTTATCAATCAAAGTTATCAACACATATTATAACTATAAAAGATTAAGCTAAAGTTGGCGTATTCTAACAATAAATATAATTAATAATAATTAACATGTTTTTTATTAAATTTATTAAATTTATTAATAAAATCATCATCAATCAATAATCGAATAAAATATGATTCGGAATTGATCTGTTTCTTGTTCGATGTTTTTCGAAGGGAAAACGCGAAGAAAAAAGGAGCATCTCGTGCCATTACTTATCCGCTCGAATCACAGCTTGCGAGTGATAATACGGCGATCTTGCATGAACATCTCTTTGCGAAAAATCAAAGTGCGCTAAGTACTAGTCAGTTCATCGTTACAAAATAGATCTTAAATAAATGATAGCTAATTATTAGTTATCCCTCTCACAAGAATCGCGTCGATTCGTAATCATAAGCAGTTTCGTAAGAAATGATCGCATTTTTCGATGCGCGTCTCAACACGTGAATGGTCACGTTCCGAAAGACAATGCGAAAACACGCGGAGTGACTCGCGCCGCTGCCTGATCGTTAGTCATCTTGCGAATGATAACAAGACACGCGACGCGATACGCTTTGCGTATGCCATGACACGTTGCTATCAAACAAACAACCGTACGGCAGTTAGCTTCGCTGTCACAAAATACTTCGCGCTACAAAACATCTCTATGTATAACGTGCTATACGAAATAACTATATGCCAAACATTCCGTTCCTTGTATTTTAAATTGATTTCGATATACAAGCTGTTGCATATTTTGCGCGTTAGTGAACTCGTTAGTACCGTCTAAAATAACGATTAATTACGTTCGAAAGAGCTTCGAAATGGAAATTTTGTTACTGGAATTTTAATTGACGAAAGAATTTATTTCCGTCGGATTGATACGTATATAAATGTATATTACTAATGAGATATTTATACTTGTTATACATTTGCGAAATATTAATTCTTTTCTTTGATAACGAACTAAATAATTGGGATATGACTTACTTTATTTAAAAAGAATTATTAAATCTATCATTTGAAAAGAGTAAGATTTATCTTCGCTTTGGATTGAAAACCATTTATGTTAAATAATTTATTATTATTGCTTTCAGATTTTAATTTAAGAAAAGAATAAAACTATGTTTTTGACTAATTAAATATTATAATTTTAATGAAAAGGATATCAGATGAAATTGCTGCAAAAATTATCACGGTGTAATCACACATATTTTTTTTCCTTAATTAAAATCACACAATTTCACAGCTCTCAAAACGTAAAAAGTTAAAAGAAGAATAACGACAAAATGAAAAAAATTCTATAAATATTTTTCCAGTCAAAACGAAGATAAACTTTACTCCTCAAATATGAACATAAAATTTAATATCGCTATCATGAATTTGAGTTTCAAGCTAATTTCAAGCAAACGCGCGTCACTGTTCTATTAATCGATATGTAATATAAGAAAATTGTACAGCATTTTTCACAGAATATCAAAACGTAATGGAAAGCATTATTTAATATTATCATTCTTTTTTAAATATCTATTTATCATTCTTTTTATTATTATTTTTTTTAAATATCTATTCTAAACTCAAATTTTTCACGTGAATAATCGTTTTCTTTTCAAGCTACAATTTTTCTCGACCCGATACTCAATATGAAATTTAAGAGCTATTAATACGTACATAAGTTGACTCACACGGTTCAGATTTCTCGCTTAACAGACAAGAAAGAAATGTGTTTTCTAGTGCGTCTCGATTTCGTCTGAGTGCCAAAAATATGTGTTCACAGTGATTAGTAAGCTTACCGATAAAAGTATTGATCGTAGAATCTCTTTTTATTATTATATTATTATATATTAATATGTATTAATTATAAAAGCTAACAATATTAACAATCTTCTTTTTTTTAATAGAAATAATTATATAAAAGTTCATATTCTAAACTCTGCTTAAAAGAAAGTAGGATTTAACGATTCATTGCTGCGCTTTGTTAGCGAAAATAAAATATAAATTACGATGGATAATTTCTCTTACTTTCAATGCACTTCTGTTTTGAGACTCTCGAACGTATACGCAGTTTTAAACATTAATTAAATCCATTACGACAGGAGAGAAGAGTGCATCCTTACGCAAGAAAAAAATCACGTCCCTAGATTCTGGATCGCAACTAAAATTAGAAATCGCGCCCGGCGTCGGAGGCTGTTAGGAAGCGTCGTTTTGTCTAATCATAGTTATTCGTATTTCACTAACGTAACGAATCCGTAATTGAGACGACGATGATATCTCAAATGACAGAGTGAATCAGCAGCTAGCGGACTCCATACGAAAAACTTGTGGAACAAAAAAATGATTTGATTACGAAACAAAGATTTGGCATAAAGAAAAAAAACAAAAATTTTATAAAAATCATTTTTATAAATAATAAATTTCTATAAATTTAAATTTCTTTTCAGTTGGAAGTTAATCTTATGTGGTACTTTATGCGTTTGAAATAAACTACTAACTTTTTAAACTTTAGGAAATAAATTTTTAACAAATTGTGCTAACAAAATAGAAATTTCAGGCAATAGAATTAAATTCTATTTTTATAATGTAATCTTATGAATAAAAATTGCGCGATATTATAAAACGATTTGCATTTATCCCGTTAATTTTTAAATTTCTTGTTCACCTTTGTGAAAATATATAATTAAATGTCAATTGAAATCGGGAATATTTAAATATAAATAGCAATTATCCAACAGCCATGCGTACAAATTTAATGTGGCAAATTAATCATAAATAATACAGCAAACGCTGCAAATGCCAAGTCAGAATGCGAATGCATTAACGTCAATATCATCGGCTGACAGAACAAGTGATAAAGGTAGACGAGTGGTCGGCCATTATTTCAAGCCGTTTGCGAAATGAAAGAATATTGTTGCCAGACAAATTCATTAAATTACATTCGTCGGGTGTACGCAAAATCTGAACGTTCTTGTTAACTATTTCGGCATGTATACAGAATCTATTAAAAATCACGCGTGTTCCTGATTTTGTCATCGCTATTCTCACAACCTTTCAACATTCGGTTTTCAATATGTTTGCAATTAACTCACGAATTGCAATGTTTTGTTAAAGCAAAACTCACTTGAAATTAAATGAAGAATTTGTTGTATATTTTCACATCTAAAAGTTAATTTGCGAAAAATATTTTTTATTTCGAAAAATCAACTCTTATTGTTCGTAACAGTTCACGTCTGAACGAAAGAAACGTTCTGCTTAAATAGTTTAATTGTAATTAAATTACTACGTCTCTTTTTATTTCGAATTTTTGTTTTGGAAGAGGCAAAGGGAATCAGTTAAACCATAGTTCTAAAACGTTCTTAAACCATTGGATTTGAAACCGATTTTTCTTTCAATCTCTGCTACACCTATGGCCAAGAGAACGTACGCGACTCTTGACGCACTCCACTCTTGTGTATGGAACTCTTAGGCGCTTTCTACCACATTGAAAACGATTTCCACTTATCGATACAATCGCCCTCAAGGGGCGTCGGCACTGTCGGCAGACTGAACAGATAGAAGGATGCCTTCGCGCGGTGAGGAAGGAAAAAGGACGTCGATGGAAAAAGGACGAGCGTACGGAGAAGACGAGGAGGCAGTGCTATGAAATGACAGAGGGAATGGGGAAAGGGAATGGAGAGGAGAAGGGGAGAGGTGAGCGAGAGAAAAAGAGATTCTATTCAATCGGCAGAGGCATTAACACAGCGAGGCAAGTCGGCCAAAAGAAAACCATTAACTACTTCTACAGGATGGAAGAAAAACAGACTTAGAAAGTCGAGGTGAGGGGTACGTAGGAAGATTCTCTCCCCTTTCTCTTTCTCTTTCTCTCTCGCTCTCTCTCTCTTTCTCTTATTCGATATTCCTTCCCTACTTCCTTTCTCTGCCTTCGTCCGGCGCTTTCTGCCTTTGTGAATGTATCTTCCTTTCTCCGGTTGCTGCCGGTTTTCCACGACATGCCGTTTCCATTACAAGACTGATAGTTCTGCCGCGCCGTTCGCAGTGACGTCTACCATTAGGAATCCATTTCCCCGGCCGGTCAATCGAATTGCAACATTCCGCGGCATTTGACGCGACCATCGAGCCATCGCGAAAGCCCGAGGAAACTTCTGTCTGTACGAGACAAGGTACATCGATGTAGCCACGACAGGCGATACATTTTCTACACACACTCTGTCCTGACAACTTAAAAGCAACGGGTGAAAGTCATGAGGATCATCCACCAAGCCTGCAGAATTATCGTTGATAGATGGTTGTAAAAGGATAAAAGTGTGCAGAAAATATTGTTCATTTTGAGCGTACGGTTCTTTAACGATGCGAATAATTGATAATTATTTGTATATACGAGATTTAATATGAAGAATGGATACACTTGTTAGCTTATTAGCACACTAGCTTGTTGTCAATTTTTTTATAGATACTTATATATTTTTATAGATATTTTATATATACTTAAATATATATACTTAAATTTTTATAGATAGATAAAATAATATTTGAGAATTTTCCAATTTTCCAATTTTTATTTTTCAAATGATGCTACTCGTTCGGCCAAAATCCAATCTCGACTTCGCAATCTTTTCCCCTTGTCGCTTCACCTCGACTCCATTTAAACTGCCGCCGCCGCTGCGGCATATCTCCTGGCAGCGACGACAAAAAGAGACAGGGGGCAAACGGCGGAGAACGCAGAAGGCAAATTAAGCGTAATGCTCGCGTCGCGACGCCGGCGTCGTTGCTGGAAAGGGGGCGCGCGAACGGCAACCGCAATTCGCGGCGAAATGTCCGGCGGCTCGACATTTTTCTTTTTCTTTTGCTACTCTCGTTTTTTTCGAACACCCTTTACCTCCTCTTCCTTCCTTCCTTCCTTCCTTCCTTCCTATTTTTTCTTCTGTTCAACTTCCATCTCACGAAAATCCGAGCAAATCGAGAAAAAAAATGTCAGAAAAAACCGAGCAGATAATGAAGAACTTACAAGTTATTAACTAGTGTTTTACATATGAGCTTATTTTATATTCGTACACAAGGAATACAACGGAATGGTAATATAATTATTACTCGTATTTCTAACTATCGTTCATTACGAAAAACGAAATCCCGCAAAATATTCACGAACGTCATTGCATCTTGAATAGTAGGTAAAATTGCAAATGCTCGGTTTTATGTAAAATCCTTGGTATTGAGAAAATCCATTATTCTTATAATCTGATAACGCATTCATCACGTTATAAAAAGCTGTTCCTCTCATGATCGATCTTGATGACAGGTAAGCAATAATTCATGAGAATGATTGTGCATCGAGCTTCATGAAAGCTTCGGACCTATTTTTCAATGATAATCCTGCGAGAATTATTTAGCTTAATATGCTGACTCAATAATTTAGAGATTAATCATATAATAATCGATTCACATTAGGTTTTCTTATCGCGCGAATTATCGCGCAGTTCGCGAAGTTCGCGAAGTGCATTCACTTAGGATCATCACAGAACCCATTCTTAAGATTTAATATCCCATCTAAGCTTTGAAGTTACTGTCTAATCCTACTACCACTACCGAAACTCTCCAGAATATCGAAATATGTACATATAATCTGAGAGACTCTCCTTTCCAAATTTATAAATTAATATGTATACATATGTTAATACACATGTTTAATATGTATATGCTTTAATATATATATATATATATATATATATGTTTTAATATGTATATTAATATATATGTTCTAATATGTATATGTTTATGTCATTTCAATTTTCAACTCAAAAACCATTCTGTCTTATTAAATATGCATATTGTTAATTCTGTACATTAAAAGTAAATAATAACTAATAGCAGACTATTGCAGGCGTCAGATTGCTATGAATTATTTATAATATCTAATTATAATTTTAAGCTTATTATTATAAAATTTTGAGATCAATTAAAATAACAACATATAATCACTTTAATTAAAAAAAAACTTGTCAACTCTTGCATTATCGGGATATCCATTGCCTTTTGATACTTAAATGTTTAAATCCAAGTGTCATCTCTAAAGCTCCGCGTAACTTTCGACAACTTCCAGCCGATAACTTCGTACACTCTCGCTCATCGCCGCATATCCGGGAGGGATATAGCCTGCGTTTGATCTCTGACGAAGAGACTTCCGCAACTTGCGCGATTCGGCAAACGGAAACTCGGAATAGCCTGAAGAGATTTGAACGATTCAGGACTGCGTGAGCCGAAAGTCGTTGCGCCACTCTACCACGGGATTTAATTAAAAACAAACGGCGCGCTTATGAAACTACGTGACTAATTATTTTCCGGATAATAACCAATTATGCGAGATGAATTTTAATCGCCAAACGAGAGATCCCGACGAGTCTCACAAATTTGAATTCATTACTCCCTTTCCCTCTCAGCGTATTTTCGTACACGCGCAAAACTGCAACAAATATTTATACGATAAACAAATGAAATTGCAATTGAGATTTAATTACCGCGTTTTACTAGCATGTTATACAACCGGTATAGACAAAATATTAAACATTTACCACTGCTCGTTACGTGGTTTACAATTCTATTGAAAATTAATATCATTTTACCTGTTTTTGCATTTATGATACGTTTTCAAAACTTGTAGCAATACATGTCAGCAATACATGTAACATGTACCATATTTCAACAATATAATAATGAAGGTACGATAAAGTAATATTTTCAAACTTAAAATTTTTCTTGAAAACAGATAGTTGATTAGATTTCTAAATTAAATTAATAATAATTAGCCTCTATCGATATTCAAGCTAGCCGAGAGATGAAGAATAATGAATTAACTATTCTCAGGAAGCTAGCTAAGACTGTGGATGCAACCGAGTGCCTAGGATCGAACTCTCCGCACATATGATCCATGTTTCTCTCGAGAAACGGTAATAGACACTCGAGCGCGATCCCTTTCCAACGCTTCGGCGCAGTCTCGGAATAACTCGAAGAGATTTAAACGAGTTGACTATACATGCGGGGCGCACGGACGGGTGGCGAACGCGGGATCGCTCTCTCTTGTGGTATTTCATTGAAAACCACGAGACCTCGGATCCTCGTCATAACGGCGAAAGCCTCGACCGCAGCATATCTCCGCACCGTATCTCGGCAGCAGGAGGGATCGCGCGGATAAGCCGATCCTCTTTCTA
The DNA here is from genome assembly GCA_037157785.1 of Cephalotes varians. Taxonomy (NCBI): domain Eukaryota; kingdom Metazoa; phylum Arthropoda; class Insecta; order Hymenoptera; family Formicidae; genus Cephalotes; species Cephalotes varians. The sequence goes on from JANQDE010000030.1 coordinate 1,954,413, forward strand.
CCTCTTGCTCCAACAACCCCCGACCTTTCCGTAACTTTTGGAGTTCGATTCACGCGTCGGGACTTGGCGCGTCCGAAACTTGCTTGAAGCGATGCGTACCGACGCGGCAGGGGAGGGTACCTTGGCGATCTGCCTGGCGCGTCGTTAGAAAATGGATCGACTCCGTATGCCGTCAAAGGAAGACGGGCGAGGAGGCGAGGCGAGGCGAGGCGAAGCGCACGGTAACTAGCCGCAGAGACGTAACGAGATGAAAGGAGAGCGCGAAGAGCGGCGGGCGAGCCATGAACGAAGTGTATGGTATATGTATAAATAGAAATCTAATCCTCTCTCGCAGAGTCCCTCTTCGTTCTTCTTCCGTCTGCATTCGCCTCGTTGCCTTACTTCTTCTGTCGGGACCTCTTTCTCATTTTCCTTCTCTCTTTCTGTTTCTCTCTCTTTCTTTCTCTCTCTCTCTCTCTCTCTCTCTCTCTCCCTTCATCCTTTATCTCACTTTTTCGAACTCTCCGGGCTCTTCTCTCCTCCCAAGCGGCGAGATATACAAGGCAGTTGAGCGCCGTTAAAGTCTAGACAGAGTGTCGATTTTTGCCGCAGCACCGAATTAGAAACCTTGCTCTCTTCCTCTCGCTCTCTCTCCCTTTTTCTCTCCCTCCTTGTCTGTTTCTTTTTCTGACAGTCGTACGATGGCTCAGGCTCTCTCTTCCACACCGCGACCGTCTTTTTTTTCGTTGGTCTCTCGCATCAGCTAGTGCGCTATCCTCCTTATGCATTCAACCTCTTCGTGCTAGCGAAAATATATCTCTCCTGCTTGCAAACGTGTGCATCTCGTAAACGCGCGTATGTGAAATTGCTTAAAGGGGATGAACGGACGTGTTTACGAAATGCTCTTTACGAATATTCCTCATGAAATATTTGGAGCTCTCTAATTAGGAGCTAACTGTCAATTAAGTTGCAACAGAATAGCTGAAATAAATTAATTTGTATACTATTTAGTTATATATTATAAACTAGTTATATATATATATATATATATATATATATATATATATTATATATATATATTATAAGTCAGTTATATAAAGTTAGTTATACATGTTATCATATAGTTATTATATTAGTTATTATATACTTATATAAAATTAGTTATACATGTGTTATAATCGAAAAATCTATTGATGATAATTGAAATTCTTAGAGAGTCACTAAGTTTTTGTATTTCATATTTTTACATTATAGATTTTTTCGATTATGCGATTAGCTATACAAACTTCACATAAGGCAATGCGGCAGCGCATTATTAAATATAAATTCTCTCCATATTATTACCAGAGATATTCTGTATTTATTACATAGAAAATATGTGCGGCAAAAATGTCGAGTGAAATTCAGATAAACGTGACATTGTCGAGTGTAAAAGCAAAGTTCGATTAAATTGACTTTGTTACATCAATCGCCGCAGTCTGAATTGCGCGAACACGGTAACGATACGAGTAAAGACAGTCAGCACGTCGACTGCGTTTCAGATGATGACGCTGTAATCGTCCGAAGAGCAATTCGAAATGACAGATGCCGCGCGTCCCAAATCGAGTCGAATAATCGATGTAACGATAGCATACCGCATCCTGCAAAGTTGCGTCGTGCCAATTATCCGTTACAATACTTTCGCGCGTACACGCAATGTCTGGCGCACTGTCCGGCAACAGGCTCGAAATTGCAACAATACAATTGTTGCACTCGCCAAAAAAAAAAAGATTCAGCACAATTTGAGCGCTCTCCTTCTATCCACACGTTTGCATTGCGATTAATCTCACGACAACGTCTCTTTGTGAAGATCACAGACTCCCGTCTGTTTAAACGCTTTTTTCTCGCACAATACAACCGTCGATCACCCGTGATTTTCCTCGTATTTCATAGCCGAGTTGCAAACGGATTTCATTTCATCATACGGGGCAGAAAGAAGCGCCAATCTGACTGCTGTATGATCGAACGTAATGTACAATTGACATATGAGGATTAATTACATAAAGCCTTTCGCGTCATAATGCTCGAGAATTTTTCTATTTTGTTCGCAAATATTCTTTTTTATTCGCAATATTCCGTCTACTTTCATTTATTTAATTTGTTTTTTTAATTTTTATCATAAAATTATCTAGAAAAACAGATTAAATAAATGAAATTTAAATATATTATTCGATAAATATAGCTCGATAAATATAGCTAAATAATGGATTACAGAAATTAAGATTTATGTATACACAATTAAATTGAAAAATTAAAACAAACATTATGTGAAATAAATATATTTTTTATCTTTCTTTTAATATAGAGTTAATATAGAGTAGTTATTAACTATTTTTATTTATAATTCTAATATATATATTTTTTAGATATATATAAATATATTATATATATATTTTTAATATATATAAAAAAATCTAATATATATATATATATAAACTTTTTACATCATTATTTTTCTATTTATTCTCTAATTCTTTTTAAATTTATTGTTCTTTTTTTATTTTTAACATTTTAAATGTACAGTGTACAAAATATCATGTAATTGATATGAAAAATTTTCGCAAAGCACAATATATATATTTTTATCACACGACAATCTATTCATTCACGACTGAAGTTAATAGCTCACGACTTGTTCTGCTACAACCAGCAGAAACTCGTTAGTCGGTGTCAAGTAGAGGCAGTTAAAAAATGCAAACGTTTAATTATAACACGTAGCGTATTTCGCGGATTTCCTTTTCTACAACTTTTTGACGTTGATATTCCGAGTAATAGCAACGAAAGATAAAACGGCAGTCGGAGATCTTCCTTGGAAGGATACAAAGATATGTAAATGAAATGAAATCTGTTTAGCAAAGATTTCTAGCATCGCTGTGCACTGCCGTGTTTTTTTAACGAAAAAAATCGCTGCTCCTTGAGATAAGCACAATATTCTTCCATCCTTCTTCCATCTTCTTTACCACGTCTTAATAAAGATGCGAAATTATTCTAATTATTTGCCGTTTTTTTCGCAAAAAAACACAAGACTCACGAATTCTCGAAGTTTGTGAAGCATTCCGGCGTACAAAAAAGTGTAAAATATTAGTAGTTAAAAATATTGCAAAGTTTAAGAAATGTGTTTTAAGATTTAAGAAATCTGAATAATATTTATTATTTCCCATTAATATTTTCTAAGATCTTTTACAAAGATTATATTAATCAGACACTGTTCGAAAATTTGTGTTAAATTTAACATATATATTTTACGTCCCCAACAGTCCATTCAAATTATTATGTTAATTTGACACAAGACGAATATATTAGAAAGTAACATAAACATTACGTAAAAATTAATACAAAAAATGTAGCATTTTGACATAATTTGAAAATAATTTGTATTTGGAAACATATTTCTTCAGTGAAATTAACAATTATAATATGTTAAATTAACATATACATAATTTTTTATTCAGCTTTGATTCATTTTTTTTTTTTAGAATTTATGTTTTCAAACTACATTATTTTTATGTCATTTGCTTACTCATAAATTTGTAGGAATGTTGTTTAGATTTTCGATTCTGAAAAAAGATGAAATATCTCTTTTAATTTATAATTTATTTACTAATGTACAATTGGTTTATTTTAAAAATCAAGCTACAAGATATCGAAATAATCACGAGAGCTAATACGGCCGATCTCTTTGTTTCGCGTGTCTCTTTGAACTGTAAATATTGAATACGTGAGAGACAATGTCGTTCATTAGCATCTCACGTGAACCAATCACATTATAATACGCTTATGTTACACGAAAAAAAACGGACAATCAGTTGTTATGTGTCAAACAAACAAGTGTCATCGAGTCTTTCTTGAAAGTACAACAAATATAAACACTTTTAAATCTAACTGAAAAGAAATACGTGAACATGTCAAAATAAAATCTTTTGTTTCCTAAATTGTTATTTTTACATTAAAAAATGTTAAATGTCAATTTAACACAAAATATTCAAATAACAATCACATTATGTTAAATTAACACTAGGATGTGTTAAAAATTCAACAAAAATTTTAATAAGGACCGTTTTTAACACAAATATAAAATGTTTTTTACTGTGAAGGCACTGAACCGAAGATACTAATCCATAAAAAGTTGAGCGAAATAAGATTAACCTCGAGTTGTATTATTTTTAAATTGAAAATTGATTAAAAAAAAAAAATCGGGAATTAAAAAATAGTTACAAATTCCAAATTTTTATAATCTATTTCAATTACCTGTCTTTAATTTAATCAATTGTAGAAAATATAACAACTGGCCACAAATAATTTTTATTTTAATTAACTTTTTTAGATTGAAATTTAAGAGTAACGGATCTTTTTACTGTGAGTTGAAAATATCAGTAGCAGAAAATTATGTATCTGTAAAAATGTATGAAGAGAAAGAATTATTTCAATAAATTTGAAATTGAAAAACAAACTTTAAGTTTATTTGTAATAAAATAAACGAGATTAATATGTTTTTCTATACTCTCTAAATCGGAATCAGTGTATTATTACTGAAAGACAGTGCATATTTCACTGATTGATATGGTTATAAGTACAGCATTGAAATCAGTGAAATATCACTGATTTTGATTAGAGAATACGTCGGAAAAATTGGATTCACCAATATTACATAGATTTTAATTCTTGATAGGAATTTTTGCAAGAGATACGCGAATCGAATTGGATCATCGACTTCGGCCGTTAGAATTACTTTTGTCGATCTCGTCGGCTGAGTTTCGGCGTACGTGCGCACTTGAACTTATTAAATTTGTTCCCCTCGCACGTTCGAAAATATGGAACTTTCGCAGGTGGAGGTCGCGCGGGCTCTTCCGTACGGAAAAACGAGTTTGCCTCGGCTTGAAAGAGTCCAGAGAAATTTCGCTTTGCTCTCTGCTGCAGTGTGGATATTCGAGTCTCCGATTTTCCCCGGGGAGAGGACGAGAACTTCCTGCCCATCCGAACTTTATGGAATCTCTTTGAGCAGCAGCCATTCGGTCCGGAGAGCAACTCCGTTTGGAGGATTTCGAAATCCCGGCGAAGATAATAATAAGTTAATCCCTTCCCCCTTCTACGATGCCCGGTAGCCGAAGTTATCCAAACGTGACGATATGGAGCGAATGTGCGATTACTGCCTCCTCCAACTTCCTCCTTCCTCCTCGACAAATCGGTCGTCTAATTCCATTCGACGCCAATAAACTCGACCTAACCGTGAAACGAGTTAACGCACCATTTGGTGACCTATGTGTGAATAAAGCTACTAGATTCCGCGTTTGCATTAGAAAAATTGATGATGTCATAAGAACTACTAACTTGAATATCAAATGTATAAGAAATTGCCGATAAATTAATTCATTATAAATAATAAACCATCCGAAAAAAATCATTTCTGAAAAAAAGTATTTCAACGTAGGCGTTGAATATTCTACTCATTTGAAGATAACATTAGTCCAAATTATAAATACATTAGTAACTCATTGTTCTTGGATTATAAAATATTAAAAAGATTAAATCTATCAAAATGACTCGATGTTACAAACAATTATTCGTCATTTGACGAATAGTAATAGACAAAAATTTGACAAAAATAATTACTAAATTATAAAATATTTTTTTGGAAATAATTATTAATTATGCTGAAAGTAAGATGATCACTGTAATAGTTTCTTCCATCGTTTTTCTTTTTATTGCTCTAGCATTTGTTTTATGACTTTCTTTTAAATTTGATATTGGATGAATTAATATACCTCACAAAATATTTATTTATTATATATTTTTCTTCGTAAAAACTTCTTTCCTTGATAGAGAAAATACCTTCAAAATACTGATAAAATGATTGCAAGAATCTATTTTATCAAAGTACCTTTCATACTCTTCAGAATTACGTACTTTCGATCTAAACGACATATAATAGGGACATAGCATGCAATTATTGGTTAACTGAGAGTCTTTCAAAGTCCTCTATATAGTTACGGATTAATTCTCCTCTCTCACGTCCAGTCTCGATGAAAATCACATTGCGATTATGCGAGTCCGTTTAATTTTGTTAGCGTGCTACCTACGAACTCTGCCTCTCACGATGTAATTTCCGGTCGCGTAATCATGAAGTTTTCGGCACTCTAGCAATCGTTTCAATAATTGCAATGCAACTTTAGAAACGCGATTTGGATGGCGCAGTATCATTGGCGCTCGATGGAATCTTATAACGCGATAATAGCCGCGGTTTCTGCGATTGATGGAAAATCGTAATGCGAGGCAGAAAATGCGGTGGTTACTAAAATCACAACTAACCCATTCGACTGTTTGGCCGGTAATGGCGAGATCGGGGCGCCGAAATACTCGTCGTGGCTAATAACGAAGCGAATTTCCGATTCGCAGTTCGCCGACCGAGCTTATTGAACCATTACCGCGGCACGCGTCAACGACTCCGTTCTGGCAAATCGACTATTTAATTCCGTTATCGACGCGTCAGTACATTCGATGTAATGCGAATCGCCCGCGACGGTTAATTCCGAGACTGCCGTGCGTCGAGCGATTGACGAAATGAAAATCGGTTAAGGAAAATCAATTGATGAACGTGTAGATTCACGAACGTGATAATTAAAGTCCGGATTTTATGATTGGTGAGTGAATCTCATTGCTGATGCAATTATTTGACGTACATGTTCATAATTAAATAACGGAGAGATGCGCTTGTGCACTATTTATTTCTGCGTTTTCTTTCTGATTTCTTAAATATATATAATGAAATTAAATTTAAATTTAATTTTTTTACTTGCTGTGACATACGATAAAAATTCAACATGGATACTTAATATATTATCAATCAAATTTAGCTACGGCTTAAAGAATTTGTGATCATTTATAGATAGAGACGTAGCAATTACAATGATTTATTTCTGCACATTTAAACAGATAATTCTTTAATTTACAGGCGGAGATCGAAAGTCGTGATATCCTCCGTGAAACTTGAGGACAGTGGCAGATACGAATGCGTGGCTGAGAGTACTTCCGGTCATCGGGCCTCACTTGCGGCCAAACTTCTAGTCGCTGATACCAAAATTCCGGAAACAAGTGAGTAAATTACTTTTTTCGTTACAATTTACGCGAACTTTTACGAATAAAAGGTGAATCTCATCGGCGTTATTCACAAATAATGATGCATACTTTTTACCAAATATAATTACAAAATAAGAAATAATAGCAGAAATAATAGCTAAATAGAATTAGAAAGTTAATTTTTCACTCTAATATAAAAAATACTGCATTCGGCAATATTTTTTACAATTAATTGCAAATCGGCTATAAAATATATCATTATTAAAATAGTTATTGAATAGTTATTATAGACATAATTTTAAAATAAAATGATACCTATGAGAAATATAATATTACAAATTTTTGAAACAATGTTTCCGATATAGTAAAATCGAAGAGATTAACCGATGGTTTTTTTAACTACATTCATTGGTTGTTAACCGATGAATGCAGGATTTTGTTAGCCGATCGGAACGCGTACGTTTGTCAATACCTTACGCGGAGCTTTCAAATGGAAGCATTCTGGATTTTACCTGACGTTATCATAGTCTCGCGTGTGCAAAAGCGCGAGAGATTGCGAGTCACTGATCTGTGTATTTTCAATGTTTCGTTTTGTTAACGATAGAAACCCCTATGATCTTTCACAATGCCACAACCTTTGAGAAAATACACTGAATTTATTCTGTTGGAATGACCGAACATTGATAAAGAATCGGTTAACGAGCGTAGCGAAACACAAAGATTTAGTTAGATACAGATCTGAAAATAATTTTTTGGACCATGGAAATAATTATGTAGAGAATTCATGATAAACAATGCTGCAAAAGATTTTCATATTCTAACAACAGGTTGGATGTTTTATATAATTATTTTGATAGTTTATTAAAATTATTTTCAGATCTGTATCAAGCTAAATTTTTAGATATTTCAGCGAAACCGTTCTTTCTGTGTGGAGACACACTGGATATGGCTCGAGTTAAAACAATCAACTGTTGCTACGAGGACAAATATTGCTGTCAAGCTTGATGTTATGGGTATGTTAGTTTACGTTACTACATTGGATTTTAGTTTATCAAAAATCTTAGATATGTATGGGTAGTTTACTCGATAGTTTACTATATCGGATTTTGGATCATTGTCTTTTTACCACTTACTTTTTACATTTTTTTTAACCACAGTTTTTTTTTTAAAGAAGAGTGTTCTAAAGAGCTGTGTTTGATCCAGCAAATAAAAAAATGGGTTTCATCACAAAATCCGTCGCGATGTCAAAAGAACGCGACACATTGATTTTCCGACGAATTGCTTTCAAAGTATCGACTTAGTGATTTTACATTCGGCTGAGGTGTGAAAAATATGATGACTCATTCACTTTTTGATATATTATTATATGTATGTTTCTATACGTCTTTTTCTTTATCCGTAGCTCAACAATACAAAACGTTACAAAACTTGATTTTGCGAACTGTTTATTTTCCGCAATTTTTGACAAACTAAAATCCGATGTAGTAGCATAAACTAACATACCCATGACATATCAAGTTTGACAGCAATATTTGTCCTCGCAGTAACAGTTGATTGTTTTAACTCGAACCATATCCAGTGTGCACACAGAAAGAACGGTTTTGCTGAAGTATCTAAAAATTTACAGCTTGATACAGATCTGAAAATAATTTTAATAAACTATCAAAATAATTATGTAGGACATTCAAACTGCTTGCTAGAATATGAAAATCTTTTGCAGCATCGTTTATTATGCTTGAATTCTCTACATAATTATTTTGATGGTCCAACAAGTTTCAGATCTGTATCTAACTAAATTTTTAGATATTTCAAAATCGTTCTTTTCGTGCAACATCGTTGTTTCCATTATCGATGTCTGGTGAATTGAATTGTGCGATTATGTCGCAGCGAGAGACAAGTGACGTTTATGGACGATCTGAACGATCGCTTCGACGACGTCTTGCATCTTTTACGGTCACCGTTTTCTTGCGTAACAAGAACTACCGGGTACATTCGCGACGTGCATAGCACAAACGTCTGCGACGATCCGCAGTCGCTGCAAGTCGCGGCGCGGATATCGATCCGTGCAGCGGCTGCCCTTAGAGTAGTGGTTTATGGCTTTTCATAATGCTCGCAATATTTGGACCACGCCTTTTAGTGCGATATTTATGTTATTTCCGGATATATTCCGCGGAGCGTACCGAGTTTATCGGTACTCACTCCTATTTTCCGCATCTTGCCGCCGACTAAAATAATAAGTGTTACCTGTGGGAAATACTACGAGAGGTAGTTAGAATTTATTATATGTAACTTGAGTATTTATACGATCCATTATCGCCTGGTTGTACCGAATAGATACCGGAAAACGATACTTGCAATTTATGATTTGTGTGTCTACATGGACTACTATTGCAAATAAATTTTAATAAAATCTTAACTTGAAACTTAGTTTGAAAAATTATATATTAAAAGGTAATAAAAAGATGTATTGCTTACAATAGTCATATCTTTAAAAAAAAATCAATATTACATTGATCGAAAAAATTGCAACTAAGAAAGGAGCAAGAAATAGTCCTGCGATACTTTGCACGATACAAAAGGAAACGATAAAAGGGAAAGATAAGTGGTAAAAACTAAATCACTGTGTTCTGTTATGTACGAGCGTACATCTCCATGCAGTTTCATTCAATTCGTAGTTATACGATGCGTCAGCAGTAAAACGACACAAGGAAGCGAAAACTGTTCGCGCACGGGTCGACATCGCAGGTGATAAACCAAGGATTAAGCATCTGATGCGATAATGCTTGTACGGCTCAGTGGTTCTAGCAGGGTCGGTAAAGCTTGTGGTTCACCGCCGAGCGGTTCCGCAAGCTCGTATGACGGACAAAGAGCGACAATTACAGTCCTGCCAGCTACGTCAGGGTTTCATATAGCCCTGCTGATGGCAGCCCGCCGGCGGAATGTTTCCGTGCGATGATTCTATACAGCTCTACCTACTGCGTAGGTCGACAGATTGCAATAATGAAATTTTCTGGCAGTTTTCTAAAATTGCTCCGATGACTCTTGACTGAGTGACGCGTGAATTCGAGGAATTCGAGGAATTTTAAGCATTGAACGAAAATTAAACATCCCTTTAATCTATCGATGAAATTTCTAGAAAGAAAGTGAAATATTTTTCGCTTACTCAACATAAATCATTATTAATTTATTTTTGTGAATATGAATACAGAGATTTGTTAATTTTCATGTTAATTTTCAAGACTAAAAAAATTTTTCTGATTTATAATTTGATTTTGTTAAAATATATTTAGTGAAATTTTCATTTCTTTATATTATTTCTCATAAATTCTATGCGCCTTACGTGGGAGAATTCAATCGCACGTAAGAAACGTTATTTACAAATAACCTTCTTATGAACGAAATCATACGTTAGCGAATAACGTTAAAAAGAAGTAAACTACGATGCTTTTTGTGTGGAAAGGTACTAATAGAAAAGTATAGCGTAGCAATAGATATACATGGCTACAATCTGTACACGGAAAAAATAGTTTTGCTGAAGTATCTAAAAATTTAGCTGGATATAGATCTGAAAATAATTTTATTTGGATCATCAAAGTAATTAGACAGGACGTTCGCTAGTGATATTAAAACATTTTGCGGCATTGTCAAAAATGTTTAATTTTGATGGTCCAACAATATTATTTTCAGATCTGTATCCAGCTAAGTTTTCAGATACTTCAGCAAAATCGTTTTTTCAATGTAGAAATCTCTTCTATATAAGTAGAAGTTAATAAATCTTTTTAATAAGCCGATTGATATGAGCGATTTGATAACTTTCCATAAAATTTAAATGTTCTCAGAATAAATAATTTTATAAACGACAAATACTGCTCTATCCCTGAAAAACGTATTTTTCCAATTATCAATTCCCTCTCTTTTTCATCACAACTAGTGTGAATATTGCAGATTTAATTTTTTTCAAATGTATAAAAAAGATACACTCTTAATTGGTTAGAAAAAAATCTGTTGCAATTAAACTAATACGTTTTAAAATATTTTCTAACGAGAAAGATTGTTAAAAAAAAAATTGTTGCATTGTACATGTAAAACAGAGTGTGCGTTCCTATTTAAAATTCGTAAACAAGTTATTTTATTATTTTGAGATTGTGATACGGAATATCCGCGAGAATATCTTTTTTTAATAGCGAATCTAATTTATTGTTAGAATAATATTATATTATGAAACACTTGCTATTTCGTAAAATAAAAAAATTAATATTTTTTTCGATTCATATGCGTGTAGATATTACATAAACTTAAGAGAACTTTAAGAGAATGGCAGAAGTAAATTATTTTTTCTTTTTTTTTAAAGAATATTCTACAAAATTCACACACACACACAAGTTAAGTGCTAATCACATTTAAAATTAATCTGATTGATTCATATATAAAAATTTTATTTTTATCAAATTATATTTCACTTCAATTCAAACTATACAAAATGGAATGTATGCAGTTCATTCTTGATGTGATGTGTTTATATCGATCTAAAGATGCCAGTAGCCATAGTCCTCCTCGCCACGTAAGTCAACTCTTTCCAGGTAAACGACGCGGAACGCGCATTATTGTATCAAGTTGCACCGCCGCGGCAGTAAAGCGTGCCATTGTAGCTGCAGCGGCAATTGTTAGAACGTAGTGCTCGTCGGTGAATACCCCGGCGCGGGGATGGCGCGCGGTAGTAGAGCAGGAACATTTGAGCTGTAGTAAAAGTTTGTGGTAAATGTTATTGCAGTCTCGCGTACCGACACCGCGAGCGCACTTTCGAGTAACCCTAGGCTTATAAAGTTTACCACAATCTGTTACCACAATCGAGCCTCGCCCTCATTGAGGAAAGGAGGGAAAGGACGGATTAATATCTATACGTCTGTCTGGTCGCCGATATCTCGTCTAGCTCTTTCCTTCTTCTCGTTCTTTCGAGATCTGCAAGACGTTAAAGCGAAAATGCGAAAAGGAAATTCACTTTTCAGAAAATATGCAATTCCTTTTTAAAGAAAACTGTCAATTTGTACGTTGAGACACATCTTTAATTAACGACTTGAATATTACATGATGCAAACTCGTAAAAAACTCAGTGTTCTGTGTGCTTTTTAAAAATGTTCTCGATATGTGCAAAGAGCACAGAAAACTTTCTGTGATGTATAATATTTAAATTATTTAAATCTTTAGGTACATTCCTTTTTTCTTTATAGCAAAACATATTTTTTGATAAATGCAGTGCAACTTTTAATAGCGAGTTGCACATGTTACCGTGTGGTTAGTTTTCGATATTGTATCTCTTTCTTTCTAGAGAAGCGCCAAAAGAAAAATCGAAAACGGAAGAAAAAAAGAAAAAAAAAGACCCGAGTTTTAATTCCGTAAATATCCATGTAAACGTTCCAAAAAAAAAGAAAATTTAAAACTAATCAAGAGAGGGAAGAGAGAGAAAGAGAGATCAGTGAATTTATTGTACAGAGATGATGTAAAGAACATTATGCTAATTTAATAAGAAAGTTGTACGGTTGATAAAAACCCATTTTGCTTGTAACATTTCTCGTAAATCAAAGAAACGACGGAGCGAAACGTTTCAACAATAAGAATGTATTTATAATTTAGACATAGAGACGGGAAACTGAGGATGAAAATAGGATCGCTTTTGTAAGAATAATTTAATACGAAAATGCATTCGTAATTTACTCTACAATGGGCAATTTCCAACATTTTAAATTAATAAAATACGCAGTAGTTAAAAGAGATTACGGTGCCGGCCACGCGCGTTAATGATAAGAACGACCGAAAATAATTCGACGGATTTCGACAAGGCAGGAGTGCAGGAGAACGACGGACAGCTCGCTGAGCGCATTTAATATTCTCTCGCTCTCTCGAAGGTGCAGAGAGGAAAAACAGAGACAATTAGGAGAGCCAGGCCAGCGGGGCACGAAGCAGAATGACGAGATGGAAGCAATTACGGCAGGAAGGTAAGCTCTTCTTCGTTGTGTCGGCGAGCTTCACGCGGATGCTGTGAGAGAAGAGCGATAGTCTCCGTTGCTGCCTTGTCTTTCGTGCTATTGTGTCTCGCGAGAGAAAGAAAGAGAGAGAGAGAGAGAGAGAGAGAGAGAGAGAGAGACACAAAGCCGCATAGTACGCCAGAAGGTCGAGGGACTTGTGTCACGGATATACGACTCACTGTTCTTGCGGAATTAATTAAGAGGATCGATGGAATCGCTTAAGCAGCGTTCCATGAGCCGATTTAGCCTCAGTTTCCGACTAGCAAGCTCACCGAAACTTTTAATATTGTCCGCTATTTCTAGAACTATCACATTCCTTCAGTAACGAATTCCAAGGCATTTTTCGTTAACTTTAAAGAGATTCGATACAAAGTGCAAGCGTTTGAAAAACAAAAATTCTGGAATAAACATTCTCTAAATAATATCCATCTCGGGCGAGCGTAAGAAAATGTTTATTTCACATACTTAAATATTACAATTTTTTTTTCAATAATTTGATTTTTAAAATATGGAGTTTCCTTTTCTCTGTTCTTCTCATCTCTTTTTCTTCTTTAAATGTTTCGATATTTAAAATTTAAACTAAATTTCTCGAATCAATTAAAATTTTAAACATAGATATAAAACATTTTTAAATACGAATTTAGAAAGTAAAAAATATTATTACAATTAATATTACAATTTCTCTTTGTATTTTCTTAAATAAAAACATATCTCGATTTTTAACTGCCGTGCGTTCTCTCGTCGCGAAAGAAACTAAGGAATCGCTCTATGCAGGCAAGTCTCAAGCGTAGAAAACAGTCGCCATTCGTTGTTTTGTAAAGAGAATGCATCAAACTGGAAAGTAAAGCCAGCGACTGTGACGCGCGATTCTATGCGCGACCCGTCTGGGCGTGCTGAATAAACAAGCTGGACCGAAGTGGAAAAAGACGCAGCGGACAGACCGAGCGTAGCGCGCGCGCTATTGCTATACTACTTGCACGTGACTCGTACGAGTTGCAAGGGACTACGGCAGCAGGCAAGTTATGCACGGTTACCTGAGCGCGAAGACCATCGGAAGTTACATAGACGGATCGTCGAATCGTCTCCAAGGTACCTTGAACACATTGTCTCCACGGATAGAGAGAGAGAGGAAGACAGAGAGAAAGAAAGATGTATCTCGTGTGGAAATGTATGATCGAAAGCAACGTCGAGAACTCACAAATGCATTCGCCTGCATAAAAGTAAGCGTATACTTAGCAAGTGCTAAGTATAACAATTTGATGATCTTCATGCGCCACAGAGGCGAAAAATTCTTCTGCGAGTTCATTATTTCGCGCACTAATTACTATACACACAAACTGTGTACATCACAAATGCATTTATTAACGAGCATGAGAAGCATGTTTATCAACACTTTACATAATTATGCGAAACATATCGTATTTGATCAATTTCGACAATCTATAATGTACTTAATTAGTGAGAGAGTTAATCGATTATATCAATTATAAATCGTAGCGACAATCGTGGCAACGGGAGCAATTGTTGTTCATAATCTGTGTAAGATATTCCCAATGAGTATCACACGACATCAACGCGACACAATCTGCGAGAGCACTCATGATGTTACCCAGATGGTGGGGGAGGGGGGGGCAAGAGGGATTTGTGCATTCTCACGATACAAACTCCGTAGTTACAAACTACCCTGCGAGCCCGTCGAGCATATAATTTCTGTCGAAGCTCTGTCGGACGTACAACAATGGTAGCAATCTCGTGTATTAGAGGATATGCTTTTCAAACTGCGCTTAGGACCTGTAATAATACACCTATAAACGAGCATTATCTCTCAACGAGGACGAGATTTCTCTCTGTCTTTTCACATTGTAACACTCATATTTCACATCGTATATTTAAACGTATATTTAACGTATATTTAACATCGTATATTTAACGATGTTTATTTTTTTATTCACATGGCTGATTATATCTAACTCTTGAACTCTCGTTTCAGATATAATTGCATGTTGAGAATTAATTCCGTACTGCGACATATGTACACGTAACGGCGATATCGCGCGACATCGAGAGAAGAACGCGCGAAAATATTATTTTATTATATTTCACCGCGCGCGGGAATGCGCACACGTCGCACATCGGAGCGATGATAAAATTTGGCATAGTGGCAGCGGTGCGTCGGTCGACGATACCGCGGTATACGGTGCAGAGTACAAGAAACGTTTACACGCCTACGTGCAATTTAGTCTCTGCAAGAGAGAGCGATCAGCCGCCGCCGCGCTGTTCGCCGCGCGCGAGAATTTCCTGTGGCCCAGAATCCCGACAATGGAGCCGACCCGATGAATAGATAGGGTCTGTTTGCTGCGCGAGAAAGCGTGCGGCAACCGCCGTCGCCGTCGTCATCAGAGAACTGCCGCAGAATAGTATATACGTATATATATATATATATATATCACATTGCACATCCGCCTCCTACGATTGCGCCTGCACCGTACGCCGCGCGTAAATTACCAATGACTGCACTCCCGGTTCATTAGCCCCCGACAAATATTCAATTCCGAAGTGTCTAAGGCGAGATCCTCTCACAAAGGAAATGGACTGCTTTACCGAGAACGGCATAGCTGTAATTTCGACGAATTTGGGTTTATTGTACTCCTTGTGTGTAATTGAATACCACTGTTTTTAATTTTTTTTGTAATAACTTTAACTTTAAATTTAACTTTTTTGTAGTTTTTTAATTTTTTGTTTTTTAAAAATTACACATATATAAATTTAAAATCTGTTTCTTCTCTCTTTTTCATGAAAATGAAGATAGTGCTGTTTTGCGTATCACAACGAATGAGATTATCAGCGTGAAAGATGTGATTTTTATTAGAAGGAAATTAAGACTGAGAGAAAAGAAAAAGATATTTATAATATATATATATATATATATATATATATATATAAAATACATTATAACATCAATATATAATATCGATAATATTATAATATCAACGTATTTGAATTACAAAGATGCTTTTTCTTATACCCAATTAGTGACTTAAATATAATGCAATTAATATTAAAGAGTGCATATTTTCAGTTTTATCAATTTTTAGTTATTTATAGAATATACAAATATTTACTTAAAATTTTAATATTACAATCACAAATGCTTTTTTTAGTAAGCAATTATCTCATTTTTCATGAAATTTGCACTTATTTCCTTTCCTTCTTTCATATTTATTTTGAGTTTATTAGTCCAGCAAAATATTGTAAACGCTCTTCGCCGTATATTTTTCAAAACCGTAATTAAAATGTCAGCGAGATACGGGGAGAATGAATGGAAGACTCGTGATGGAGATTTCAAGATGAAAGAGAAATTCCAAAAAAAAAAGTAAGCCATTTTCGCGAAGGAAAAGAGATCGCAATTTCTCAACGCACACAGCCAACGACGAAAATTTCATCGTCGAGATTCTCCGACGAGATCGCGCGGTCGAGTCCGACTGAATTATCCGCGAAAGCGGAAAGTAAGGGTGGAAGGGATCAATCGTTGCTTATTAACGAAACTTCTGATTCGCAGCAGGCGGCGAGCGAATGGAGAACAGCGGATTTGCGAGGCGAAGGCGTGCAAACTTTTTGATTTATTTAAATTCCTCGCGTCGATAACTTAACTTTGTTTTCCGATTCATCATTCCGCTCGTGCGCCGCACAGATCTCGACAACGAGCGAATCTTGGTGTTAAAGATCATTGCGTCGACAAACGTCGATGATTTTGTTATTGGACCGTTTATTGTGTATCCTCGTCCTCTCTTTTTACCGTCCAGATTTTTTCTCAAAATCGCAGCAGTGGGTAAAATACCGGGACTTTTTCGCGGGATGCATTCGCGAAGAACTTCATGTGCTGTAAAATTCGTTCAATTGACAACAAAAAGCAACAGTAAAACCAGCGATACGCTGGACAGTCTTTTACGCACTTCCATGATTTCACGCCAGAATATAGCGACACAAAATGCTCTTGTACAGTGAAATACCGGAGTTACTATACGAATACAATCCAAAATTTACTTGTTTTTTGCGGAAAGTAATGAACTCTTCTTTGCATCTTTTACAAATTAAAATCTCAGCTATGATTACAAGATGGAAAAGAAATAGATAAAGTGACATTCGCTCGAATACGGTTTTATTAGTTTTTAATTATTTTTTATGTATCAATGTAATGCAT
The DNA here is from genome assembly GCA_037157785.1 of Cephalotes varians. Lineage (NCBI taxonomy): Eukaryota > Metazoa > Arthropoda > Insecta > Hymenoptera > Formicidae > Cephalotes > Cephalotes varians. The sequence continues at coordinate 1,971,729 of JANQDE010000030.1, forward strand.
CAATGATTGTGAATATTTAGAAGAGACAGGCAGAAAAACAATATTTAATTCAACTACAAATAATTTCGACGCAGCGATGCGATTCGTTTTACGTTTAACAGTATAAACGTCGCTAACATCCGGACCTTTCTATTCGTGGCGAATAAAGCGTCGTGCATTACCGCACCGTTTCTTCGACTGTCGAAGCTGTCTCTCACTTTTCACGGATAGCGCGTGCGGCCGAGAGAAAAACGAAGCACGCTTCGTGAGAAGTAGCACGATAGAGGGTAAGGGAAGCGGCGGGGGAAGCCGGAGGGTGGTTCGTATCGCCATGAGGGCGAATTTCGAATTCCGCTCAGAAACGCTCGACAACGTAAGTTCGGGTCAGCAATATCCACCTGGTCTTATTGAATCTTGCCCACTTGTACGATACGGTCGGTTGGTTGGTGGCGCACGCAGGCAGGAGACGTTCGGAAAATAATGCAAAGCGAATTGACTCCTTTTAGCATCCCAAACAGGCAAATGGTGACTTTTACGCTCACGAATCTTATATCGCGTTTGCCTCGTTAAAGTTGCTTTAACAATAAAATTTCAAGAAACACGAATTCTAACATCGCATCTTCAGGCTATATATAAAATCACGTTTTTGCTGAAAAACTCAGCTAAAATGAAACATGATAAAGTTTAATAAATCTACTGAAAAAATCAATTTGATATTTGTTACGTCATATTTGCAATCGCAATTCAGTTGAGGAATTCAGATGAGATTTTAAGACACCTTGACTTGAATTTTGACTTTGAATTTTCCGTGGTTTAACAATCGATTCTTGAAAAAAGATGTTATATATATTAAAGATCTTAAATATTATAATATTTTTTCATCTTTTTTAACATTCTCTCAGAGGTAACTTTAAAAAAAATATTACTTATTATTATTTAAAAAAGACTTAAAATTTATGAATAATATATTTCAAAATAATAAAGGAATTATAAGGAAGAACCATGAAAAATATACTTCCTTATCCTTCATTATTTTTGCACGCTCTGAATGATAATTTTCTTGTATTTATTTTATAAAATACTTGTTTGAAATTAATTATTCTTTTCAAACTCGATAAAGTACAATAGCGATAATAAATGTAATGTTTATTTGATGTTTATTTGAGTTTATCTTTGTTTCGATCGGAAAAATATTTATGGAAACTATTTATTATTATACGCTCTTTCAATCATTCTCTCTCAAACAAAATCAATCGTTATCTTAAATGACGTTAATAAGTCCACAAAGCAAAACGCAAATTATATAATAACAGTATGCTTATTGAAATTATTTTGATGCACAAATATCAAAAATATGCAGTGTATAATTATTTTATAGAAATAATGTTATTAAATATTTCATGGTTGCGAAACTATTTAGCGTACAATTTTAGTGTTTTAATTTTTCGTCATATAATATTACGGAATGCCTTATAACAGTCATGTAATATATTTAATTTTTAATAATATCAAATTTTATGATAGTAATTATTCCGCTTTTCATGATCAACTAAACACAATTCCATTTGATCTCTTAAATCGTTTGTGTTTTAAAATATGCGACTTTTATTTTGAATATTTTATTAATACATTTTTTATACAAGATTTCTGTAACAATTATAAATACAGATCTTCGTTTTCTTTGATGTTAAAACATACTAAAAATATTATTTAAATTTAAATTTTTGATGTTTTTGAAAAATGGAATATATACATACATACATAGCAATAGAAATGTTAAAAAAATTAATGAAATATTCTCCTTATTTTTTAATATTACTTATTTATTTGAAAAAAATATAGAAATAATATTTGTTGTATTTACTTTAGGCGTTATAAATTTTCATTAATAGTACCTGTAGATTTTCGCTGTCAACTCTGCTATTGTGTGTGATTTTACCGCAAACAGACATTTTTAAAAATAAATTTATATATTTAAATTATAGTCTATATATCATTTGTTTTTAAATTCGACATCAGCTTTTCTTTAATCCTTGAGGATAAAATATCTCTTCTGTACAAAATAACATAACGTATTGTGTTTAAAAATTGTTCGGGAAAATATTGCCGATGCAGTCTCCATTTTTCCGGATCCGTAAATGTTGTTACACAGAATATTTTTTCGAGATTAAAACCAAAGTGAATACATATTTATGTGAGCGACCTGACGTCATTCGTAACACATATGCTGACGAATATTTTCATTCTGAAAAGTAACGACGGAATAAATTTTTTTATTTTTCAGTGCGGAAATTCTTCGGTTTACAGAGATTGCTTTCGCGAAATGTATTACTGGGAATTTGCGGTACGTGAAGACTTGCTCTATACCGACTGTAGGATCTATTAAACGGAAACTCGCTGGGATGAAACAATGAAACGTGAAATTGCAGATGTCAGAAAATAATTCGCTTTAATATGAGATGATGAAACGCTTTTGCATGTATCGAAGCATAGAGAGAGAGAGAGAGAGAGAGAGAGAGAGAGAGAGAGAGAGAGAGAGAGAGAGAGAGACGCAACAAACTTGCAACTGCACACAGAGGGCTGGGCCTTTTCTACGAGGAGTGAAAACTTTTTCCTTTGAAACTCTTTGTCGTTACTCTTCCAGTTACGAAAATCCTCTTTGTGAGAATACTTACTCGTTGCCCGCATTCTGGCGGAGTCAAGAAGAAGCGGAAGACTTGCAAGTAACGTCCGAACTGAACGCCGATCTTATCTACAACTTCGTCAGACGAGAGCACGCGATATATGCTTCTTTATAAAGATTTAATGACCGCCTTACTTTCCTTCTTCCCCGCAGGTCTCGTACATCGAAAAGAAACGCAGAACGCGTTGCGATGTAAATTTGCAGACGCGAAGAAATTCCAGTTGCACGACAACCGCTCCCCGACCATTTCTTCTAGGCAACGTAGTAAAATTTTCATGCGCGACAACGTGGCGGTTCTCATTCGAGAAAAACACACATGGAACGCGAATTGTCTTAACGATCCGCAAGCTTATTACTTTTTTCATCTCGGACAGGCGGCATATAACTATTACATTACAAACCGCTCCATCCCGATTCGCTCTCGCTTCAACCTCGACGAATTCGCACGCGGTGATAAAACTCGGAAAATGCACCGTTCATGTTACTTCCGACATCCTAGAGAGCCATTCTTTGCGCGAGGCATGCATTTACACATCACAAGCGTCGGAAACTTTACATTGTATTGTTGACGCATAAATAAGGAGCACAGGAAATGTGAAACGTCATGTTTGCGCATACGTATATGCGAGGTATCCCAGATCTCTCGAGAAATTCGCGAGAAAGCGCGGTCGCGTCATTACGAAGTCCTTCATCGCGCAAGAAAACGAAGAAATTCCTGAACAACCTCGACATTTCCCTTAACGAAGGTTTTTTTAAAAGTGTATCCAGCGCTGAGAAATGTAACCCACCCTCCTCTCTCTCTCTCTCCCCCTCTCAACTCTCGCTTATCTTTAACGTGTGTCCGAGCTTTGCTCCGTCTGCCCGGTCTGCACTTCTTGTACGACTTGTGAGATCTATTCAATTTACCTCCTCTTTTTTCCCCGTCGAGGTGGAATCCGCACTGAACAAAGGAAGGAAACGTACGTCCTCTTCCGGAAAGAACTACAGCCTCTGGAAGGACGAGCGAAGAGAAGGAGGAGCAGAGAACAGAAGGGGGTGGGGAATTCCGCTCGGTAAAGCGCAGTGTGGAGAACCTTGCCGGTGCTTAAAGCTTCGAGGGTGCTTTGAAACTTCACAATTTCATTCCTCCAGACCTGGACCGGTACCAGAAGATTCTGCGTGATTCCAACCCTCCCTCCCTCTCTGTCTTTCTCTCCCTTCGCGCCCATTCCCGACAATCCTGGATTTTTATCTCGTAGCTCTCTTTCGACCCGAGTTAGTGGTGACTTTTGCCCGTCGCCGCGAATCCGCGGTCACGTAACGACGAATTATTTCGCTCTTGCTTTACAAAAGAAGCGGCATTAATTCACTCACATCTTAGAGCAGAGAGTGACGTTATTCCAATCGTAAACGATTCGCGCGCTGCGATTTAGTGCTTCAAGATAACAACCGATACATCGGCCAATATTGCTCGGTCATTATATTAAATATAATTAACAGGATTGTTGTACGAGCGCCGCAGAAAAAACATAAAACCGGGAAAAAATTGCTGAAGGCGCGCGTACACACATACGAGCGTGTGCACAAATGCATCGCGTAGAAATCCCCAAATAAACGCTCCCGAAGCGAATATTTTATAGAGTCGCTCGCGCGCGTTCCACGGCGCGCGCGCGCGCGCGCACCAGGATCAGGTTTTTTGTTTTTTCTTTTTTATTTTTTTTTTTTTTATTTTTATCGTGCCGTGCGTCATCCGCGATAACAAAATATTCCGACACGTTTATTTGACAAAAATTCATTTTCCACTATTTTTTACACCGCATCGCTCGCGCGCTCGCCAACTTTCTCGCATGCCCGTTCGACCGGCTGGAGTTACCGTGCGTGCAAGGACGTATCCATTAAACGAATTAAAGCACAGACCGACACACCCGCGGTGCATTAAGCTGCGACTCTGCGATTCTCGCGTACGGAGACATTCCGCTGTGTATACGCACAGATAAATATTTTAGAGAGAGAGAGAGAGAGAGAGAGAGACGCCGTGAAAAATGAATTTTGTTTTTCTTTCGTAAAAGCATCGGAAATTTGATCGACTGCGTGTAAAAAAAAACTTTTATTGATCTTTTTGTTAAATAAAAATTGATTGTAAATTTCTCAGATATATGAATATCGCGTTACGAAACGTGCAGTACGTGTCAAGCCATCATCTCTTATGCCAAATGTTTTCTCTCCGTCGGGCACAATCACGCTCGATTATTCGTAGGGAAGAGAGACGAACGTCACTTGCGAACCGGTGATGGCCAATAAAGGAAGATACGCGCGCGCGATCGAAATTCGATATTTCGCTGAACGCAAATGGGACAACTCGGCGTAACAATACCCGAAATCGAATCTCCCGTGTGTCTGTTTGTATGGGTGCGCGCGACGTTGACACGCGTAACTACCACGATATAATTCAATGGACAAGTCACGCAATTAAATCCCAAATGTGCATTCTGCCCTACTTAGCTGTTTCGTTCTCTAAAATTCTTTCTCTTGTTCTTTAAAAGCGTATGAGACGCACTCGTTGCATTTAATTGTTAGAGAGATTGTTAGAAATACGATGGACTTTGAATCGACTTGGACTTTTAATCTATTTGATTTTGATTATTGCTCAATACATAAATAGCTGTTATTTTATTTGATCTTTCTTCTTTAAAAAAACATATCGCTCTAATTGTATTTTCCATAGATTTGTCTTTTGAGATATCTGTAACGACAGAGATGGTTATTATTCTTCTCTCAAATTATTATTTTTTTATGAAATAATGTAAATCAAAATGTAAATCAAAATATCTTAAAAATATTTTTTTTCTTTTAAAATGAGTTCTTTAATCAATTTGTACTTAATGTTTTATCTAAAAAAGAAATGAAATGAAGAAGTATTACATAAATACATATTTTTAAAAAAAACGATAGAGAAAGAAGAGAGAGAGAAATAATTTTACTTAAATAAAATGACCATATGCACATACAGATTTGCTCTGAAATTGAAGTTGAATTATTCGCAATTTTTTTTAAATAGGACAAAAATTGAATAAAACGCATCGACGAGTTGAAACAATTTAAACTGCTCGATCGAAAATGGTGCGCAGCGAATTATATTTAAAAGTTAATCGCGATACCGATCATTTGAACAACGTGAAAACGAGTGTATCCATTGGTGAATACATCGCACTTGTCTTGGAGTTTCGCGGTGTTTAATCGGCGACGATTCGCTCCGCAAATCGACGTTTCGGTTTCGGTGAACCACTAGTCACGATTAATGTTTTGACATTACTCGACCGCTCGTTAGTTGGCTAACCGCTGCAGGTTTAGACGAGATACTGCGGAGTTAGTGAGTTATCACAAAAATTGAGCGCGTTGTGCAACGCGATCATCAAAGTGTAACGCGTAAACGCTTTCGCGAATTTTTTTTTAAACGTGCACGCTTCCACAATTATTTTCGCGGTTTATATTCTCCGCAAAAATATCTCTGGTTTAACATTTCACAAAATATTTGTTTTTATTTACCCATAATTTTCATTATCACCTTTCGCTCCTAACGGAGTTTGATAATCGTTCGAAAAAAAAGATATGGCGCTGGATTTTTTGTCACTGACATTTTTATCAATGTGGCATGCAGTCGTGGATTTTCACAATGCCCACTATCGTTACGTCGCGTGCATGTACTGTGGAGTGCGCTACGCGCAAGTCGGATCGTATTTTTAAGAGATTAAGCGATTTATACGCGAAATATTCTACCGCGAAGAGGGGAGGTACTTCTGTGCAGTATCGCGGATTCGCGACACGACCTATCTCCCTCGGTCGAGAATGGGATGGATTAAAAGTTCCGCGAAACTTCCATGTGGGTCTCTGATCGCCGCGAGTCCGGACGAACACGCTCGGTTATTCATTGTATTTCGCGTGGCAGTAGGAGAGAAGAGAAATAACGGCGCGGGCGGGGCTTTGTTGAAATTTTCGCTGTTTAACGCCGGTGAATAACGACCAGCGGCGATACCCGACGCGAAAATGTCGCCGGTGGCTTCCGACGAGAGAGAGGAGAGAGAGAGGGAGAGGGAGAGAGAGAGAGCGAATAAAAACGACGCAGTCGGGATTATTTCAGCGGGCTCGTAATGAGTACCGAGTTAAGTCCTTTATCATTTATAATATACGCCCGCGGAACAAAGGACTGAGAAATGTCCATGGGAGCTAAACGAAGAGCACGCGCACACGGGACAGGTAGATGGACGTACTCTGATAGATAATAACAGCAAGTTGTCTATGTCGGAATTCATACATATGTGGATATGTATGCATATATGCAAACTTTAGGACATTCGATTTAGAACATTTCCGAAACCAGGATGCAACTCTCGGGTACGAATTTATTATTGGATAACTCTTGCACCATACAATGCACTCGCCATTATATAAACAATCGATATCTAAAAATATACCGTCAATTAGACACCGTCATCTCCTGCGTGATTCAATATATTGCAAGCGATTGTTGAAAATAATTTCTCTTGCGCTCGTTATCGATTTGATTGAAGTTCTGCCGGTTATTTGCCAACAAATTTCGACGTCGTTGTAAATTAATATAAAATAGATCGCACCTGATGTTAGCTAGAAGCTAATAGCACTCTTCGATGTCGTGTCAAACGCCGTACAATATAGGGACACAAAGGTGCTCGTCAATATTACAACTTTAAAACAGTGTAAAAACAACGAGCAATTTAAGCTTTGTTACGCGAATGATATTGAATTTAATCTTTCAGTCGAACCGAGTGTTTTTATTATTAATAGAAATTATATATATATTATAATTTTTATAGTTATATATTATATTCTAGTTATATATAATTTCCATATTAAAAGTTCTTAATGATCGTTTTTCTGTTATATTGATTAGAAGAGAAAATTTTTATATGCTTTTTGTAACATTTTGAATTGTTTCGAACTTGCATATCCAATCTTTAGTCTTTGAGCGAATTCTGAAGCGAACAAATTTTATAAATAGATGAAATCTCCGCTAAAATGGAATATTGCGAGTCAGAAATGCATGCGCGTATATTTATTCTGCATCGCGTCTCATTTGTGCTGATGCATGAGGTCGTCGTCATGGAACTTAATGATGATAAGACAACTTGACACATTTGGAGCAATACCTGCTTACATTACATTAGTAGAAAACGCATTACAAAGTATACAGATAACTATCTTTCATGAATGTTTAAGTAATTACACTCAATTTCGCGATCAATAAGTGTAATATCAAGTCTAGCTAATCGATTCGATAAGCTATCCTGATGTTCAAAACGGTGTTCAAAACTTTTAACAGTCCAAATCGCTCGCGTATCGGGCTTCGGATCACGCGCCATCGCCGCTACGTTTCGATTTTTTTCAACGAATATTTCTTCGATTTGATTTCGGATTTGTAAGCGCTCACTCTCATCGTAATCTGCTGAAAACGGTAGTAGAGCGTTATCGAATCGTGTAACGATCCAATCAAGGCGAATGTTTCGCTCTCTCATGCATTCGAGAGAAATCCGCTTTTATACCGCGGATTTCTCGTGGCATCGCGATATGCCACTTATCGTTGAAAAATTACATGAAACATTTCGAGCGCTCGATCGAGCTTCGAAGCGTCATCGCGTGCATTTCGCGCGATTAAATTTAAACATCGTCTGCCCAAAGTCTCGCTCGAATATACTCGATACTTTTAAAACAGATGTGCAATATTAATTTTTATATCATCTAATATCGAATGAATATCGACATTTCGTTCCATTTCTGTTCGAAAAAATCTATTACAGTACGTCTTTGCTAAAATAAGAGATTGAAAAGCATCTGTCTCGTTTTTGAAGAGCGAAGCGTATATTTTGTCGGAGACGTTGTACATAGTTTCATTCGTTCATGTGTGTAATGACTCCGAATTCAACCGGAAGGAAGCGAGAACGAATCAAGCGGGACGCAGTTGCGACATGTTGCAGTCGGAATAGCGGTGGCCGTTGTTCAGTCTTTTTGCGCGTCGGATTGCCCCAGCATGACGCCCTGACGCAAAAGGAAGATTGTGCCCCCAGGTGCCGTTCTCCAAGTTACCGCACGAGGATGCATTTCTGTATACGCTTAACCGAGACGACTGTATATATACGTCCGCCTACGCTCTTCTCATCTATACGTATGTATATTATCTTCACGCAGCGCGTCTATTTCGATAGCTTAGAATACTTCATTAAAGAGAAGGTTTATGCCGCAGCGTGATTTTATATGAAAGCGCAAAAAGTGAGAAACTAATAAAATTAATTACAAACTTTTGTAGACAATGATAAGTTAAACTGAACCGCTATGTGAGTAACGTAAGTAAGTACAGAAACAATAAAATGGTCGAAGCTGGATTTGATACCTTTATTCCTAAAACTTTAAGGAAATGCGTGTTCCCGCTAATAATTATAAAGAATGATGGCAACAAAGTTGTGGTGTCCACTGAGAGAGAAATAATATTTTGAAATTGATTAGAACCAACGTCAATGAAAATAATGTAGAAAATTATAAAGAATTTGTCCATATACAAATTGAAATCATTGCGGTGCAAAGTTACTCTTGCCAAATGACGTATTCGATAAACGCATTCCTGTTCGCTAATGCCTTCAAGAAAGAAAACGTTGATTTTGTCATATCGTGAATATTCAACCAAGGATATCGTGCTGCATAAGCATTATCAGGTCGAGCTTCAGGTCGTGTATTGCGATCGGTCATTAGTCTTCCACCGAAAAGCGAGCGAATCAGCGCGACGGTTCAATAAAAAAAATTACATTTTCATCGGCAAAATATCAACGAGGTATGCCTTCTTTCCGTACCCTTCCTCGTACAAGACGGTTGCATGACCGTAATATGTTCTAAGCTGGCGCTCGTGGCTTGCGGATCGCTCACGAAATACGTGCGCACTTTGTTATTACTAATCTCACTTCGGCAGGTTAAGAGGCAGCAGAGAAAGAGAGAGAGGGAGGGGGGGGGGTACAAAAAAAGGACAAAAAAATTTAATTTAATCACACCCGGTGCAGCGGTTCGATAAACTCGACCCGTACCATTACCAGCAATCCGTTACCAGCGAAAAACTACTGGCGTGGGAGAGTTTAGTCTTTTATGCAAGCGAAAAATCCCTCAATCCCTCTTTCGGCCATCAGCCTTTCGGCCGGAAGTATTTAATTCCATAACGAACTGTCCTATATACCGCGCGAGCTCTTTTTTGGCGAGCTGATACTCAATTAAATCGCAATTTTCGGCTCGTCGGAGCGCGGCATCGTTATTGTGGCGTTATTCAGAGCAGACGACAATCATCCGGCGATTGGTTTGAATGAGCACTTAGTTTTTTTTCACGAGTATCCTTAATTGTTTTATTAAAAAATGATCACTGAAATTTTCAGGATTTTTAAAGAATTTATGGAAAATCATGGTTTTCGGTTCTCATTCTCTGAATAATGAGATATCGTTATTTAATAAATAAACGTTAAATATGAACAATAAATAAATATAAACAATGACTCTCTATATATATATATATATATAATAGAAAAATTAGAAATAAGATTTTTAACAATTCAAATAGAATGAATTAATTTGCTGAATAAATGAAGGTGAGTTTTTCAAGTATCTATATTGAGAGTTGAAAATGCAATAAAAATTCTTTAGTTATCAAAAATTTCCAATCAACTATAACGAGCAATTATTCGTTTGCAAAAATACACCATAGAACGACGCACTAGTTTTAATATTACAGTTTCTCAAATCAGATTGGAGGTGAGATTCCGATGGCATTGAAGCGTGCCATTCGAAGGTTTACTTAGCGTTTTACGATAAAGTTGTTTCTTCAAAGCTAGTTACTCGTGTTTGCTCGTGAGATCGCGTCGCAGAGAACTCAGACATTTAATGCGGCAATGGCTCGCGCTATATATACATATATATATATATATATATATATATATATATATATATATATATNGCTATATATACATATATATATATATATATATATATATATATATATATATATATATATATATATAACACACACACACACACACACACACACACACACACACACAACATACATACATATATGACACAACTCAGAAGTAATATTTTCTACCTTTTATTACTACTCACAAATAAAAACTAATTTTATAGAAGTTTCGTAAAACTAATTTTCTTTTCTGCAGCTGACTGAAACTTAGATTTGTGCAGTTGCTTTATATGATATTTTTAACTATGATTAAAGTTATTTAATAAACTTTATTATTAAATTGTATAAAATTTATTGCTGTAAAACATAAAAATAATATTTAAAAATTGTAGTATTTGTATATTTGTGTAAATGTATTTTATGTGTAATGTATTTTATATGTAAATATATAATTATATAATATATAATATGTAAAAATTATTCATTGTTACGTAGAGATATCTCTAGATTTCTAGACCATTAGAAACATTTGTCATTGCCTGATAATTAGTGAATTACACGAATTATGAATTATAATAAAATTTTACATTTTTAGACACGTTTCTCGAAATAACCTGATTCGTTCTATTGGAACATTGGTTATCTATATATTTGCATATGCAACAGTACCAATTTTTCTGGTTTCGTTTTATACCGGAATGCATGATATATGAATGACGCGATATGCCAAGTTGGTATCTGGTGTCATGTAGCTATTCGTGCGAAGTATCATGGGTTAAATATTAAAAGCCTGCTGCGCACTACGAAGAACGGAACCTGAATGTCTGATCAGTCTCGGGCAGTACTACTGCGGCACGAGTCCAGACGTCCCTGTTCGCTTGTATTCCTGGAAGATCGGATAGAAAATTCATACCAACCGACTGAGAATTGCCGCAGATATATTAAATACTGAGCATTCTCCGCAATATTTCACTTTGACTATCGACTGTGAAAAAATATTGAGCAAAAATATCGGCGTATAAAAATATGAATAATACTTAACAGATTTAAATGATTTAAAAAAATATATACTTTTGAGTTACATCTCATTAATATGTTTAAAATACTTTAGAACTCTTAATATATCAACTTAAATAAATACATTTATTATCGATAATTTAACACAATTTTTTTTCAGTATCATTAACGAAATTATATCAAAGATTAATATTTAGGTATAACTTTATCATAAGTTATATCGATTATCAATATTTAATAACGTCCGACATCGTAAAAATATCGATAATTAATAAAATATAAACATTTATCGTATTTGTCAAACGCATACATTCTCTTGCGTTTGTAAATAATCGAGTGAAAAATTCATATCAACTGTTTTCAATTATGACGTGCGAGGCGAATAAAAACGCGCTCCGATCGACGAATTACACTAGAGATTAATAACCAGCCGTGGAATTTTATTTAAAAAAAAAAGAGAGAATAAAATAGGAGAGAGAGAACCGTAAAATCGGTCGATTAACTCGGTTCATGTCCAAATGACGGCGGCGGACGTATGCGATTTTTACGAGAATAAGGTCGAAATATATCTGACCAAGGTACTGGCTAGAGAGAACCGGAGACAATTCCTATCCTTCGACCGACAGCGGCACGAGGAGCCGACAGGGACCGAGCAGATTAATGACCGCGATAGTTTTCGGTCGGCGGTAGAATCGCGTGACGAACGTCGACGTATGATCGATTGTCGGCCAGGCGTCGATACGTCGGCCCGGGAAGGGGGATGAACGTGGTCGGCAAGGAAAAAAGAACATTAAGGGAAAAACGAGGAAATTTCGTCGGTCGACATGCGCGCTCGTGCGCGGATCGCCAACACAGACTCTTTCCATCGTCCAGTTTATAGCCCTTCAATTTACCCCGCGATTCATCGTTCGCTTTTATTTTATCGCCGTGACGTAAGGGAGAGGCGTAAGGAAGAAACGAAATCTCATAGGTCCGCTGAATGTTGCGTTATAGACGGATAATATATATACTGTTTTATTTCGAGTCGGATAAATAAGATTTTTTGGCATATTGAATATAAAGCGGACTCTATATTTACTTGGCGCATCCTCGTCATACATAAGCATAATACCGCATATTGTTAAGCTTATTCTACAACATAACATAAGATCGTAAAACTGTAAGGGTTCGCTAGGCCCTATGATTGGCTTAGTCTATTATCTTACAGTCTTATGGCCTTATGTTATGACCAGAGTGGACTCTATAATTCAAATTAATATCAAATTATATTAATTGAGTCATGTCTAATCATTCCTGTAGAACACCGTTGCTCAATATGTTGTTAATTTAACTAAAACAATGAAAAAATTTAACTCAAGAAACATATTAAATTTGACTCAAATTTATATAATTTATTAAATACGTTAATCTGCTTATTTTGAAACTAAACAATTTAACACACAACATAGAAATGAATTAAATATTGTTTTTTTTTTAACTATATGTTTTATGTTAAAATAATAAATTTCAAATAATTTAAATCACGGTCAACTTCGGTCAAATAAATTTCGATATACAGAGAAGTTAAAAATAAGAAAATGTTATTTAACTCAAGAAATTGATCTAAATTTGATCCTTAATATTTACAATGTGAGCGACATTTAACAATTGTTACTCTTAACTTAAAATGAAACGTTTAAATGAAGATACTGCATGAACATAACAGAGCGATCAAAGTTAATATCACGCGATAGCGACCGCTTAGAATGAAGTGATGCGCGCAGTCGTTAAAAGTTTAATGATCGCTGGTAGATCCTGGATACATTACATACACCTGGGTACATTCGCACATTATTGTGATTTCATCGGTACTGCGCGGAAGATTGAATACTGTCAATAAATATATGAGATTAATGGTAGCAATCCAAATTGATTTACGCGTTATTGCGAATTTTGAATTTCGTTTAGTCACGAACGCGTGTTGACTTTAATTTCGTGCTCGAGTATACTCGAGATAAATTGCAATTTTTCGCCCAGTCAGATTATATTCTACCGTTTCAACGAGGCAGCTTCAAAAGCGAAATATAAAATCCTGTTATCGCATTTGAATTCGAACTGGGCAAGCTGTTATTTTTGTCGACAGTTTTGAAAACCGAAATGACTAATTAACAACTAGGGTTCATCAGCGTTCTAGAATCGAGAACGCATTCTGAATCGACTATTAATGATTGCCGAAATTTACGGAGCTGCCGTACAATCCCATTTGAAATTACAACGCGCGCGTAATGATTACCTAACTGACAGCCTGTACTAATAGCACCGCGAAATTGCATTGCATCGAATACAAACCTACGTTTCTGAGCGTTCATCAGGAAGTATCATCTACTCCAAAAAAACATTACAAATTCTATACATGCATAATCGTACATCTAAATCGCGTACATCTAAAGAGAAGCAAAAAGTTAAGAAAAATTTAAGTTTACTACTTGATAGGAAGCCACAATAAAAAATTTATTATATTCTTAAAAATATATTAATTAATTAAAAAAAGATCAAGATGCTTTATACTAATAAAAATAACAAGTATATGCTTTTTCAATTGAAAATGACGTAGAACTAAAGAATTCAAGTAATTTTTTGATGAATTATAAATCGGAACTATTTTATCTTCGATGGGGAGATTCTTTGTATACTTTTTCTTATTTCTTGTATAACTTTCTTCGAAGCTCATCATTAGAAAAGGAATAATGGCGAACTCTTTCATCAGTTTTTCATTATTTTGCATACTTGAGATTCGCGGCGTAACGAACGCAGCCATGCCATACCGCGTTTTTTTCCGAGACGCTTCCGAGACAATGCCGCGTTCTCGTGCGGAGCACTCCGCATCCACGGAGTTCCTCCGCGGCGAATTCTTCCGATGAGGAAGAATTTCGCGGATGAATGGGCAGACTCGCGCGCGGACATAAAGCGCGCACGCGATTGTACGTTTAAGGCTAAAGTCTCCGTTTGTTTCGTGACCGCTTTTTTCGTGAGCGAACGCATCTGCCGCTTTCTATTCAGACATCGACATTCTGCTTCTCTCGCGCGTTCCGTTTCCGCGCTCACAACCGACGTCTCTCTTTTAGACCGCGGCGTGAATAATCCCGACGACGAGGAGGAGTTCTCGACGTATGTACGAAGGACGCGTCCTCAAAAGCGGCTTCAGAAGGAATCTAGAGCGCTTACGTTTCCGTTTACGCCTGTTTTCGCTTCGACGCCGTCGCGCGTATACAGGACTTTTAACGCCTTTTAGCGACGAACAAACACATCGTCGTTTTATTCTTTTCTTTCGCAGCGCGGCTCCTCGTCGCTATCGTCATATGTGGTGACCTTTCCCATTTTCCCGTCGCGCTTTCTTTGCGTTGCAACCAGATAGCTCGATCGACCTCGTTTCGAACCAGAACAATGGAACACTTTCAAAATAAATTTACCCTCGCATTTTCGATAAGTAAGTCATCTTTGTGACACGTAGCAATTTTTAAACTAGTTCATTTAATTTAATAGTTTTAATTTAATAGTTTTCAATTTAATAGTTTCTAATAATTCTGTAAGTTCAATAATTCAGTAAATTGAGTGTAAAAATCGAATTTATCGCGAAACGGTCGCTTTTGAAATGCTTTATTGCTATTTCCTTTCTGATCAATTCCTAAATCAACTTTTAAATTGATTTTCTTATCAATTTTTGGATCAACTATTACGTATAGTTAAAAGCAAAATGTGTTTAGAGTTAAGTTAGATTAATATCCCATAAGTTAATATACATTAATGATTGACGCGCAGAATTAATGCGCAGAATTAACACATGATGTGTAATAATTGCATTCTCGATTTCATTAATAAGATAAATATTTGTTCGCATAGATTAATACACATGTTTACAGAATCACGTATAAATGCTGCTTCGTAAAGTAAACTTAGCAAACGCTTAATGTTTCAAATTAAAAGTTGCGTTAAAAAATCTCAAAAAAATTGTATAAAAAGAGTACTTATCGTTTCATTACGATTATTGCTTTTTAGATTAATTTTCGATAACATCAATTATGAAATATTGTGAATTTGATTTAGGAGAAATAGATTTATAACAAAATTTTGAGACAAAAAAAGAGAGTGGTAAAATTAATTAAAAAAATTCCTTTAATAATAATAAAAATATATAAATTATAGTTAATTAACAAACCTTGCTATGAGTTCAGTATGCGACTATCTGTCTATCTTTAGAACTGAGAGATTTTCCACGAGACAGATCCTCTCGATCACCTGCCGGTATGTACTGCGAAAAACCGATGTAACAGCGATAATAGTGTCCAAACAATGCGCCGTCCGCGTGCATCAGGCACACTCCGAATTGAAACCGTTTTCCGTGCTTTTGTTGGCGCAAACGGTGCGGCAGAAGTGACGATCCGACGTCTCGATGAAACATTTTTGCTCGGAAATTCACGAAAACAGGAGCCGTCGAGATGACGAATTTGAAAACACGCCGACATGTTCGCATGTTTGGTACGTTAACAATTTTTTACATTAACAGAAATTTGTATTATCATTAAGATAACATTACCGAGTCTAAACTCGAACTCATAATTATAATCATTTTGTATTGTGTGTTACATACAAAAAGAGAGATTACAATTGCGGATCTACACAATTGCACTCATTTCATTTCATTTAAAAATTGAAAACTATAGGCAGTAAAATAAAAGTCGCTTTCTAGAGACGAGATCGCTATCTGAGACTATTCTCGTAAAAAGAACGCACGGTACACGCATACGAAATCCTGCGAGATCGAAAGAGATAGAAAGGACCATGTCGCGTTCGGTGAAACAGCGCAGTTGTGAGGTTGATGAACCATCCTCGTCTATGTACATAGCGTCAAGAAGTTTTATCGCTGGTGAATTTTCATTGAATTTCAAGCGGTGTCGAGCGAATTCAAATAGCCGCGTGTTATCGCTCCGAATCGATACCAGCGGCAGTTTCGATTCCCACGTCCCCTCTTTTTCCACGGGATATAAATCTCTCCTCCCGCTTGTGTCGTTGTCGGGTGTTCTTGTAAATCGCGTCTTTACAAACTAATTCCACGCGGTGTAACGGTCGCGTCGCAACGAATTACAAACGGCCCCCGTGCCCACTATGTAGATCGTGACGTTTTATTTCCGCGTCGCACTCCACTCGCGACAAGCCGAGGCTCGCGTAAATACGCGATCATGTCGCGAGTTATGTACTATAGCCCGCGATGACTAATGACGTTAGGAAATTGAAGCGGCGCCTCGATGTAGTCTCGAAAGAGAACGCGAGAGTAGTCAGGCAGGAAAATACCGCTCGCCGAACTCAGTTGGCGATTCAATTTTCCGGCATCATTTATTTACGCGCGGTTAACTTCCATCGGCAGGCACAGACACGTCGTTAATCGAAAACAAATAAATAACGAAGCACGCATGCAAGGAGTGTTTGACCATCTCGGTCCATCAAATACCTTTCTTGTCGCGACCACCAAAGTTTGTAATCGTCGTTATTCGTTTTTTCCATTTTTTAATTATAAATTATAATATAAGCTTCGAAGGATAGATAATTTTACTTACATTTTTTAACAGCATTAATATTAAATAATAATATTATTATATACAACATTATAATACAACATTACACATATTATGTGAAAAAAATACATATATACTTGTTTTCATATAATATTTAAATATTATATAATTATATAACAGAAAATTCTTTGAAATTTAGTTTAAAAGTTCGATTTTAGTTTAATTATTAAGAATTTAATAAACTCACATTGTATAAATAAGGATTAATACGTGCTGACGATGATGAATATACTAGTATTGCACGCGAACGCTTTGCTGATACTCTAGTCTACTACGAGGTGAAGACGCATTAGCGAAAACACCTGATACCCAATTACTTGAACGCTAACATGACACGGTTACTGATTAATGTCAATACAATTTCAGGTACGTGATCGATCAATTCTCAAATTATCCCAAATCCCCTTTTACGCTCATCTATAAACGAGGATGTATAGGAATTTAATAAAGGAAGTTCTATCTTAAGAATTCTTGCTGTAAAATTAGTTCTGCTTCAAGTTGTTCCGAATAAAATTCGCTGTCTTTTCTTAACGCTTATTTTCTTTATTCTTTCTATTAATACCGAAAACAAACGGCAAAACTATCTTTTCATATTCGGGATTAGCGGGTATCATTACAACACGGAGAAGTCATAACGAGGTGCCAACCACGTCATGAGGGGGTTGCGTGGAGCAACATACTGGTCCGCGTAAATGCACATTTACGGTGGCGCATCGGCGAGAAAATTGAAATTTCGCCTGGCGGAACGCTTTTCCGCGTGCACCATCTGGTCGGGCAACCGGTAAGAGCTTTCACTGCGAAATGTCTTCTGCTCGTTAACGAGTTAACGAGAAAAAACGCGGGCGAAAAAGAGCTGAGACTCGGACAGGAGTGCAGTGAAGAGGCGAAGAACGTTAGTCCAATGCTTTCTGAAGCTACCGGATGAAATTTCAGTTGCAAGCGTAATACTGGACCGACTGAATAGAGAATTATTAATCCGTAATAATGGCGCTCTCGAAAACTCGTCTGCTACTTTCTCGCGCGCAACTGAACATTCCATGTCTTGCGTTAACGTTTATTTTTATCTTCATAGATGACAGTTTTAGTCTCGTCGCGCGAAATTTTTACATGATGTTTGTTCGTCGGGCAACCGGATTTTTTGCAATTAGCGGATATATCTTCTTGATACGCGTTTGAAGTTATCACGCGACTTTCGCCAACTGGACTTACGGAAATCCGAGACCCGCTTTTTTCGAGACGTCTCCGGTGAACGAAACTAATTCTGTAAAATGGATTTTTTATCGAGGCCAATTGCGTTAATTGTAATGACGTAAGTGTGACACCGCAATTTATTTTCTGATAGCATAATCAAGCTGCGAGATTTCACGCTGTAAGTAGCTAAGGAAAGCTATTGTTTTCTTATACAGAGGATCACAAGGGAGAACATTTAATATAAATATTATTTGTTTAAATATTTCCAATTCTGCTTAAAATAAATTTTTCATAATTTTAATAATCACCTCTCGTCAACAACAGTAATAGTCAACAATAATAGTCGGTCCTCGTCTGACGATAAAGAGAGTCTAGATCTTTTTTTATTATTTAAAGACTTCTCTTTCGATTTAACGCGTCGCGACGCTCTGTGATGGAGCAGTTCCGAGTAAATCGCAATCTCACGAATCGAATCATTCTTCCTAGTAATAAAATTATTCTCCGCAAGCACAGCAAGGTATACGACATGGCAGCTATCGAGATGTCAACGTCGTCTAGCAATCGTTGCCGACGTTGCGGTTTTGTGGCAAGAGAAGAGTGAAGAAGGGCAACCGCGGGGTGGCCAGAAGTTGAGAAAACTTCGGAAAGCAAGCGACGTTGTAGGATCTTCATAAACCTTTTCCATCTCCGCAACCACTGCATTTGCATGTCAAAGATTAATTTAGCGAGGAGATGGTATTTATGAAAATGCACGGCGACATCTTAAGTATTAGCGAATATCATACGGCGACATCTTAAGTATTAGCGAATATCATACGCATATCGTTTTCATATAAAGGATAAAGTTCTGGCACGCGTTTTATTCGCGTGAGCGAGTAGAATGCTTGGTGAAAGTGCCGACGAAAGCAACAACTCGACGTAGAGAGACGGGCGAGGAAAAGGGAGATATCGATTGTGTCGACAGCTTGCACTTCCGAAGCAGATGCAATTCTTTTATTCCGCGTTCACACGTCGCTATGGATAAACTCAATACGTACCAGATAACAGATTTCACTGCGCGGATGTTTCCAATATCTGTCGCTAAAATTCACGGCGCATTCGATTTGTTTTATTTGAACGCCCAATTTATATAAGTGTGCATTTAGAATCAATTTTCTTTTCCCGTTCAATTTTATCATTTATTTAGCACTGCTTCGAGCTATTTCATCGAATGAAAAACAGTGACATGTATTAAATTAATGAAGCAATAAAATGTCTTTCTCATTGATTGAAGTGCCGATCTCAATAAATAATCGCTTTAAGTCGTAACTAATAATTAAAAACTATACGGAAAACACGATTTTGCTGAAATATCTAAAAATTTAGTTCGATACAGACCTAAAAATAATTTTGTTGGTCTATTAAAACAATTATGTAGGAAAAACTCAAGAATAATAAGCAGTGCTGCAAAAAGTTTTTATATTTTAGCAACCAGTTTGAATATCCTATATAATTATTTTGATAGTTCAATAAAAATTATTTCCAGATCTAGTTGAATTTTTAGATTCTTCAGCAAAACCGTTCTTTCCATAAGAATATCACGTTTCACGAAAAGATGCTGAATAAAGTCTGTATTTAGCTAGAAAAATTTAGCTAGGTACAGATCTAAAAATAATTTTGTTTGGACCATCAAAATAAAATAATGTAGATCGTTCAAATTGTATTATCTCAAATTATATTAGAATGTTTTGCAGCATTTTCATAACGCTTAAACGTTCCACATAATTATTTTGATGATTTAACAAAATTATTGTCAGATCTGTATCTAGCTAATTTTTAAATTTACAGTTCTTTTCGTGTAGGATAAAAAGTACAGCTGAAAAAAATCTAATTTAAACCTAATTGTGATAGCATGTAATTCAAACATTAATAGTGGTACCGTAAAAATAATATATAAACGATTTTATTAGTAAAATATGAACGGTAATGAATAAATCTCATTACACGATACACCGGTATTATTTTGCCAACATGCGCCAACAGCAAACACGCGTCGAGCAATTTTGCAGAGTTTTACACAATTACAAGGAATAACATCGTATTGTGTCGTCCGAAAATGCATCGCATTTCATTGCAGTAAATGCAGTTTAACGATATTTTAATTAATGTTTGTTGTAATTAAATTAATAATTAAATCGGTACACGAGCGGGGACCGCGTCTGTCTGTATGCAATGCGGATGCGAAAATCTCCGAACATTAAAATTGTACACGGGATACATAACGGTCCACGGTAGTTAATTACACGTAGCAATGATGCGTATCCGGTTTTATTAAATGCGCTATCGCATTTAATCCGCGTGTTTTTCCCTTCCATCTTGCCGCAGCATACATTTCGTTTTATCATACTAATGTACATTACGAAATGCTAGCATAGCAGCCAGATGATCACCAAAGCTTCAGCCGGCAAAACGATTTTCTTCGTCAGTTATGAAGATTTTCTTTTTGTTATACCCAACGCGTACGACGCGCTGGTAATTTCCAAAATTTTTGTGCCGGATAAACGATGCAAAATGCATCGCAAATGCAGATATCGTATGCCTGCTTCAGTTTTCTAAATGACCGAAGTAGCTCGCAGAGAACTTTATGTTTTGTTTATCATAAATTTGTGTATCTTTCCCGTGTGTAACTTTTATAATGACAAACTTTTTAAATATTCTTAAATTTTTTATTAGTATCCAATAATTGCAAAAAATACACGTAATTTTTTAGATCATGTCTCTTTTATGATAAGGACATGTAACAATAATAAATCTCTTTGATTACAGCGACAGTGGCGTGGCCGCGGCAGGAGCAGCCCTGTCCAATAGCAGGAGACTTTTGCATGAACGGTGGTACCTGCCTATTTTTTGAGACTGTCGGTGAACCGGCATGCAAGTAAGTAAAATATCATATTATCCTTATGAATTACGGTTTTCATATAATTCTAATTTTCACATCATATTAGTTTCTTGTAAAAAAAAAATATATATATATATATCATTTTTAATCATTATAATTCTATTAAAAAAATGCAAACAATTGTATTTATATATATTAAAAAGAATAAAAATCGGATTAAATCTTTTTTAGAGAAAAATAGAAAATGGATAGTCCACATTGCGGTTTTTTGTGCTCACAGAGATAAATAGACATATATAAAATGGTATAAAGCGAGATTTAAATTCTTTTGTACCATTAAAATTGAGCAATAGATTAAATTCTGCTAAAATATACATATAGAATCCATCAATTTGAATAAAACGTGTTTACATATGTTACATATACCGCGTTTTATGAATTTATCACAGATTTATCTCACTGGATTTAACTCATTTTGCATGATCGCAGCAGTTAAACGCTTACAACGCCAAGTAGCCAATAACCACTGATTAATAATAGTATCTATATATAATAATACTTTATTTGTATTTATCCGCACCAAGAATGGTAGCTAAACTTACGTACATCTCGTATATTTCTTAATTTTTAAGCGGTCGGAAATCGTCTTTTTGATTTTTTCTTTTTCACAAAAGACAAAAATATCCGATTTATCGAAAATCACGAGTTCTCGTAATGATCAATAGATCGGAAAAGATGTCGATTCGAGAATCATGTGTATAATTGTCCGATGAAAATAAAATAGAAGTAGATGTAGAAGATAAATTGATCAAATTGTGATGGATTTAATCGACTTTAAAATCATTTATTATTCATGTGTGATAAAATTATCGAATGTGAATAAAGAAATATTGGTTGAAAAAAGAAGAATAGCGAATCAATTTCAAGAAAGGTAACAGATAACGAAATCATATTTTTCGTTTAATTTTATAGAGATATTACATTGAATAGAATTTTATATATAATCTTATATTTAACTAACAAGATATTTAATGTTGAATAATAAAGATGGACGTGACAATTTTGATAAGAAAAGATTTGAAAAGATCGTCTTCAAAATCAGTTCAATATCAAAGTTTGATTTTAATACTGATTTCTGAAATATCTAGAGAGAGTGAGAGTGAGAGAGAGAGAGAGAGAGACAGAGAGTGTAAACGATGAGAAAACGTTTTGCTCACGCCAATGTCTCTACTGGAAAGCACACGAGAAATCGAGCTTGCGTTTCTTGTTACTCCCCTTTGTGCGGCCGCCGACGAGTTAGCGGTTAGCGGGGTTGAACGAAGTTTCACGAAATGTTTGCTGTCGATTGCTCGAGAGGTCGAGGTTCTTGATAGTCGACGGGAAACGCGGAGTCTAGGCCGAGACCCCTCTATCTTTTCCCGATACACCGGAGAACGATCTTCTCGTTTCTCCTGGACACTTCTCTCTATTTCCTTCTATGTGCTCCTTATCCTCCTTTTCTCTCCTGACTTCTACGCGCGATACCTCTCTCAAGAATAGATACTTCCTATAGATTCCTCTTTCATTCTTCCCTCCCCATTCTTCCCCCAAGTATCCCTCTCGGCCGTCTTCGTCTACTTTTTTCTCTATTCGTCTTATCAACAGAACATTCTTCGTCTGCATTTTCTTAAATTCTCTCGCGGTTCAGCGATTCTCTCGTTGTTTCTATTTATCTTCCGCGTTTTAATCCGCGCCTTTATTACTTCTTTCTATATAAGTGTCTTCTATTTTTATCTCGGTCATTGCATTCGTTGCTTCCTTTGGTTCTCGCTTTCATTGTTGCAAAGCCAATAACTGATATTTTTCCTGCTTTTGTTAGCGCCAAGAGAAGATGGTTAATATCTTCCGGACTTATATTTCTCGCGAATATACCGATATTTTCTGTAAACGTAATTTCGCAGCAAGTGTTCGAGCACAGCAAGCACTCGGACTCGACGGTAACGCAATTTACGTTTTAAGATTAAGAACTATCGACCTTTGCAACCGTCGACCTCGATATTACGACCGACCCAACGTGCGCAAAACGTTCGGTCCGGGCCCCGGACGAATTTTCCGAAATTATCCGAACCTTACTTCCATCATCGCTTTTTTTCACGAGCGGTGCTTCCGAAAATTAAATTTCTTGACGACCCTCTCACTCTTTCCCTCCCCGCCGTTTCCTCGTCCACCGCGTGTATTAAATTGATCGGTACCGCCGCGTAGCGGAGTATTCATTTAATTAAAAAAGTTTGCTCGCGAAATGTTCCCTGACCGGACTTTCCAGCCGGCCGCAATACTCGCGCTCGTTTACGTAACGCATACACGAATGTCGATTTGTCAAAAAATTTCAATTGCACGTCGTCGATGATGCACTCGGCAGCCTCGTTGGAGGTTTTACGACATGAATTGTAAAACCGAGTCATTTTTTTTTCAAAAAAAACAAATGAGATACGCCATTCTAGTCTTCTTTTATAATTCTACACGATGTTGGCTTGATGAAAAAACTTCGCTGAAAGCTGCAAGCTTTTGAAGCGCAGAAAATTATACAAGATGTAAAATAAAACTGCAGGATATGATGTAACTTATATCGAACATGAACATCGAAAATTATATTTTTGAAAAACAAAATATAAGTAAATAACGCTAAAATAGTTGATATTTTTTCAGTTGATATTTTTGTCAGCTTTCGACATGAGTGATTGGTATCTTATATTAAAATCCATTTGAGAGAAATTATATGAGAATGAAAGTTTTGCTATTTACTGACCCCTTAAATTTATGTACTAAGAGCACTTCATTTTCGATTACTTGTAATTAAAAATCCTTCCAAATTCTTATTTATCTCTTTTTGGATATCAAATTTTGCATATTGGAGTCTTCTTTTATCATCAATAAAATTTCGAAGAAGTTAAATTCCAACAATAAATAAGTGAAAGATCGCAAAACGCAGTCTCGCCGCGACGCGCCTAAACATCAAATCTATAACATCTAGTTTATTGCGACTGTATTTTATTACGCGACGCCGTCAATCCTCTTGGTCACTTCCGGCAAGCCAACGAGAGAGAAAAAGAGAGGGGGGGAAGAGGAAGAGACACAAGCAAATGTAAACTTTTTCGCGCCGGCCGGCGACGCCGTAATCTCGCCCCGAAGGCAACTTCTATCTCTCTCATTTCTGCACGATGCAACACACCACCGCTACCACCTGTGCCAGGAGTCCTGGTTTCTCGTTTGTTTCTGTTAGACGACCCCTTCAACTTGTTAACTTTATGTTCTTACCACTTACAGCCAAATTGCCGTATAAAATATGTGCTATGACGACAAGGCAATCCCCCCTACATATCTGGTACTTCTGTGCCTAATAAACGGCCTTGTATATCTTCTTTTTCTTAATTTTTATGTATAATTAAGGATACTACGTTATATTGTTATGCCCATATGTGTCGTTAGAATTAATATTAACGTCCGAGAGATTTATTTACTCACTTTCTGAACGATGTAGAGGATTGTTTCAGAAATACAACGTGCTCTAAATCATAATTAGTAGTCAGACTAAAAACAGCAGTTGCTCTTTTATGTCGAAGTATTAATGTGTATGTAAAACTGTGGAAGGGAAAAAAGAATTATTTAATAAAGTATTAAAAATAGTAAATTCTCCGTTCAAGGTACTTAATAAGAAAAATATGTAATATGTACATTTATATAAAAATAAATAAATAAATCTTGTCTTTAACGTTAACTTAAGAGAACTATATAAAAATATTTTTGTATCGCTTATCAAAATATCTAACATTAAAATTAGGATGTGTTGAAATAAATTGACGCTATTCGAATACAAAGAATGAAATAAATGATAAATAATAATAAATAATTTCTGTGCAGACGTTGAAAAAAAGAATTTAGATATCTCCGGTGACATTTTGAAAACTATTATAACACTCAAAAAATAGAGAGATAAAAAAAATATTGCAAATTCAATGTTTTGTAATCCGCATATTCAGCGACGCGACACACGTACATATATGCATGTAAACGCGCTATTTGAAACACTGCTATATATAGGCGCTTATTCGAATGTTGCATCAGATCACCTGTCACGTCTGTAGTTGTCAAGGCAGATTTAAAACGGATTGCCACCGGTAATTCGGTCAAATGTACCGAGATTGGACGTGCCGGCGCGACAATAAAACCAGTAGTGGATTTTGCGAACGCGTTCGCAAAATCCTATGCATGCAAGAATTATTTAAACAAAAAAATCAGCTCATTACGTGATATAACTAAAAAATGTGTCTGGATAAAAAAAATTTTAAATATTGCAAGAGAAAGACGGAGGCGCTTATCTATAATCTCTCCAGCAAAGTAATATAATAATTATATTTTTTATCAATTATATTCTTCAAGTGATGTGATATCAAAATTTTTTCAAATTATAATATTCCGCAACACGGCACATGTATTAATTATACAGTCATAAATAGAAGCAATTATTTACTGAAGCCATTTTCTAAATTTACGAAATTTAGGAATGCGACATTTTTTTAAGGAAATTAAAATAATCGATGCATGGAAAACTCATATAAAAGATAATGTTTTCATCTAAGTTCTCCAATTATCTGTTAATGTTTTATTAAGCGATCATTGGCTAAACTACTCGTTCAGTGACTATCCTATTCTCGGCGACAACGAAAGGTAAACACTCTAATAAAAAGACAAACGCTCGCCAAGACCGCGACCTGTTGACGAGAGCTCTTTTGTGTCTTTTGGAAAAGCTCTCTAACCCTGGCCCACATACGACGGGTGGCCAGACAGACAACGCGTATACTACGTGCGCATAAAAGATCGAGCAATAAAGCTGGTACAGCAGTTGTATAGTGGTACGTTGCGAGCCGTCGAGCGCTGTCGGAGTCGACAGCGCGGCGGAAACAGCGGAAGTGCGTCTTCTTTTTTGAGACGCTCATTATTTTAACGGAATGCGAAGCTTTTATGCGAAAATACCCGCAACCTGGCTCGCTGCGACACTTCGTGATGAAACTTCAACTTTCCATGAACGACGCATAGAAAAACGCGCAGGCACGATATTATGCCGTGATGTATTAAGGCGACAATATATAATAATTCCGTTGATCCTTTTATCCATGTTACTTATTTTTCGCGATGAAGATATAAGGCAAGTCAAACGCGATAAGCCAACCGAAAAGCAAACAAAGCTTTAACGGGATTTAACTATTGAGTGAGATTTTTTCCCGGTCTCTTTTACAGAATCCAAAAATTCATAGAGTTTATTTAAGATAATATTTATTTATTTATTTAAAATAACATTTTTTACACGTACACTACATATAATTATATATATATAATGTATAATTAAACAGATAAATCTCATTATTATATAGTACAATCATTATTATACGGCACGGATAATTTACATTCTATTCCGTAGAATTAAATGTCAATCGAGAAAACAAAATTGAATACGGACTTACAAAAGCAGACTAGTTATTTTTGGAAGATTTGACGGTGTGCATAGAATTCCACGGGGAATTCCTACGAATTTCAGGATTTATGATATTATTTCTACAGTGGTGATAGCGACGATGTAGCGATAATATACGGCGGATGTGAAATATTTCCCGTGAAGTACAATGTAGTACGGAACGAGACGATGGTTCGTAATGTACGTCCCGTCGTTATTCGCGCTTTCCGTTTTCACAGTGAGAAAACTCTCGGGGAAGATTAAGCTTATGGCTGCGCTGATCGAATGAAAGTGCATGTGGGAAGATTGAACGTGCAGTCCTACATCCCCGTGTACCATTCCAACTTCTGAAGAAAGTTACGCGAGCGACTGAAATTTTCTAATGTCATCCTTCCAAACTTCTCGCGGCACATAATGTCTCGACATGATACATTTTCTAGATGCGTTGCCACGCTTCTCGCGCGCACTCTCATCCGTAGGAAAGGTTCGAATTCGCTTACGTTTACGTTATATCTGTTTCATCAGATAAAATAGGACGCGCACGACATAAATTTTCAGAGGGATGTAAATTGTATCGCGCCGGTATCCTTTGCGATCTACAAAACAGAGGACACTGCGCGACATCGTGCAACAGACCGATCTGGACTTCGGGGATGATACGATTTTATCGGAGACAACACTTTAGTTATAATTTTACGTTACGGAATTAAGCAATTTAAAACGGCGGTTTTTTTAAACTTAAGTTTACGATACACGAATCTAAATTAGAAATTGAAATCAAGTTAGAATTAAATTGACGTAATTAATTGGCTATCTTCCTTCACTACTACTATCCTTTTCATTTTGAGCAATCATTTTTACACCACCGCCATAAGAGAATTCTGGACTGACGGGAATTATTGAGGTTCAAATTTTCTTTGAATTGTTTTTACAGAATTGAAAATCCTTTCACCATGATTAAAGCGCGCGCGCGCGCGCCCCACACACACACACACACACACACACACACACACACACACACAAATAAATCGTGAGTATTCAACTTAAGCTTAAGAGAATGTGGGAAAAAATTACAAAATTATATAATTATTTTTAAAGCAATCTTCAAGCTTGCTGTCGCATAGTAAAACAATATTCAATGGAGAAAGCATTTGTGAAGCAGAGAGCATTTGTGCTAAATAAATTAACATTCAATGGGCATATAATCGATGATACGTGACAAGTGTCGCAATTGGAGACATACAATCCCTACATGCAGCGCACTGAATCCTTCGCGTGAGACATTGTTCACTAAAGAATATCGAGCGAGTTAATAGAAGCGCGTTTCAACGAGTCCCGACGTATCGTTATCAATGAGAACTCGCCCATTTACGCAACCGGTAAACTTTCCCGCGGACGCGTCAGGAATTCATGAAGCAGCTCAATTTTCTAACAGTGTTTGTGGCGGCATCGTTACCAATGTACATGAATGCAAAGCCGACTGAATTCAACGTGTCGCTCGCAGAGACGGTTTACTGTTGAAGCGACAAGATTCTGCATACCGGGATAGGAACTGTCTATTCGTCTTCCTCCTTTTCTCTCTCTCTCTCTCTCTCTCTCTCTTGCTCTCTTGCTCTGCAAATACTCTACGTGCTCTACAATCGCTACTCTCCGGCTCGCCTCGATAGCGCGCAGGAAAACCGCGAATCGTCGGTTTAGTCGACCTAGGCAGCGTTTAACGTCTGAGCCACGTGCCCCATTTCTAACCCCGTTGTAATCGAATCGTCGCGAGCGAACGGTTCAAAGTGCTTGCCTCGTCTTTGCCATTGCCCACCGCCGCCAGCAACCCTGTTTACAGCGCGAGCGTTGCGTGATTCAGTTCTGAAATATCGTGCGGCGATATAAAGGGCGCCCGCAATGAGGGGCGATGTCATGTAAAACGTGTTTGTTACTGCTTAATAAAGGGACCTTGCAGTATTGTGCCGCAACATTACAGGCACTACGCCCATACTCGAATGTTTACAATATAACATTTATGATATACACGTATACGATTGTGGCGTTTCATTTTAGAGTCAATAATTTATAATATGCGACACAAAGTTTAAAAGTTGATATATATACGATGTACACAAAGACCGCGCGTTACCATATGTTACGGAACGTAATATAATGTCGCAAGTGAATTCCCAACTAGAACGTATTCATATTGTCCTAGCTAGCACCTAACAAATATTACGCCTGCATGTGGATGCATAAACGCCCGGATGGCGTGCGGTTACTCTCCCGCACAAACGGACGGTAATAGTCGAAAGTACTCACGAAATGGTTCCACGGCGAAGGAGTCCGCCGCGTCTATGGCGTAACCGCGTAACTGCGCCCAGTTTCACGCCGGAAATACAGTCAGCCATGGTTTTCGCACGCGGATACACGATAGTTACTGCGCCACGAAAATTGCAATTAAGCCCACCGATTGTCGTCGAATTTTCTCACGTTCACACTGCGCACTAAATTCTTCATCCTTCAGTAGCACGGTTCCCTGATGCTACTTTTGCGAGAGATACAAGTAATCTTGCCCAGTAATCATAAGTAATCTCAAAATAAATTTGCGATTTAATATCGCAATTATTTATATTGAAATTTGATTATTTGAAATCTACCGGTGAAAAGTGGATAAATCATTGTTTGCTTAAAACAAAGGATAATTGATAAATGAAATAACATGACAGAAGACAGAAGACAGAATAGCTATCTTTAATTATTGATATAAAATAATTCACATGATATCTTATATTATATTATAATGTATTTACAAAATACATTATGGCATTTTATATATATATATATATATATATATATATATATATATATATATGTAGATTTTAAGGACACTGACAAATATGGAATCATTTTTTTGTAACAATAATATTGGGACATTAATAATTCTTAAGTTACAAGATATTAAAGATAAAGAACATTCCATGAATTTCAAAATCGAAAATGAAGCATTATTCATCTCGCAATTCGAGAATCTCAAGAGAATTTTAACTTGAAATTTAATTTCACTGAAATATCTACAATTGAAATAACAATCTTGGCATTCTGGAATTTAGCAGTGAAGTCCAGAATAATTTTTTAACCGTTTTAATAAAAACTAAAAATATCTACTTTTAAAAGATATTTACTAAAATATTTACTTATTTTAATAAATATTTTTTAAAAGCGTAAACATTTTTCATTTTAATACAATAGCTTAGAGTTTTTACAATTGATAAATTTTGAGGAATCAATTCAAAATTTTACGATATGATAATGCACAATTAAAAATTGTGAAACTATAATGTAGAATAACAGGTAGGCAATAACTAATATCGATCTCGTCATACTTATCATTACGTTCATCTCGGAAATGTAATATTACCCTTGCAACATGTTATAACCCCGAGACGTGGTTTAAACGTATTTCCTCTGGCAATCAAGAGAGAAAAGGTGATCATGCATGTATAAATCATAAAAAATATCCGTGCGATAAAGTAACTGACTTATCATCAGATTTGAAAGAAAAAATCTACAAATTATATGCATAAGCGCGGCAGTTAAACAACGCATTAAAACGAAGATTATGTGTCGTTACATACTTTCAAGCACGACTG
Organism: Cephalotes varians; assembly: GCA_037157785.1. Classification (NCBI taxonomy): domain Eukaryota; kingdom Metazoa; phylum Arthropoda; class Insecta; order Hymenoptera; family Formicidae; genus Cephalotes; species Cephalotes varians. The sequence goes on from JANQDE010000030.1 coordinate 2,002,163, forward strand.
ACGCTACCGATAAGATTCATTTAGAGAAGGTAAATTTATTCTTTATCGCTGTACTTTATCGTTTTATGGATCGCACACGCGTATCGTTACTAAAACGACGAATTTAATTCTTTCGTATCATTACCGTACGAAATACTTTTTTTACTTGCGGCATGCAAACATATTATGCATTTGCAACAGAAGCAAGAATAATACAATTGAGAAATAATATAAAACTATATGAAATTCACACCTTCTAATTATTTTGATAATTCACAATTCAAAATAATGCTACATTTCAGAATTCCTAAAAAATTTGTTCCTAAAAAATTGTTTCTAGAAAATAATTATATTATTTTATCGCGGCAAGATATATATCAATAACAATTAATATCAATTAATATTAATATATATTAATATATATTAATAACAAAGAATACTGATTTTTATATATATCTCTCTAAATCTTTATAAATAAAATTTGAACCTGAAAAGACTGATTCTGAATCGAAACTAAAGAGCCCATACGCGCGAATGTTATACCTGTCACACGAATATCCATCATCGTCGCTTCCAGTCAGAACATCGGCTCTTTGCAGTAACCACATTAAAGCAGCACTGCAACAAAATGCCAAATCCCATGTCGCCTTCCACACGATGGACCCATTTATTCGCGAAAACGAGTGGCAAAGAGAGCTCGTTTGTTGAACTCTTGAAAGTGATCCCGACATACGAAGCAGGTACTGCTTTGTAGCTATCGTAACTATATATATATATATATATATATATATATATATATGTATATATGTGTACATAAGAAAAAGCGAGGGGAACCGTTACACGTTACACGCGAATCTCTGATCGCCGTGAAAACTTAATCACTGCACCGGTCGACTACATAATAATTCATCATGAAGCTCTGATAGCATGTCAACCTTTCTTTTTCTGATTTCTCTGCAGTTCGATGTGCGATGGTGCGCTCCAGAAAACGATGCCAGTGGATTCGCGCGCGCGCGAGGTGGTGGCTTATGAATGGCTAATTAATCCACGAAAACCGGTGGATTCGCTCGCGCGCGTCGTACGCTCCGTTAATGCCGCTAAGCCAGCCTAAAACCATGCACTTCGCGGCGCGCTGTTTTATTCAGGACAGCGGCACTTTGCCGAAATGATGATTTATTTAAACGTGCGCCACGTGCGAGGGATGGCCCAGGTGAGAGTGCACTGAACCGACGGCACATTGAACATTAGTCGCTTAGTCGCTTTTATGAGGCCATTCCGCCGTTGATTCTTGACGCGCCGACCCTTCTAAATTTGCGATCGTCCATTCTCATTCGCGACAGTTCACGTAAAGAGGCACGTAACATTCCTTTAAATCTCAGGAGAAATGGAACAAGGTGAATTTATACTTTACGAAATGTAATTACATTAGATTTGTTTAAATAGAAAAATGTCTTAATATCAATACCAATGACTTATAACTCGCGACAACTTAACTCATCCTGCAATGTTAATAATTTAATTTTGATAATTTTAAACGCCACATTGTTCTTTTTTCAGATTGCTTAAGCTTTCAGCAATGATGAATTTCCGCGTAAGGAGAGTTTCGCGAACAGATGCAAGGAAACTTTCGGCACGTGTCAAATACATCTTTCCTCGCGACAGCCCTTCGACAACGAAGGGGTACGCGAGGGGGAGGGGGAAGGAACGCGGAATCGGTATAGAAGCGACGTAACAGCCGTCGCAGATGCGCCGCCAATACGATAACGCGTTTTGACACGTAAAACTCCGGCAAATCGGCCTTCGTATCTCGTAGGTGCCAGAGCGAAGAGAAATGGGGGCCCGGACAACGAAAATATACGACAAGGTGGCAGGTCGTAGGACGCGAGGGGTAAGCAGGGCGTGCGTCTCGAGGAGGCAAACGGAGGAGAGTTTACGGGCGCGTCTCTCCGGACGTGTCTCCTCGCCAAGACAAAATAAAGCTTCTCGGCCCTCTCACTCTCGGCCCGCTTCTTCTTTTATCTTCTCTCCCGAGCGAAATCTCGTAACCCCTCGTCTTCCCACCGTTCCCTTTGAAATACTCCTGCCAGACGGTAGACTCGAGACAGTACCGTGTCAAGACTACCTCATAGGTTTGCTCGTCTACGTCAAACGTATAGACAAATAAAGTATCCCGTCTGCTTCAATGACACTCGAATCGTCACCGTCTACGACTTACATCGAATATTAAATGCTCTCTCGAAATTCGTGAATCTCCCGTGAAATTCTTGGATTCGTCGTTTATCGAGCAACAGGAGAAACGATTATAAGCTAACCCTCCTCGATTTTCTCAAAACTTCATAGTTTTGTAGAGCAAACAAAAATAATTTCGATGCGTCGTTTTCTTCCTGTTGCAATATTCAAGTTTACGAGGGATGGAGACCGCTCTCCGCGGAGTTGTACCACTGAACTCTGTATCGAAAACTTCCGTAGATAAAAATGAAATTCCGCTGACAAAAGTTTTATGTCTTCAAATGCATAATAAAAAGTTCTTAAATGTTAGAAAATGTATTATCAATAATTTTCGATAAGGACAAGGGGATTCGGAAAATCTGTTGGGATTTAAGTCTGTTGGAACAAATAATTAAGTTAAGTTAATTAATGATATTGAGTACGATAATCAGGTTTAGTTATCACGGGGTAATTAATAATAATGAGTTAAAGCATACGCATATAAATTACGTAATGGAATTAGTTTGCAATGATAAGACTAATAATAATTATTTCTTAACGATTGTGTTAATAATTATATTCTTAATAATTGTTTGATTCAACATGCGTGATTCTTTTATAGTTTTGTAATAACTATTATATAATTTTTTTTTTTTTTTTTGGAAAATCATTCGGGTATTTCGAATGGACTTTGATCGTCCGATTCGATTTTGGTATAAAAATAAATCTGGCAGATATATCAGATATATCTGAGCTTAAAGCACGAGTTAAAAGAGAGCAGACTAAAAATTTATTGCGGGAATGAATTGCCTTGAATCCGATTTCGCGTTTCGGAATGTTAAGTATTCTTTTTCTGGCCCGCGTAAAATTTGTAAATGTCACTGGGCTTTGAGATTCGTTCGCATGCACAGGCACAAATAAAACATGTCACCAATTTCGTATAATAAATTCGGTACATGAATTTTATTTTTTGACACAGATATATTTATCGGTATCTACTTCTCTATGATTCAACATTTTTCATTATTTTATTATTCAATATTCTCTATTATTCATTTTCTAAGCTCAGAGATATATAAATATACTGATCGATAAACCAAAAAATTTTAATATCAAATCATTCAACAGCGTGTATAAATAGTAAAAGATAATATTTTACTATGTATGATAAATATATAACATTGTTATATGATATATATTTATATACACATATATAAAAAATAATATAAAATATTGTACTAATAAGTGAAATTAAAATTTGGTTGCTAACTTTAGAAACTGGAACTTGGAATTTTGATAATGAATCTATACTGAATCTCAGTTTTCAATCTTTTACTCAAATGAAAATAATTAATCTTATAGAAAATTAGCCTCAAAATCTGTATTGAGAAAGATAAAGAATTCATTAATTTCTCTCAAATTACGACAATTATAACATGTCAGAAAATTCGCTCGATATAACAATTAAAAAACAAATTTATTTTTAAATAATCCCCAAAATGTACAAAATATTTAATCATTCCTTCATAATCAGACCTCAGGCCATTAAAATACATAGAAAGCAATTTTTTTGAATCAATAAAAGAAAATTATTTATCGAGAGATTAATACGAGGCACTCGCTTTACGTGAGCACGTTCCTGCCGCGCAAACGGGACGAAGATAAAATGAGACTCTCTTACTTTTCTCCGCTGTTCGCAAACTCGTGCACATGACGATTCTTTTTTTTATATCTGTCGCGCGTAAGCGCGGTAGACAAGGCGGTACCGCGCCACCAGCTAGCCAAAACATTCGACTTGATCGCGAGCCAAAAATCTCGTCACCCCGCCAAAAAGATACACCTGGTCGACGTAGACAGTCGGGCATTCAAGAGAGAAAAAAAATGCGGAGAATCGGCGAGATAAATTCTTATTCGTGCGAATATTTTTTTCCTCTTTGTACGAGCAACTTGAAGATTAGATAAATTAGTACGAATCGATACATCATATTCAATTAACATTAAGCTCGCAAAGAAACAAAATTGTTAAGCCCGTTATTAAAAAAAAAATTCTCGGGAGATAAATATTTATTTCGATGCAGAATATTTGCTCAATAACGTAAATAAGAGATTTGAGTGCTATGTAATATAAATTACGATTCCACGATAAATTATTGCGTTCTCGTAGTGTAAACAAGTGCGCAGGAGAATAACTGAGTTTGTCGTTATCAACGTACATCAAATAACCGATATTTTAATTAAAGCAATATTATCAGTCAGTATATAACTGAAAGAAATATTTTGCGGTTATTTACAAAATCCGTTTCGCTCGACGTATTAAAACGCTTATAATGTTTCGGAGTAAAAAAGCGTGCGTGACGTCTGCGAACAAACGTACGAAATATTAACGTTAAACGACAGCCGCGGCATTTATTTACTCGCCAGCGTCGAAACGGTCATTATTACAATTCGCACGGATTCCGAAATGAGTTAACGCCGTCGCGCGAAACGTATTTCAGCCCCTCGCGAATTTTCTCGAGCGGACATAATCCACGATATTTAATAGCAGTTATTCCGCCGCTTCGACAGAACTTAATATTCTTCCCTCCTCGTCGTCATCGTGGGATAATTTCGTCGTAGACGACACACGCACGCACGCACACGCGAGCCGACAAACATCGTCCGTAAATATTTGCTACCACCATCATAGTTTATATTGTACACGCGACAAGCTGTATCGTTAAAGCAGGTTGACGACCTCGTCTCGTATAACCAGTATTTAATATACATAGATAAGCTTTTTCACTCATCGCTTCCCATGGAATTGACGGTGCTTTTCTCGACTGCGAAAAATAGACGATCAAAAGTAATTTCCTGAACGACACGTCAGATCAAAGGACGTCTAGGCGAGGCTTGAACGATATCTGAAAGATCGGTACACCTTTTTAGATACTTGAATGATAAATATCGGATAAAAAAGACATGTTACGTTATTATGAATATCATTATGCATCGTATTTTGTAGCCACATTTTCAACAAAATACGATCAAATTTGTCGTTCATCATGTACATGTAAATAGGATTCACAAAAACCATATTTTTAACTTTTTAATTTTAAAAGATAATTGCATTTTATAAAATAATTACATAAAATAATTACATTTTCACAAAGTATCAGTAAATTTGGATCAAAAGATATTATACATGGATGATAGATTAAAAATAGATTTAACAAATTTAAACTCTATTCTTCCTTGAATCATAAAAAAGTCCTTATTAGATATCGGATTTCGATAAAAAAATTCAATATTCGGAAACTCTATTTCGAGAATGTGACACTTTTTACGAATACATGGTTAGGGAACGGAATTAGCGGTCGTACAAACTCAACGAAGTGTAAATCCACCTGTAGCTCTAAGATCCGTTGTATAAATCACGCAGTAAGAAGACGATCGCGCGGAATAACTTTGTGGATTAGCGACGTCCAGTCCGGGAACGGTATTTTCTATCTTTGACAAAAGGTGGAGAAAAAGAACGAGGATCGAAGTAATATTCCCGAAGTTACCGACGAAGACGTCTTCTTTGGAGCTCACGTATCCATGAAAGCGAAAGCGTATCATCCTCCTTTTTACGAGCAAATGCTGGGGAAAAGCATGTTGAATATATTGGGCGCACCTTGCGGATAACTGAGAGAAAAACGTAAAAAAATATTGCTATCACGCTACGCGCATGAATTCTGCGCGATAATAAAGTGGCAAAATTTATGGTAATGTTACAAGAGCGAGTCGAAGGCAGTAAAGAAATTTTTCTCACATTATAGCATGACAAAACCGCTTATGATATGATTTTCAAAATTAACGTAATTTGTCATGTTTATTGTAGTGCCTCTTATCATCAGTTTCTCAAAAATAAAAATAATTTTATTCATAAAAATACATAAATCAATTTTGTTTAATATTCAGCTGAAAATCATAATAATTGATGAATGATTGAATAATAAAAAAATGATCCATCGTGATAATGTAAGAACCTGTTTTCTTTTCATTTACGTTAGTATATAACATAAACAATAACCAATAAAATGTTGTGGTTGATGTAGAAAAATCGACGGAATTGAACGTTTGATTTGAACTCTGAAGTACAGATGCCGTGTTTTGCGAAAGTTTCGTGTCGCGAAACACGACGGCATACTCATTGTGGTCGAACGAGGGAACGTTAGCCGCGAGCTTCGTGTGACACGCGCCCCTTTACTTTCATACTACGGCAACGTTTTATTACTTACGAAGTCACGTTCGTCGCCACGAAGCTTAAAAGAACTAGGAAATTTTCATGGAAGTTAATCAGATTCATGACGTACAACCTTCGATGCACGTCGGAATCTAATCAACTATTCAAAAAATGTAATTTTTTTAAAAATAAAATATGGAGTTAAGCTGTAATATAATTAACTTCATTCTACGGCAGTTTTATTACTTACGAAGCCACATTCGTCGCCTCGAAGTTTAAAAAGGGTAAAAAATTTTCATGGAAGTTAATCAGGTTCATGACGTACAATCTTTAATGCACGTCGGAATCTAATTGCCTATTCTAACAATTTGATTTTTTTAAATAAATATGGAGTTAAACCGTTATATAATTAATTTCACTTCTAATATCTATTTGCTTGGAAATAACCAATGATTTGTTTGAACGATACGCGCTAAACCGTAATAACTTCTGTTGAGTGCAACCAACTGAATATACAAACAGCTTCACAGAATAATGTAATAAATCGTGTATTTATTATTATTATTATTATTATTATTATTATTATATTAATTTAATCGCTTAATTGCAGTATCATGGAAGCGAAAAGCATAAGCGAGCGAAACAGGCGGAAATAAATTTCGTTCGATGTACGGCGTAAAGCCGATAGAGGCACTCTAAAGGGATTCGAAGTAAAATAACGACTGCGGATTTTCGCGCATTGGTTCTGATCCGTTCGATTAAAAAAATGAAACACTTCATAGATAACGTGACAATATAAGTAAACGTGACAATAAATTTAATTTAGGAATTGCAACATGTATTACTTGGGACAATAATTAGAGTTTTAAGCAGCAATAGCAATACAAGATAAAAATTATTTCTTTGCATGTCGAATGATTTAATTTTTATAATTAATAATTAAATTTTTTTAATAATTTATAATTAAAAATACAGGTAATAACAAATGTACTCATTTCGTGCAAAGTGCAGTTTAAAATTTAACTTGATTCTTAAAAAAAATGGCAATTTATTCGAGACTTTATTATAATTTTAATTTACTTATAACAAGAAAGACTTCCTCGTTACGTCAATCAAAAATGAAGATACAACATGAGTGTGTGCATTGTACTACCATACGCGACGGAAAATTTCGAATTAGAAAGAAGGTAGCACGGGATGCTTTACAGCCGTCGTTAGCGGAGTAACGATAAATTAAATGCAATTCGCTCTCGTAAAATGGCGTAGCGTTGCCTGCGGTGTCGCTTGATACCGCACCGAATCGCGCGGGGCTTTTATTCGCGAAATAATACCGCGGACCTGGGACGAATAGTCGCGCGGGGGTAGATTTTTCTGCTTCGCGAACATGCACGTCGCAGGAGGGTAGAAACGGGATTGCGAGCCACGAGAGGGAGGAATAAATTTCGGAGGAACATGGTAAAATCGAAAGAGGGATGGCTCTTTGCCACAGTGAAACAGAGGGAGACATCGCGTAAAGAGGACGTGCGGGGGAGGTCTTTTCGGTTCTTTGTACAGAGCCGCGCGCTACCCTGTATATTCGCGTTAACGCCGATGCGGAATTTATAGTCAAATAACGGCCGACTATCGACGTTACGCGCGCTCCGCTGTGATCGGCGGCGAAAAAGAGAGAAACCATCCGGGAAGAGAAAATATGCGGGAATCGCGGGGACGAAGGATGAGCTGGAAACAGATCTGGGGTGCCTAATAAAAACGACACAGACCGGATGCCACATCCTTCCGAACTTCGCACTTCTCGTAACGAATGAAAATCACTTCAACTTTGCGTTACACCTTTCTCGCGAGTTATAAAATTTTAATTCCTCGGTTTTTCGTAAAATATCAAATTTTTTAGTTGGACGTATTGTATACAAGAACGAAAAATGATTAAGCAGATTCTTTAACTCAACAGAGATTTAAATTTTGGAAATAATATGAAACCCAATAGAGAGTAATATGAAGAACATAATACATACAAAACATACATGTTTTAAAATTTCTTAATTAATTTTTTATGACAAACTTTAAGAGTTAACTTTTCTCGATAAACAGAAATAAAGTCTGTGATAGAGGAAGCTTAGAAACATCACAGATGTATCAATGTAATATTCAATGTAATATTTAAACTATTTAAACAATCGACCTTAAATGTTTATTTTCGGAGACTTTTTCTCAATGAACAGAAATAAAATCTATGATAGAGGAAGCTTAAAATACCACAGATGTATGAAATCAACGTAATATTTATGCAAATTTAAACAATCGACCTCAAACGTTCATTTTCGGAAACGGTATCATACCTCCTTTTTGGTAAGACTGTTAAGGATGATAATGCGATTGCAGACACGACAAAGTCTTAATGTTTACGTCGCAGCAACATCTGCAAAACGTATTAATCAACAGCGCCATTACTCAGCGTGCCAAGTGTAAAACGCGCGAACAATCCGAAGCGATTCGCCTTAATTAATTACGTCGCCTCGTGCATTGCGCGTTCCACACGCGCGCGCACGTGGAAACGTGTGATTTATTTCTTATGCCGCGCAGCACGCGTCTTCATGGTGAACGCTCCGAATGGAAACGTTTCATCAACCGCGATCTACAATTCTGCCGCCTCGCGTTTCACCAAGACCGATGATCTACGATTTCACGCGTGTTGCAATTTACGATCAGCCGAGTTATTTCGATTTTTGCCATTGCCTCTCGTATCAGGTTCTTTCATATGCGAGATCAACATATGAAATATGAATTAACATATTTTTAATTTACAGACAAACATATGTGAGATTAATTCTTTCTCGACGAAAATTCGAAAGATCGTTGTTTAAACATCATTGTTGAACATTTTTTTAGTATTTTACATTATAAATGTAATCCAGTAGTGTGCAAAATTGTGCACACAAATAAATTTTTGCTGACATACGATTTACTTGAGAATTTTCTAATATTTTCTTTCGTTAAATATATTTACAAAATTGAAATAAATTTTGGGTAAAATTATTTAATCCTTTACATCAAAAACTTTTGTAATAAAGTATTCAATAACAATCTGAATCACTATGGGATTAAAGGAAATAACGGATGCGTTTGGGATGCTCTATATAATCCCTCTCGGCTGCGCCAGCGTTACATTTATTTCCGCGTAGTCATATATCAAAAGTAGCGTGGTAAATGATTGTTTCCACCGCTGCAAAAGCTTTACTACTGCGAGAACCAAAGTACAACGATTCGAGCGGTCGTCGTGATCGGTGAGCAGTCTCAAGGGATAGGATGGACAAAGGAGGACCACAAGGTGGCGGAGAGCGAGAGCTCGCAAAAGTTAGTTTTAGTGACATATGTGGCCAACGCACGTGAAAGCGGAAGTTGAACCGGGTTTCTCGCCTAGAACTATCCGCCGGGCCCGAGCTCAGCCAACCCGTGCTACCTGACATTTCCACCCTCTAACTATCCCCAGCCGTCGCTTAAGGAAATAGAGCTGTCCGACGCAAGCATCGCGATCCTACGCGCCGCGACGAGCTTTCAAGACGTGCCAATAAATGGTAATCGCGACAAAAATCCGCCTTTGCCATCTACCCACGGCAGATACCCTGTCAGCCGTGTAAACAACTTCAGAAGATTGAACATACTCGTCTTCGTGGGGCGAGAACGAAATATCCGCGAGACGCAGCGAAAAAATACGCAGTCTCGTTCAATGCGCTCTTTGAATCGCGAATTTATCGCGGCTAATCTTTGCACGTTTTAAATTTACATTAGCAAAATTCGTAAAATTGAGATTTTATATAATTAATTGAGTTTTATAAAATATTTAAGACCTCCAAAATAAAAATGCACTAAAGAAGAGATAGAAGTTAAACTTAATTTTTATTTTCAAAGAAAGTAAAAAAAATTGCTTTGTTTTTGTTATTATCGAAAATTTTGAAAATTTTTGTTATTTTAAACTTAGATCGAGGTTAAATGCTCTATAAAAATATCCGTAAAAATATCGCATCGTTCTAAAATATCGTATCAATCTTTATTATTCGAAATGACAAAACCACTGTGTCATGGATTGAGATCAATACGAAGATCCCAAAATATTATTATCGTACACAATTCCCATACTTAAATTTTTTATTTCATATAATAGTGCAATGTTATGCCATCTCATATTCGATCTCGATTATATGTAATATTCAATAGCAACAAAGGAAATGTAAATCTCTGCGGACGAGTTATCGGACCAGAACTTATTCCGTGATTTTATAAGAACGTTCCGAAGAAAAGGCTGAAGTGAAGGAGTTACAAGAAACTTCGCCAAAGTATCGCTCTCGTCTTGGCGAAGCACGAACGGATAGTTGCTCGAATTATCCGACACGTTGGCTCAATCGAATTGAAGTGTTTCTCGATGTAGCGAGTGATGAATGTCGTTTTTTTGCTATTGGCTCGCGTCAGATTGAGAATTTCGAACGTTCGCGAAATTTGTTCTATGGCTAATTAATTGTTTTCTTGATTTATCTAACGTCAAGATTTCACTTAAGAAATCACTAGATTTGATTGAGCACGCAAGACAAATTTGCCATTATAATTTAATTATTAACATTTCAGAATATTAAAATATACAATTATTAACATTTCAGAATATTAAAATATACACTGTAAAAAAATTTTGTGTAAAATTACACCTATTATAGTGGGTAATTTTGAGACCCACTATAATAGATGTAAATTTYCACGCGTTTGTAAATTTAYAGTATGCAAGTAAAATTATTTCTTTAATTTGTAATTGAACAGATAGCAGAAGTAAATTAACAATAGCGTGGAAAATTATAGAATAACAAATGTAATAAAACTTTTTGAAATTGGAAAATTAAACATTCAAATATTCAATTTACACAACAGAATGTAAATG
>JANQDE010000291.1:0-50397 GCA_037157785.1 Cephalotes varians
TGCTCGAGCATGGGCGAAAATGCTACACTCTCTTTGATTACTAATCTTTGAATTGTCAGACTTACCACATTTGCTTTAAACATTTCTCTTATCTTGTTCATATAATGTTAATATTAATTAACATGACATTATATTATAATATTAAATAACAAAATATAGTACGTATAAATTATATATATAAGTTATATATATAAATTATATGTATAAATTATATGTATTGTAATTATATATATATATATCTTAATCTGTCGAGTTCTCCAAGTTTTGCGCTCATCTTCTATGTATATTGTTGCATTAACTGCCACTCCTCGAGCATTTACGAGCATGCTCGAGCATGGGCGAGCATGCTCGAGCATGGGCCAGCGTGTTCGAGAATGGGCGAGCATGTTCGATCATGGTCGACCATGGGCAAACATGTTCAAGCATGGGCGTTCATGTTCGTGCATATTCGAGCATAGGCGAGCATGGTCGAGCATGGGCGAGCATGGTCGAGCATGCGTAAGCATGGGCGAGCCTGCCTACAGGTTTTATTACATAATTGTAAAAAAATGCCAGTGTTGTTAATCGTGAGCTGGTGTTAGCTATTGTATTTTATTACATAATTGTAAGAAAATGCTAGAGGCTAATGCCATCTCACGATTAACGCCTTTTGCATTTTTTTGCAATTAACCAGCCCATGACAAGCACCTCTGGCTTTTTATTAAAATTAACTAACCCACGATAATCGCCTCTAGCATTTTGTTAAAACTTACCAGCTCAGTATTGACGCCTCTGGCAATTAATAAATACTGGCCATCCCACGATAAGCTCCTCTGGTTTTTTATTAAAATTAGCCCACGATAAACGCCTCTATCATTTTGTTAAAACTAGCCAGCTCATGATGGACGCCTCTGGCCATTAATAAAAACTATCCAGCCCACGATAAAATTTTCGAAAAATCAATCTTTTTAGAAAAACATTGATTACCACTATTTCTTTAACCCTTAGAGGGCCGGTATTTTAGAAATTTTCAAATCGCATTATTTGTATGAAAAAGTGATGAAAGGTCTTCAACATTCACCCATACTAAGACTAAATGTTTGCCAGTCAGAGAGTGACGCATATATGCGTCATGCCGATCCGGCACGGTAATGCCCCATGTTAAATTTTTTAAAATTGAAAAAACTATTCTATACGCATGGAAAAGTATATACATAGGTTTTTTGGGTCTCTGATTACGATAATTTTATAACACCACAATCTCCTTGTATAGATCGACAATCAAAATGATTATCTCAGATTATAAATGTTGAGATAATTTTATAATTATATCTCATGACTGATCTGCGTCTATTTCCGAAAATATTCTGAGAAACATTATAAAATGATGATATATTGACGATTCAAGGTATCTGCTCAATATTATAATTTTGACTCGACATCGGTTAGTACATAAATTGAATACRAATGCGAATATCTTCAAAATCAAAATTGAATAGAATAAACAGCAATATTTAGTTCATTTTAAATTTTTATAATGTAACTACATGCTTATGTGCAATAATAATTAATAATATAATTATTATTAATAATTATTATTATTAATTATTGCTGATTATTTTTTTAAATAATTATTAATCATTCTTAATAATTATTCGTTTCAAAAAATGTGTTCTACAATGGTTCATTTTCGGACGCATATATGCGTCATACCGGCCCTCTAAGGGTTAAATAAATTATTTATTTATTTATTTCATTTGAATTTAGCTTAATTGCAAATTTTAAAAAATTAAAAAGATGTTGAGAAATACCGGGACTCGAACGCATGACGTTCCAGTCACTCGTCTTGTCCGCTTGACCACGAGTTGTTACATATACTATAGATGAATGCGCGTATACGTGTGAAACGGAACGTATCTTTTATGTATATGGACGTGTCATGCCACTCGCGTGACGAAAGTGAGAAGGAAACACGGTTCTTCGATCCTTGTCACACAACTTGCAATGCTATCTATCGCAATACTCGATGACTAATCTATTGCTCACCTATGCTCTACCACATTAATATCGCACAGATACATTCGCACAAATTTTCGTATAATGTTTTCGTCTTAATTACGTGTCTAAATCTAATTGTAAGAATTCCATGGTATTTGTTTGTGTAATTTTCGTGTCTGTAATCTCAAATTTTGTGATTACAGTTTGTTGTACAGTTGTACAGTTTCTATATCAAGCACATATTGTGTCACGAGTTGACAGGTCGAGACGCCATATTTGGAGTAAGAAATGGTAATAAATGGTAATAATTTAGAAATTTTTTTTCGTTCTCGGCATAAAAATAATAAATGTCACATTCCAGACACGTATTAATACTTACGCTTTAATTCTGGAAAAGGATTTTCGAATCTGTGAAAGCATTACAGAGAAAGTTTGTTACGAAAATTATTGTGTTCTGCCGGTAAAACAGACGCTGCTAACATCGCCTTAATATTATTATTATTATTATAAAAATTTTATTTATTATTTAATTCGTTTAAATTTGTAAAAGAAGCACGTTTATTGCACCAACTGTTACATCCGTATATACGTCATGCAGATCACAATTACGCAAAGATATTTCATTAAAGATGAGTTTAATTTAAAAAATTTTATTATACTTATTTTACAATTGCGTATTCAATTAATTGTGATTTGTATAATGTACATACAACAAATGTTAAATCAATAAATAAACACATTTTCAAAGAAATGTTGAGAAATAAAAAATGTGACCTTTTGTGATTGTCGATAATATAGAAATCTGTAAAAAATGCTAACCCATTATACATCTTGATATTGTTGGTAATGTAGAAGTCTTTAAAGTTGATTATCAACAAAAAAGCGATCTTTTTTATCGACGCTTGTAAATATTGCGTGCAGTGAGTGATTCGAGTATAATTGGATGTCGGCACACCGTTTTCTTTACCGAACGGGCGAAAGTATCGACCGCGTCGGGCTCCTCCGACCTTTCGACCATTTATTTTCCCGATCTGCCGCATAACGGTGATTTTCGCTGAGAGAACGTCCTGGCGTTCTTTCCGAACGATCCTCGTCCATGAGATCGCAAGATGCAGGGGTCAGCGACAACCGATTTGACACACGAAGCGCAGCGCGTTGGAGAATGAGGTAGCATCGAGATCGGAGAAGCGAGGGACGCATTATCGTGGAAGGTGGACGTAGCAGCGACAGCGGAAGCAGTTTCATCGCTCGTACCGAGGTAAATCCGCGTCCACACGCTCGCTCGCTCGCTCGCTCGCTCGCGCGCGCGCGCGCGCGCGCGCGCGCGAAATCAATAACAATGGTATTATTCCAACGGTATTGTTCCAACTCTCCAGAACTGTATGGCAAATTGAAAGATTTCAGTAACATCTACGATCGCACGCTTCTGTGCTATCTTGATTCCATTCTGATTGTGGTCGCTCGCACTGGCTGCACTCGCTACATCCTAAGCGTAAATTGGACGACATCTTAGAGATCGTCGACTTTAAAATAGTATATTATAGATTATCTTTATTTCTTAATTTTATACACGCAATTTTTAAATCGTGCTTGCCACGTGTTGATCATTAATGTTTTCAATACTAATGAATCATGTGCAATGTTTACGTGGACTTTCTCTCGGATCTAAATCATAACCTTCTAGGAATTCCTTGTAGGAATCTTTATTTTTTTTCTGAAGCTGTTGTATTTATATCGAAAGCTGATATAAATCTAACGTATGTAATATTCTTTGATACCTTTTCATCGATTGATTTCAATATAATGGCATGTATAGTATATCACATTGGAACTAGCTCTATGCAAAACTGGTCTCCTAACTTTTTAGATGTAAAAAATAATGATAATACCTCTTTTGTATTATTACATACCATTACACTAAAATTAATCAAAGTAAAGATATCAAGAAAATATTAGGTAGTATAAATTTTACTTTAAATAAAAACATCTTTTAATGTTTTTAAAAAATTATATTTGTTTATTTATACTTGACAGACACAGCAAAGATGTCGAAACGACCCCTAGACAGTGGGGACTCCAGTTCCCAACCACCTATAAAGAAGGTGCAATTCGAGCCGATTCTAATTGGACCCATATCTACTCTCGAGGAAATGGACATGAAGGTTTTACAGTTCCAGAATAAGAAGCTGGCTCAGGTATAAAAAGTTTGTCACTCTTAATAAATTGATTCGTAATTGTAGATGAGAATAAATGTTGAGCTATAATATAAAGAGATAATCATATGTAATTATATATATAAATAAGAAAATAGTATAATTTTATATAATAAATATATTAAAGTTATTATATATTATTTACATGTAAATAATTAATATATATAAATATATACAGAATTGATATATACACAATTGAAAAGTTGCTGAAACTAAATTGCTGTTATTTTTTAAGAGTAAACAGAATAAATAAATTAAACATTAATATTTTTTCTTAAGGCAGAAAAATTATTTAATTTTATTTTGTCTGTTACAAAATGATTTAACTTCTTCCCAATTGTCATTCTATATATATTATTTAGTGTCTAATTTAAAATTTTAAAATATAATTATACAATCTGATATAAATTATACTTTTATATATAAAAATTATATAAATTTTTTATAATGTACAATTTTTATATATTTGAGTTTTTATGATATTTTATGTATAATTTACTTATTTCAGAGATTAGAACAAAGACATAGAATGGAAGCTGAATTAAGACAACGTATTGAACAATTAGAGAAACGTCAAATGCAAGACGATGCAGTACTTAACGTAGTTAATCGATATTGGAATCAACTTAATGAAGATATACGTGTACTACTGCAGAGATTCGACGCTGAAACTGCTGATGAATCAGAAAATAAAAGTATGCTTTGAGAAAAAGTGCAATATTTTTTGTGACTAATTCTTTCAACAAAACATTTTTCTTTTTACAGATGAGAGCGAAGCTACAACATCATTTCTTATGCAATTATCTTCTTGGGACAAAGAGGAATTAGATGACAAATTAGCAAACCGTGTACAAGTGTCTAAACGAGCTGTGTCTAAAGTTGTACAGGCATTTGATCGTTTATCTCAAAGAAATGAAAAGATTACTCTTGCACTTAAAGGGGAATTTGATGGCGGTAAGTTACATCTAGAATTCTTTTGAAATTTAACACAATATATTTGAACAAATATGTATCTTGTTTTGATTTGCGATAAGATTCAAATTTTTCTACAAAATCTCGAAAAAATTTTATGGCCATATTATATATAACTATTGTAAAAAGTTACACGTGTATATCTTTATAATTGAAATTATAAATCATTATACAGAAGAGGCGCCGAATATTGACGAAGTTGTACGTCGTGCCAATGCGGAAATACAAATGGAAAACAGAAATCTGCAGGCGATAAATATACAATTGCACGAAAAATACCACACTATCTCATTAAAGGTAATGAATTTGTTTTATTTATTTATATTTAATTTTCTATTTTTTATTATCGATTATCTTCATCTGACAGAGCTATGTCCATAAATAAATTATGCTGGTTCAAATGAAGAGAAAAACTTATATAGACATAATAAATATCATTAAAAAATTATTACTAAGATTTTGCTTTGGAATGCCATGTGTGGCTCCATGTAAAAACGATGCGAGAATTGATTTCTCACATATGAATTTTAAATAAGGTTCTCTATCATAATATGGATTGGATGTGAAGCTAACAATTCCTAAAAAAAAACCTAACTAAATATCTGAAGAAAATCTAATTTTGGAAGTCAAGGCTCGATCAAATTGGGTTGTAGCGTCATTGGAAATTTTTTGGAGTTTTATCCGATAATTGAAAATATTAATTTATTTTGAATATTTCTTCATAGATGTCAGAATTGCAAGATACAATAATGGGGAAAGATACGCTTGCAGCAGAATTGCGAAATCAAGTCGATGATTTGCAGTACGAATTGAATAAGGTGCGGGCAAGAAATGATAAATTGGAACATCATCTTGGAGAAGCAATTGAAAAGTTAAAAGCTTTTCAGCAAATTCATGGCGCAGATGAGAAAGGCAGTAATAAACCGAATACTTTAGTTGCATCCAGCGTTTCTCAGACTAAGGTAAAATTTGTTTTCCTATATAAAGTTACGAATATAAACTTAGTTCAATATTACGATAGTTCTTTAATTTATAATATACAGGATGAGGAAAAAATATCGAGACTCTGAAAACTATAAATTTTATAGAAAACTATTTCAGATAAAAGTTGTAGGATTTAAAAAGATCTTATTAGTATACAGATCTTTGATTTTGGTTAAGATAATCTCTCATCTTGATTACTTTGAATTTTTTAAATCTCTCCAAGATTACTTTGAATTTTTTAAATCCCCATTTTTTTATTGCATATATACTTGTAGCTGATTTCAAGAGCTTTTCAAAACTACAAACTCCTTTTAGTTAAGTACTTCTTGAGATATGAGTTGACAAAGTTCATATGTTTTGACATAAAATATAAAATATCTCTTTTTAAATTCTACAATTTTTATCTGTAACAATTTTTTATAAAACTTCTAATTTTCGAGATATTTTAGGAAGGTCTTGATTTTTTCACTCTGTATATAGATATGTTTATTTACACATATAGATATATGATTATTTACAGCTTGAAGATTTACAAAGAGAACTTGAAGAGACGCGTGAATTAGCTAATAATAGACTACAAGAATTGGACAAACTGCATCAACAACATCGCGACACTTTAAAAGAAGTAGAAAAATTGAAAATGGATGTGAGTAAATAGTCATTTTCTAAGTCACATTTCTTAAATTTTATTTATATCACGATCCAATTTAATTAACTTTGTTCTGTTACCAAATAACTGAATTTGAATATTTCTTGCAGATAAGACAGCTTCCCGAATCAGTAATTGTAGAAACAACAGAGTACAAATGTTTGCAATCGCAATTTTCTGTGTTATATAATGAGTCTATGCAATTAAAAACACAATTGGACGACGCTCGCCAACAATTGCAATCAAGCAAGAATGCACATCTGCGCCATATTGAAATGATGGAGGTAAGACTTTTATCTGAAGACGTAAATTGACATTTTATTTTTATCTAAATCTTTTTATAGAGCGAAGAGTTAATGGCTCAAAAGAAATTGCGCGGAGAGTGTATACAACTTGAAGACGTTTTAGCACAATTGCGCAAGGAATATGAGATGCTTCGCATTGAATTTGAACAGAATCTAGCTGCTAATGAACAGACAGGTCCAATTAATCGAGAAATGCGACACCTAATTACCTCTCTTCAAAATCACAATCAGCAACTAAAAGGGGAAGTGCATCGATATAAGCGAAAATACAAGGAAACTTCTACTGAAATACCTCGAGTATGTACACATAAACATATATTATAAATTTTCTAAAGACGAGTGAAATAAACCGATTTTGGACCTCAGAGTGGCAAGTAAAAATGATGTTTTTCTTTTACTTTTTTAGCTGCTAAATCTGATTCTAACCTTCAAAAAATTTTATCATGAACGTATTAAAATCAGCATAAGCTATAAAACTATTATAAATATTATAAATTATTATTRTTAAGCTTTACGAACATAATCGTGTTTTCCTGTTGTATCATGTAAAACATGATAATCTCTTATCTTGACTCATACTCTCATCTTTAATAGTTTATATTCTGTTTGATAAAAAAAAAAATAAAAAAATTATTAATATCTAAAAAGAGATATCTAAATAGAGGAATTAATGGCTGCGTTTAGCAGAAAAAACAGCTTTGCAACTGCAAAGCTGTTTTTTCTGCTAAACAAATTCAGTATGCTTTTTTTACTGAACGCAGCCATTGATTCAATGAGAATTATTTTAAATCTTGACTACTTATGTACATATTTTTCTATGTATAATAATATATAGATTTCCGTTTATTAAAAGTATTTTACTATTGAAATTGTAAGATTTACGCAAAAAATTATTTTTAAATAGCAAGATTCAGCAAGAAGAATAAAGTTTTCTTCTTATTAATTTGTATTGTTTACATATCGATCGATTTTCACTTAATATGTTTGTTTTACTATTGTTTTACACTTTCGTTCCAAAGCACTTTCAAAATAGCTATTATGTATTTAATAGCTTCATATGCCGATTTTATTTTCTTGACAAATTAAAATTTTTTAAAGATTAGAATCAAATTCAGATCAACAGATCAAAAATTACCATATAAAAAAACGTATCGTTTACTTATCATTCCAGGGAACAAAATTGACTTATTTTATTCATCTTTCTTTCTTATTTTTTATTTTATTATAATATTCAATAATTTTCTTACGTCAACTTCTGTCTAAATAATGTGTATGAATCGATTTAGTGTTCTCGAAATGAATTACAATTCATTCACCTCATATTCCTTTGTTCAAAACTTTTAAACTTTGCAATCAATGTCTTCTTTTTTATTGAATATTCGCCCCAAGTTGGGACATAATATCATGTTTCTTAAAACTTTCTAATTTTGTTAACTCTTCAATTTTTTATTAACTTTTTATAAATCGAGTCATATAAATGACGTGAGGATTGAATTCAAGATCTATTGATTATAAATCAATCTTGCATGGAATTATGCGTTACCCCGCGTTATAGCAACAAAATTTTATATACGATCTAAATTTTATTATCCGATATATATTTAATTGTAATAAGAATAGGTAAAATAATTTATTTTTTTTATCAAACTTTTCTAGTTAAAAAAGGAAGTAGAGGAATTGACAACTAAATTAGGACAACAAACATCACAAGAAAATAAAGAAGGGAATAATTCAGATGGCAGTGGAAAAGAAGAAGATGCGTCAAATTCGTTACCAGGTTCTACACAGGTATATTGATATAACAATAAATTTAAATAAAAAAATGGCGGTGCACTTATTTTTATGTGATTAATTTTTTATGCATTTTGTTATTTGTATACAATGCATATATAGTTCTGAGATTTTATTTATTGTTTATTATTTTGGTGTTAATTGTTGATTTTGACATATAGATAAAAGAAGAAAGTGGTGTTACAATAAAAAGAGAATCTGGTGCTGATGAAGAAGTGGAAACTATTGAAGTTGGAGAAGGTGAAGGCAACAAAAACACACCCGACTCTCTAACATTAACTTCACCGACTCTAAAAAAGGAGAAGGATATAAAACGTGAAAAAGATATCAAGAAAGAATCTGTGAAAACTGAACATCGAGATCCTGCACATCGCACCAAAGATGCAAAAATGGCGGAATCGGAGCTTGTAAGGGATTTGAAGGCACAACTTAAGTATGTTTTCGAAGATATTCAGTATTTTTGAATAAAATATTGATATTTTTATTGTGATAATGTATAATTTTAGAAAATATATCTGATTGCAGAAAAGCTGTGAATGAGATGAAAGAAATGAAGCTCTTATTAGATATGTACAAAGGTGTTGGAAAAGAGCAACGGGATAAAGTACAGTTAATGGCTGCAGAGCGTAAAACAAGAGCAGAGTTAGAAGACTTACGTCAGCAAATTAAAAAAATTCAAGTATTGTAATATATTTTATAATTATTACAGTTGTTGTCATGATTTTGTAGATTTTGTAGTAATAATAATAGTATAATAGTAGTATTATAATAATAAGAAATATGTTAAGCGTGCGTGCGGTCTGTGATATGGTGTGCTGTGTATAATGTACGGTGTGTGTGATGTGTGTATTGTGCGTACATGCATACATGCGTGATGTGATATAGTGCAATACAGTGCAGTATGATATGGTGCGGTGCGGTGCGTGTATTTGTTTTCAATTAGCTATTATAGTTGAAGAAATCAACTGAATAAGGCCCTGATTGTCATAATTGTTTTTGATAAAATCATAAATGAGTCGCAGTCAGTGCACAAAGAATGTAAACGTAAATAATTTAAATATGATTGATATATAGCATTTACATTGCATTTTTGATTTTCCTGCGATTGACGTTTACGATTCCGTCGGAAATAGTTATGATAATCTTTGTGCTCAGGCTCTAAAAGTTGAAATAATTTTCTATTTAATATTAATAACATTTTGATTCCATAATGTTGTGTATATATATCTGCATTTATTGATATCAACTTAGTGAGAATTATTTTTATTTGGATAATATAATAAGGTGAATTGCATTATGTTCTTGTGTTATTCAGGAAAGTAAACGTGAGGAGCGTAAAAAATTAGCTGATGAAGATGCACAGATAAAGATTAAAAAATTGGAAGAGCAGGCATACACATTGCAACGTCAGGTTGCTTGTCAAAAACAGGTAGATCACACTTATTCTTTCTAAGGCTTTTGATATTATATATAAAAAGAATCTTAATTAATTGGAGATAGAGATCATAAATAAGAGATCTAACTCGAGAATTATTTTGTTATTTATATTAATTAGTTATTTATGCAAATCAGTATTATGCAATTTTTTTATATAATGTTAAAAGCTTTTTAGTATTAAGAAATAGATAACAGAACTTGGTAGCGTACGCGAACGGAAATGTAACGTTGAACAGAATTGTATTTGGCTGCAGGAAGAGGAAGCGCTTCTGAATGAAATGGAAGTGACCGGGCAAGCATTTGAAGACATGCAGGAGCAAAACTCTAGACTGATACAGCAGCTGCGCGAGAAAGACGACGCGAATTTCAAACTTATGACGGAGAGAATTAAAAGTAATCAATTACATAAGCTTGCAAGAGAGGAGAAGGATGTGTTGAAGGAGCAAGTCTCTACACTAACGACGCAGGTGGAAGCGGCCAACGTAGTTGTACGAAAGTTGGAAGAGAAGGAGCGTCTCTTACAAAACTCTCTCGCCACGGTGGAAAAAGAATTGGCGCTGAGACAGCAGGCGATGGAAATGCATAAGCGGAAAGCGATAGAGAGCGCACAATCTGCGGCTGATCTCAAACTACATCTTGGTAAAACTCTTTGTGCAAACCCAAAAAAGCTATAATAAAAATTTTAATTGTATAATTTTCTAATCATATTTTATATAAATTTCATATAAATTTTTTAATCATAAGGCGTTTACTACGCGCCTATGTATATTATTATTATTACATATTAGCTAGAAAAATAAGTGAAAGTAAATGACTTAATAAAAATTAAATGATTACTTCCAACAAGAAATTGATAACTTTTATTGTTACAGAAAAATATCATTCCCAAATGAAGGAAGCGCAACAGGTCGTAGCCGAAAAAACAAGTTCCTTGGAAGCTGAAGCATATAAAACTAAAAGATTACAGGTATAACGGTTTAATTTTGTTAGTTCTATATAATATTTCTCTTGTGTTCTGGATTTTTTACTTTTTTGAATACCATTAACACTCAATCATTGATAGAAATAAAAATTTAATATATGAATTGTACAGGAGGAAATAGCGCAACTCAGGCGCAAGGTCGAGCGTATGAAGAAGATCGAGCTCGCTGAAACTCTGGATGAAGTGATGGCGGAGGAACTGCGGGAATACAAGGAAACTTTAACGTGTCCATCTTGTAAAGTGAAGCGGAAAGACGCCGTGCTCACCAAGTGCTTCCATGTGTTCTGCTGGGACTGTCTGCGCACACGTTACGAAACGCGACAGCGGAAATGTCCCAAGTGTAACTGCGCTTTCGGCGCCAATGATTATCATCGGTTGTACCTGTCCACATGAAGAAGAAGTTGCTAACTTGTTGGAAAATATGCCGCGGCGTAGAGTAGTGTTTTGTAATATGTTACGTGAGCATTTCTCTTTTTTTTATATCTTTTATTTATTATTCTAACTTTTTGTGGGACGTATGTGACTTTTGAATGCGTCGATAATGAATCACGAATTTTGCTAAATTCTTATTAAGACCATAATACATGAAAGAAAAAAACATAAGTCATAGATTTAACAATTACAGTCGAGAAAAGATTGGACGATTTGTTTATTATTTAATTCTACTTATATTTTTTCCTGTATTATGGTTTAGTCTATAAATTGACATATAAGAATAAATAGATAGGTGAAGTGAGTAAACGAGTGAATGTAGAACAAAAAAAAAAAAACTAAGAAGTGGAAAAGGCATGAAAAAAAAGAGACATCTGGATTGCATTTTTAGTTAGTATAGTTGTATAGGCTGCAAGCTTTTAATTTTATTTACAATATAAGAAATGATTTATTTGATTACTCTTTGATCTCGTTTTTAAAATAAACTTGCGTATGATCATCTATACAGCACAATCGATTGCCCAAAATAATACCTTTTTGAAAAACTGTTCCCCAAGCTACAACAATTTCCTGTTTGGAATGTCTTATAGGATAAAATAGAGATCATCGAGATCAAATTTGTCAAGGGATAATGATTGATAATCCATTGAAAAAATTATGAAACTAGATCATTTTTGGTGGTTATAATTGTGTCAACTAAATTGTGATTGATATATTATTTAAATTCAATTACTATTCAAAATTAACGTAATTATAAATCTGCTGAACGTGATTAATGTTACGAGCTCAGCTGCCAGACTTGTATGTTCTGAATGGTTTATGCCTATTAAGTCGTGTAATTACTTTAATTTCATTTAAATCTTTATTTCTGAATTGGGAAAGTTTTGAAAGAGTGATTAAATCACTTTTTTAAAAGTAAAATAAAGTCATTTTGATCCCTTTAGTAGATCTAGTGTTAATGTTCGGAATTAACAAATAGCAATTTGTATGATAATCAAGCTTATAGTTATTTATTTAATTAAAAGGATATAATTTAAACACGATCTCCAAATTCGCTTTGTCTATTGTATATAATACGAGACAGGCAAACTGATTAATAACAGGGATGTCCTGTACGGTAATTACTCGACATTATTCAATAAAAAACGAATTTTTTTTTTTTTTTGCTGATCGTGTTCCTGATGATTTTCATCGAAATTGCTATTGGAATCAAGTGACCGAAAGAAAATCGGAGAAATAAGATATCCCATGTACTTTTAAAATGTCTTAGAAATATCTTAAAAGTTTATATTTTATTTTAGAACTGTAAAAACTATATTTTTAAAAAGTTAAGAAAAGAAATATATATATATATATATATATAATATCAAATTAATATATAAATATTGATTTGATTGCAAAGCGTTAGCAAATGTTATTTTAACACTAAACTATATACATTACTAAATTTAAATAATTTATTTCATTTATAATTTAAATTCACTAAATCGTTAAATATTTGATACTATTATACTAACATTGTATTATAGGATAAGTAATTTTTGAATATTTTCGCATGTATGAATGCTAATTATAAATGCGAGCATCCATGTGCGTTTGTAAAAAAAGAAATGCGTGAATAGCTTATTTCGATAAAAAATTACATTAGTTCGTAAAAATTGCGTTTCGATAGGATAATTTATTTTGTGAATCTTTATTTCTCTCGACTCGATTCAGAATATTTATATATATATATATATTCCAACTATATTGTAATAACTCGGAGAAATCTGCCTTTTTTATTTTTGTTATTTTTTATGTAGGGAAGTTTATTTAAATGCGTAACAATATAGATGCGTTTATGAAAAATTTGCCCTGGATAAAAATAAACTGTTTCTTTATTATCTATTCGAGAAAAACGCCTTCTAAATCTTTGAGTAAAGATATTTCCTTATTGATTTCAATTCTAAATTTGCAAAACTGTCTAAAAATATATATACGAATATATATTTTTAAATTGCTTTACATGTTATGTGTGTATGAAGGATAAAAATTGACAAAAGGCGTTCTATAGTTCTATATCAGTTTTTTATCATTATCTTTGAGATGTTATTTTGCATTCTACTTGACACATTTCTTACATTTATCTAATTTTGCTCCGTAACATTTTAACTTTGTTCGCAGACAAATTGAATCAAAAACTGTCAAAACGAGAGCCACAATTATACCAATTTTCTTTTTTTTTACATTATAGTATCAATTAATTCTAATTTATATTATAAGCGATATACACTGCAAAAAAGTACTAGGTGAAATTACATGAACAAGTGTAAAACAAGTGTAAAATTTATACGGTTTATAATAGAACTGTATACATGTATGTATAAATTTTGTTGTTCATGTTATTTAACATGTTATTTTTTTATAGTATATGTGAAGCATAAATGAAATCGAAAATCGATTTGCAATAATTAATATAAGTGACAAAGAAAATTTTTCCGCACCTATTTCGAAACAACTTGAGTCTAGTGTTCTGATTTTTAATTTTACGAAATTGAGAAACAAAAAACTTTAACCTCTTATTTTTGAACTAATTTTTAAAGACTTTTAATTATGTAGAACACAAATCTAGAAAAAGAAAATTTTTCATGAATGTTAATAGCATTAAAAAAAATAGTTCTATTCTTTTATAATACAATTTAAGAAAAATATTTTTTATTTTTTCAGTATATATGTAATATTTAGAGAGACATAATTTATATTTAATAGTTTATTTAACAAAATTTTGAAAAATTGGATAAATGTAATTATAATATTAATATTTATTACATTTATTAAATAAACATTAGAAATTAAAAATTAGAATTATTTAAATTCTTTATTATTTTAATAATTTATTAATAAATAATAAATTATTTAATAAATAAAGATAAACTAAAAAATTAAATAAACTTTTTTTATTTTTCAATATTTTGAATTACTCGAAATTAGTTCAAAAGTAAGTAATTCTACGAAATAAAAACGTGTATAAAATCGTATATATAAGGGCATGTATATCTGATGGAATNAGTCCTTCTCTAACAATGAACAATATAAATTGAATGGAAATATATACAAGTTTTGTTGAACGTGTTAATAGCGTGTAAACATCTTTCTATCATATAACGATTGAATAAAAACAGATGATGAAAATCATTTACGTTTAATGAAATTCTACCCATTATTTTTTATATCATAAACTTTTGTATTCTATTTGTTTCCATTTGCTTTTTGACTGTGAATAATGAATGAGAAATGCTTTTCGCGTAAACATTCTTTATATTTTTTATCGGAGGATGAAAACTGGAAACGGGATGCGGAGACTCAAATAATTCAACCCAAACGAATTTGTACGAAATTCTTTCGGATTTTATTCTATTTTATGAAATTTGTTGAAAATTCTAAGAAATAGTTCTACATAAGCTTGAAAGTATCAACGAGAAGAGCCTAGTTCGATCTAAATTATGTCTTTTTTCTTACAAAGTTTATCTTTCGCGGAAAGCCGCCGTTGGTTTTAATACACAACGGCTATTTGAGAAATACTATGAACAGGCAATTTTCCGAACGTTTATTATATGTATATATTGAGTAAAACTTCATCAAGATATATATAGTTACTATAGAAATACATATATTTAGTGCAATTCTTATAAAAAAACAATTGATAAAAAAAAAATAAATAAAATTGACAAGAATTCATTCTGTGGTGTTGCAACTTCTTGAGGTCAAAATCATGCATCGATTTGAAAATGATCGAATCCTTTTCTATCCTTTTTTCAACTTTATCATAAATAAATTTATAAACAAAAACTGAAATGTCAATAAATTTTGTTGCGCACACATTTTTAATTCACTTCATAAGCCAGATCACTTTATAAGCTAGAAAAAGATTTTCGAATTGTTTGCAAGGAATGCAAAATAATAGTAAATAGTAAGAATACGTAAGTCGTAATAATATAAGTAAATAATAAGAATAAAAAAAAATATAAACCGTATAAGTATAAATCCAAAGAGATTGCTGATTTCAAGAATTCGATTTTGCAAACTGAATTCGCGTCAATTTTTTTAAATCTGTCTAGCTTTCGCAATGTAATGCAGAGTTAACAGAAGCTTTTTGATTCTCGATCACATTTTATATATTATATGAAAGTGTGTGTGTGTATATGTATGTGTTTGTGCGTGTACATATATATGTATATATACACTTCTTCATTTCCTAATAAAACATAAAGCCTTTGCATACAAAGCTTTATCTCTGAATGTGAATTACATTTCTCAGATACATATTCGATTATTCATTGAATAGTAACTTAATTTGAAATTAAGAGAATTAATTATAACAATAATTTACTAAATAAATATTAATAAATATTAATACTTTAAAGCTATATCATCAACAATTTGTCACATATATTAACAATATAGTAAGCGATCAAAATGGAAATGAAAAACTTATTATAAGATAACGATCAGTGGGGAATTGAGACATTAAATAAATTGTTTAATGTTATTCTTGCAATAAGAACTCAATTATTATTTGCTAAGAAGCATATTTAGAATATAGTATTAATTAAAAATTAATACTATTATTAACTGAAAAAAAATCCTTATGTTCTAATTATGTATGTATGTCTATAGAAATAGAAATAAAAACAGCATAAATTGTCAAAATATTAAAAAAAAACTTTGCAATAAATATCTGAAAACATGTAAATTTACTGTCTGTGACAAAGAGACAAGTCGATCATTTTAGTTTAATGTTAGATAAAGTTTATTCAATTCACCTATGTTATTTAAAAAATTTATTATATTTAAAAAAATTGGATGATAAGAATATTTATCCCGGATAAATCAAAAGCGGAATTCTAAAATCTCGGTGTGACATTTGTATAAAAAGCATATTACTTCTCTTTTTTTATAGAACCAAGAAAGTTTATATACACATGCATGGGAATACCTCCCTTCCAAGAGTTACTTTATACTGAGACAATTATTTTAATAACATTATATACAAGCTGTTCCAAATTCACTGCGCATCTCTTTTTCTCTCATTTTACGAATGTAAATATGAGTATGTGCAAAAAAATTAGTTTTTTAAAATTGATTTTTCTATTACTAGTGACACAAAAAGTTTGAAAAGTTGACTTGAAAAGTTCAAATTTTTCTCTTTAATAAGTAAAGATGACACAAGCAAAGTGAAGATGAAAAAATTAGGAAGGCAAATGATGTTTCTATCAAATTTTGAGAAAAAAATCGAAATTATTAATTAACTAAATTGAAATTTTTCAAGAAATATTGTTGAATTGCGTAAAAGGAAAAGACAGTGAACTTGGATAGTCTGTACAACATATATTTGTAAACAATATGTATATAATAAATCAATTCGAGGACATCTCACAAATAATTTGTTTATGAAAGAGATTAAGAGATTTTTCTGATCGAATGATCGATCGCGTTTTAATTGACGCCCTTTACCATTCATGTCTTTAATTACATCGTATTTATTTCAATTTCTCATATATATTGCTTAATATTGATCAGTTCTCCTTGCTCTGTCTTGACTAAAATACGCGAAATTATTCTCGACAGAAAACTGACTTAACTCTTTACACTCGAATGATAGTGTAAGTTGAAAAAATATATCACAACATTGGATAAAATATTTATCCAATCTTGTGATTTATTCATATATAATAATAAAATTATATAATTGTTATATAAATTCTTTTCATGCAAAACCATTCATGTTTTATAATTAGTCACAGAAGAGAAAAGAGTAATTAATTTTTTTATTAACTAAATTTTTTATTTTTTAAATTCTTTTTTACAAGATCTTCCTTCAATCGAGAAGGCTAATGATGTGTAAAACAGGATTGCCGTGTGCAAAGAGTTAAACCTACAATTTTAACAGTATCTTCAACTGTGACTATTTTTTTCTCTCGGAATCGTTCGCTGTATTATTCAATCGATGTTTAACGGTAAAGAGTGTCCATACATATTGTTATCACACAAGAAAAACATTAGTTGTTGCACTCGAAACTATAAGCCGTTCTTGCTCTTTTTTTTTTTTTAGAACTACGGCCCTTCCTGGGATACTCTTAATTACATGTATAGAAAATGCGAGAGGTGTTCGAGAAATAATATGACGCTTCGCGGGTTTCGGAAAAACGATTTTGCTGGAGTGTCAGAAGTAAAATAATACAGAAGAGATCACTTTAGCACTTCGCAATTCTTAGGAACAATCGTACTTCACTCTATGAGCAGCATGATTGCAACCGACAATTACGTTTTTTTTTGCGACTTCTT
This sequence comes from Cephalotes varians, assembly GCA_037157785.1. Classification (NCBI taxonomy): domain Eukaryota; kingdom Metazoa; phylum Arthropoda; class Insecta; order Hymenoptera; family Formicidae; genus Cephalotes; species Cephalotes varians. The sequence goes on from JANQDE010000291.1 coordinate 18,067, forward strand.
CGAGTTACGTGTATATACTGAACTCAAAGCACGTTAATTCCCTCGCTTATCAAAAGAGAATAAATTATTGTCCGATCTGCCGATCACATTATATGCGGAATGTAGCAGTCAACAAAAATTGACTAGCTGCGTAATATTTCTTTTAATCTTTTATTCTTTGCAAATGCAAATCCCGTTGGATGACTCTGATGTCTTCTCATCTCGTTTCCCATTTATGTCTTTTAGGAAATATTTTTCTTAATTTCCCGAAAATTATAATAAGTACAAATGTCACATCTGTACAATGTGTCATGTTTAAAATTCGAAAATTCGCCTGTAAAACTTCTTGATCAAAAGATTTAAGTAATCAATAAATTTGCGGTAATTATATTCCGCGATGAAAGCTACTTCTCGAACACTTCTCGTAAATCGATGCATCCGCGGCCCAGTAGGACTCATATCGGTTCGATGGCTTCGATGGTTCGGCTCAAAAAGTAGGCAATTTGAAAATCCGATGTTACAAATTTATTCTCAATCTTCCAACTCGAAATGTATCTATTTGCAATTTTAGTAGAAAGTACTTCTGCGCTCCTTCATAAGTTGAATGCAAAAAGTAGATGGATGAAAAGAAATCGACATTTGTTTTGTAAGATCAAGCTTTTTATTTTTGAAATCAGGACTAAACGAAGAAAATAGATTTATAATTTGGATTAGTTAATATTATATTTTATTCTCAAGATCTTAATGTTATTGTATTTCTTGCAAGTGATAGAAAAATAATCTTTTTTTTTTTCGGAAATAAATTGATACTACAGAATCCAGCGCTATATATATATATATATATAAATATATATAAATAATCAGGATTGGGAAATAACGTATTACTTATTATTTGTAACACCATTACCATTTTTTTCGAACAATCGTTTCTTTTTTTCTGTTTGTAACGTCATTATATTTTCATAGAATTCATCCGTTATTTTTATCATTTGATAGAAATTTATAAACTCCCTATTATTTTTATATCTATTCAATAGATCGCATTTTTTATTTGCAAGAAATTCTATTTAAATAAAAATTTAAATGTTAAAAAATATTTTGAACTTTATATCTTAGGCTACATTCCGAGTTCACTGCTAATACTGAAAAAAAATCTATACAGGGCGTCCCATTTTATTTTTGATCAAATATTAGAAAATTAGGGGATTTTATAAAAAATTGTTTCAAAGAAAGACAAATAATGATAAAGTCTATTTTAAAAAAAATCGATTTTTTGTTACAGAAAAATCATTTATTATTTAAATGACCATTTTTTTAAATAAAATTGTACCTTTTTTACATAATATTATTTTTCTAGTTATTCCGCATATAAAATAATTCATTAAAATAACTAACTTTATAAATAATAACTAACTTTAATAAATAATTAACTTTATTAAAATAAAGTTATCAAAAAATTAATAGTTTACGAGATTTTTAGACACTTTAATTTGATAAATTTTGACATAAAATATAAAATATCTCATAAACTATTCGTTTTTTGATAATTATATCTTAATACTTTTATGTATAAGATAATGAGATAAATAAATTAATGCAAAGAAAACACAGTTGTTTTCTAAAAAATTATACAATTTGCAATACGCAACTGCACATCTTTAAAAGCAATTGTGTGTTTTCTTTACGTCAAATGATAAGACGAATATAAAGAAATGCTATATGTAGAAATTAATTTAAAATTTTAATATTGATTATTACATTTAATATTAAATAATGTAATTTTAATAATTTTTATATTAATAATGTAATTTTAAAATCTAATATTTTACTTCAGTATTACAAAAAAGTAATGAAAAAAGTAATCATTACTTTTTAAGTAACGCTTAATTTTTTTAAATTAGTAACGATAACACATTACTCTTAAATATCGTTTCCCTTCAAACAGTTCATAGAAATTTATATTAATATTTGATAGAAATGTATTCAATGTTATTAATTTTTATTCAAATATTAAATTGTTTAATTTTATTTAAAGAAAAGAAGAAATGGAAAAATATTAAAAATACCTAAAGAAATCTCTAAGAAAAATCGAAATGTAAACTAAAAATAGAAAAAAAAACAAAAAATGTTTAGAGAAATCCTGAAATTTCAATATTTCAAAAGTTTATAAATTTCTATCAAACTTTTTTTTAAATTATTTATTTTCTGCAGTTAATAATCGCGTAAAATTGATAAAATAATATAAATAGTAAGTGAAGGATTTGTACTGCGCGGTTTATATTGGCATGTGTGTATGTTTACGACGTAAATGTTTTTTTAAGATTGTAAATAAAGTCAGTTGAAGACTGAAATCTCGCAGATTATCTTCTCGAGCCGATCTATCGATTTACAGCTACCGCGAACGAGCCGTCCTGCCCGAAAACAACGGGACGTGCGCTCCAATTCCAGTGCAATATCAGTACGAGATCTATTATCAATAAGTTTTCAAATACGAAGTAAACTATCAGTACATAATCTCGACTCTATGCCACGAGAACGTTCACTCCCCGCGCATTATTGCGCTTACATCTGACGTTCACCCTCGGACGCCGATCTCCGGCGGAGGATCCACGTTTCGGATGCGACGTTACGGATGAAACAATGCCGATGAGAGAGATAAAGACGTCAGATCAAAATTTCGTGGGAAATATCGAGCGTAAAGCCCAGCTTTGGGAACAAAGCTTCACCGTTAAAAAGGAGCTCATGCTCCAAAAATGCGATATATCCCCACGATATGTATCGCGATACTATTTATAGAATACATACATAAAATTTTGTAGAGAGTCTTTTTTCGCGAAAAACGATTTCGCTTATTCATTAGCGCGAACAGTAACACTATCATCAATATCTTTCCTTCGTTCATCCTGTCAACTTGACGTTCTCCTAAAGGAAAAACACTATTATTAGATTCCTATTTGTTCCTAACTGTTCCACGATTCTATCAATCGTCGTTCTTCTGATAATTCGAAGGTGACCTGTTGTCTCAACATTTTCTTGAAGCACCATCTGAAAAATTAACTTCATGTTCCATTGTTTTCCAGTTATTTCTTCAAAAGAAATTGATTTAACTTGATGTTTCTCAAAGCATTTCCACCCTAGAGCTAATGAATTATTCTTCCGTTGTCTCTCGTCATTTTGCAGTGATGAGAATTTTTCCCATCTTGATAGCGATTGTTAAGATTTTTGTTCCATAGTTTCTTTAATCTTGGAATCAAAAATTGTTTTTATTAATATTTCTTAAAGTTTTTACTACACCATTTCTCTGATGTTTCTTCGCAAGAAGAAGCTGCATAAAGCTGCAAGACGATTTGTCACTTAATGCTTCTTCGAAATTGCTAGGACTATTGGCTAATTTGTATGTGTTCCCTTATATTCTCTTGTCCTTTCATCTTTCTGCCAATTTGGAGCGATTAATTACTTTAACACTCCCTCAAATCTAAGCTTTGATACAGCTATCTATCTCACCATTTTGTCACTTTTAGTTTTTTGTCTTAATACTGCTGTCGAACGTATAATGTGAAACAATTGATTAGCTCACTCCATCACTTTACATTTTCTTCATTCTTGATTTAACAACTTAGAATTTAACTTTTTTCTTTTTTTTTTAATGCCACACACTGTTCCTATCTAATTGTTTCTTCATTGTTCTATAATTTCCTAATTGATTTTTCAATACTTTGGAACAATTAAATAATCCTTTATCTCTTCATCTTAAATATTGATTCTTGGATAATTGTTCCTTTTTTTCATATTCCTTTCTTGTTTATCATTTTTTTATCAAGCTCTCCAAGCTTATCACTTTGAAGATTAAGATTATTCATAAACTTTTTTTCTCCTATCTGTCTGTTCGTTTCTTTATTATTCCTTCAAGAATTTGAAGGCATAAGACGATGTGTCTCTTTGATATTCTTTTATAATATAACACTAGAATAATCGTTATGTTTATTGTTTTCCATTATTTGTAACGCCTTGTAATAAGATAACACACTTCATTACATTGTCATTGGCGCAATCACATAATTTGTCAGCGAGAACATTGGAAATTGTTGTACAAATTCCAGAACTCAAGCAATTAAAAACATCTATTACATTGGAGCACATTTTTTTTTTTCACATGTTCGTGCGTAGGCGGACAGTTCTATCGCGCGCACTGACCACGTATTTATGACGTAATGGCACATCGTTCCAGGAAAGTGCCCTAATGCGAGAACTTAAGGAATACTTGTTCCAAAGTAGTTTGACTAAAGCTGTACTCTTCTATATCCAGTTCGAGCTTGGCTGCAAACAGAAATTTTCAAAAAGTTATGGAATTTTCCTTCTCGATCGATTTACAATAAGATTGAAGTTTTAAATTCCTAAGTCGGAGACTTTGAAATTTAGTTTCATCTAGAAGTCTCTCTTTCATAAAGTCTCTCTTTCTGTTTTTTTTCTCTCTTAAAGAAGACAAACTCTAGATAAATAGTTTCAATTTTCAAACTTTTATTTATTTTATACTAGTCCGATAAAAGTTTATAATTTTGTAAATTAAAAATTGTCCAATTACTTTTAAAAATTAAAATATATATTCACGAAATTTTATATTTAAAAAATTTTCTATTGAAGACATCCAAATTAAAATACCCTAAAAATTAATAAAATTATTTTTTATAATTTTCTTATCTTTTAGTTTTAATATTCTCTAATGTTCCTCATATTTATAAATATTCTTCGATTTTTTATGTTCTTTAGATCTGCAGAATGATAAGCAGATTATTGAATTTCAAAGAAATTCTTCAAGCGTTTTCTCACCTTTTTCCAATTGTGTGAAGCACTCAGCCAGCGAGTTTACAGCATGTTGGGGTACGGCAAAGACTAATCGGTCAGCGAAGCTCTCCTCCAAAGTAGCGTCGGGAAAGAGGCCAGCAACAAATTCCTTTAAGCTGGCGATCCTGTCGCCAGAAGGTGTCGTCGGCGTACAATCGCCGCCTAGCAATTTCATCTCTAGAGTGTAGCCAGCACCATACAGATTCTTTAGATGCTGAGTCGAACCGATGCATCTCAGCTCACCCTTCACCATTATGCCGACTCTTGAACACAGTGCATCGGCTTCCTCCATAGAGTGAGTAGTCAAAATAACTCCCCTGCCACCCTATTAATTAAAGAGACTTTAGAAGAAAAGTTTTTAATACGCGCGCGTGCGTGTGTATGTGTGTGTTTTTATAAGAATCTTTTAAAAAATATATTATTTGAAAAATATTGACTAAGACTAGAAGAGAATAGCTTTAACTTGTAGTGTACGGTAATATCACCTGGAAACTAGCGAGAATCGTATCCCATAGGAATCTCTTAGATCTGGGATCCATGCCCGTGCTTGGTTCGTCCATGAGAATCACTTTGGGTCCACCGACCATTGCCATCGCAAAGCTGAGTTTTCTTTTAGTTCCGCCGGAACATTCTTGGCTCTGTTTGTCAGCATGTTCATGAATCTGCAGACCGGCCAAATATAGATCCACGATTCTGTTCAACATAGTCAATAGAGTGAATTAGATCTTATATCATTACATCTTATATCATTATATCTATTTTATCAAGAAACAAAATTCATAAAATAATTCTATTAACTACGTTATCAATTAGAAACGCTAATATTGATTTATACACAAAAAAAAATTAGACAATTGTTACATGAAAAAGGAAATATTTATATCTTAAAATTAATTAATGTTACAATAATAATGTTTTATGCTTACAATAGAATTTTGACGTCCTTAAATATCAAACAGAATTTTTTAAATCTATCTAGGGATATAATAATTTAATTACAAGTTAATTATTATATCCCTAAATCATTAATTACATTAATTAAAAAAAATTAATTACATTTTACTAGATGAATTAGATAAATATTTTTTCAGAAATTCTGGTGATATTTTATAACATTTTTAAGAATATTTTAAATTTATGAAAATTTCTGAAAAATACCTTGAACTTTTTCATATTTTAGAAGTTTCCTTCGGAAATTATAGAATGAGAAATCTTGGAATACAAGAGGTCACATATAAAGAACTTTAAAAAAGATATAGATTTTCTCAGTATTTCTGTGAATAATGTTCCATTAGTATAAAAAATCGAAGAAATTTTCTAAAAAGTTATAAAATTATATAGAAATTCTAAAAAATTATATGAAGAATTCTAAGAAAAATTTTTGTCAGGAAAGCTGTACCTGTCAATTTCGCTCCATGGAACCCCGCGAATCGCGGCATAGCATTCTAGATGCTCTCTTACAGTGATATTCTTCCATTGAGCATCATGCTGAGGACAATAGCCCATTTGCCGGAAAGCCTCCATCATGTGGGTATTAATGTTATGACCGCTAATCTGCACTCTACCCTTCGTTGGCGCTTCCTCGGCAATAATGATCTTCATCGTCGTGGTTTTGCCAGCGCCATTGTGACCCAATAGACCTAAAACTTCGCCCGGTTCCACCGCCAATGAAAGATTTCGCACAGCAACCTTACACTCGTCCTCGCGTTTTGAACAGCAGGATGATCCTGATTCTTTTGGTCGGTACTCTTTTCGCAAATTCTATAATCGTGCATTTTATGGCATGTGAGATAGAATAAGATCGCATTAATAAAAATAATTTTGCATTATGGTGAAAAAAAGATCGAATCAATTTTAATATTTGCGTTATAAAAATTATTTTAAATTTAAACTGTGTCTGCGTGATAAATTTTGTTATACAGTATTAAAATATTTAAATACACGTTTGACTAATACTTTTATATAGATGTAGATTATAGATATAGATAAGTGTAAATAGATGTAGATTATAGATATAGATAAGTGTAAATAGATATAGATTATAGATATAGATAAGTGTAAATAGATGTAGATTTAAATAGAATTGATATTGACACATAATCGAACAAAATCTTGTAAAATATTTAGATATTTTAGCAATTTCTCATTTGCAGATTTAACTATCTGCTTCACTGTATACTGCAGATTTGACTATCTGTTATACTGTAATAATAATTTAATCTGTTCTGTTGACTTACTTGAAGCAATACTAGAGGCGGCTCTTGACCGAGGGGTGAAACGACAAAATTGAAAACCTTCTGTCGCTCGCTTTTTACATCCGCGTCTTCGTGTTCGCCGATATCCGAATTTTCCATAATTTCCTCACGAATTGAATTATGCTGTAAGAATGGAAAAGGTCACATCTTGTTACAAAAATAGATTTCAGAGTAATCATTTTTAGTAGCTTTTTAATAAATTTAAGATTTGCTATTCACTCATAAACAATATGGCTAAACTATATATCTCAAATTATATGAAAAATTTATTTATTTGCGATTATTTATTAAATAGGCAAAAAATTATACAATTTAAAAACGGAAATATTATATACTTGTATATTTCACGCAAGATACTATTGAATTTTCTCATTTTCAGATTATAATCAAATCAAGAAAATTACAAGCAAATTAGAAAAACGAAGAAAACAAAAAAATTTGTTTTTTTCTATAACATACAATCGAATAAATCGCAATTGAATTGTAACACAGGATATGAGTATGAATCGATAAAATAATAAAGTCGTATGACTTTAAAATACATATTTATATATAAAGAAAAAAATAGGTTTACGATTAGCAGTAAGAATTTTAAGTAATAACGTAAATTTGCACTAACCAGGAAGTAATGTTTAAACAAATCACTGACGTTGCCACCACTCTTATTGACGTCCAGTAAGAGTAGCATGAATAGCCAAATCGGGCATTGCAGCAGCGCGCCAAAAGCTAGCAATACGATCTCCATGGTGAAATAATCAGACATGGCGAGATAATGACAGGCGGCGTTGATAGAGCACATCAAATGAACGCGGTCCACGTAGTATACTGCTGCATATGGTACGTACATGCTGTTCAATAGCGAAAAGGCTATGTGCAACGCGAACGAAGCTGTCCCACCTTGAGCAACAGATTGTAATGTGACAGATAATTTTATAATTTTAATGATACCAATCTTGATAAATGTATCAGATTTTAAGAAAAAATTATAAAGCTTATAAAAACATTCAATAAGTTATAAAGTTATAAAACTTATAATCTATAAATAGAAGTAAGAGAAACAAATAAATGGTTTGACAAATTGAAAACGCAAGTTAGGAATTAACATTCAAAATCAAAGGCTTATAGTTTGGAAGTTTCAACAATATTAAAAGAAAAAAATATAAATGATCTCATTCCATGATTGATATCAGGAATTAGATTTTAAAATCAAAAGTTTGCGATAAAGGTGATCTTCTAGTTGCCTTATAATTCCACTGAAAGAAGATGATGAGATAATCTCAGTATGTCGATTTTACTACTTACCAAGTCCTTGCATATCAAGAATCATGACAAGAATAAACGGTAGCAATCCGAAGAAGGTCGCAATATTCGGCAACATGCTTTGCGCGGAATCCACTTTGTCAAAGATGTAACTAAGACATGTAGAGAAGAGGATAGAAGATGGGCAGTAGAACATGATGAGAATGCCAAGGGTGATGATGGCCGGTATTTCCCGTAATGAAGGCACATCGAAGAGGAATATGATCCCGAGGATGCACAGGCAGATGAGAGTCATCAGGCCGAGTAGGACAATGAAGTAGCTAAGAAAGTACATGGAGAACGACAGGCCATTCACGCGAAGTTGATTCTTCGCTTTGATCTGAAAAGTATTTATATTGTATATAAAATCTCTTTCCCTGAAAAAAACCTTATTACATTTTAAGTTTATGCTTATTGAGTTTTTCAATCAATTTTAGGACAGAAAAATTCATTTAAATAAATATATCATATTAATAATATCAAGAATTAGAATCTAAAATATCCATTTTGCTTAAAATTTTGTAAAAGAAACTTTGCAGTTTGTTTAATTTTAAATAAAATTATAGACTTTTAACGTTTATATATATATATATATATATATATATATGTACATTTTTTGTTTAATTTTATGTTGTGTTACATAAGATACTTAATGCTCAAAATTATATTATAAAAATTGTAGTTAAATAGAAAATCTATAGCGGCAAAATAAAAATTGAAATATGACTTATATGTATAACGATTTATAACTAGGAGCTTTAAACGCAAAGCTCTTACCTCGCGATCATAAACGATGTCCACCGCTAAAGTAATTGGCAATAATATGAAAACCATGCCGAGGAAGACAGCGCAACTGGCCGCGCCGATATTGAATTGTTGAGGTTGTGATGTTTGCTGAAAGGGATGTGTATAGACTTCGATCGGCGTAACTTCGTTCATGCCAGAAATTAATCTAAATAAAAATTTATTTGTAAAAAAATTGAATTTGAAGCAGATTTATTATATCCAACTAAATTACAATTTTTTTAATTTGTAATTTTTTTTTTTTTTTTGTTTTTTTGTGTGAGTTAAAAATGTCTAAAAACATTAATTTGTAGTTTTTACTACGTTAAGTACGTTAACATTTAAAATTTTTATATTTTTGTGACTTCATATTTTTCAAAACATTTTACAACAAAATGTAGTACCTTGAATATATTTTATTTTTAAAGAAATTGTATCTTAAATAGTTTAAAATCACTCTTTTCTTTCTTTTTTTTTCAAAAACTCACCTATGATAAGCGTTCGAAAAAATGTTTATCAATATTGGAAGGGAATGTTGCATCGTATCGTTGTATGTGACGGTCAGGCTGAGTTGCGGTAGATTATAATCGTTAATGTTGAAGGCGGCTATATGTGGCGCAATATTCATTAAATTCGCGAAATTGCCATCGTATTCCTCAATGTGCTTCGTATCTTGAGCTATGCTGTCTATTAATTTGGTAATATCATGGTTGGTATTATTTAGGTAGAGAATCTCGGTTTCGTTGTATGTATCTAAGAAAGAAAATTGATATGATTTTTCAAAAGTAGTGACAATTTTATTAATTTTAAAAATATAAAAATATAAAAATAAAAAATTTTAAAATATAATTCGTTTTATAAAAAATTTTTCACATACTTTCGTCCATAAATTCATAAACCTGATTCGCGATAACAATTGTTAAAAGTTAACTTTTAATTCTATGATATCAAGATATAATATATTGTATTATATATTTTATTACTTAAATTATTTTATTTATAAATAAAATAATTTAAGTAATTAAAATATAAATTTATGGATACGTATTTAAATATAATTTTTTAATATAATTTTATATTTTTATAAAAGTATATTTATAAAATAATTAAGCATATAAAATAACAATTAATCTTCTCAATTAAGACGATTAATTTGGGAACATCGCTCTTTAAAGAGCTGATTTACAATATGCAAACTTATTTAAAAAATAAACTGAATGCGAATAAAAAGAGAATCGAGTTACTAACTTCTATTTTGCATAGTTTCAATCACTTACGGCTATTAAGTTTTAGCGACTCCATCTTGACATCGACTGTTCGGATGCTGTTCATATAGAGACCGAACACTACCAGAGCGAGTGGCATGATGATTGTGAAGTACAGCAGTTGGAGATTTCTGAAGAGTCTGAGCATTCTTATACGTAACATGGCATAGAGAGTTTGAATGAAGTTAGGCCGAATCTTGATGGGATCTAGGCCAAGGCCGAGTACAGGTGGATTTCGATCATTATGGATGCCATCCGGCAAATCGTTTACTAAATAATTCCATAATAATACTATATCATTAAATGATTGAACAGCATCTATATCAATATTTTATAATATTTTATAATATTAATAGACGTTAAATTTTAATTTTTTTTAACCCTTTTAACCCCTTCCCTTTAACTCTTTCTACATATATGTATCATATAACTCTTTCTAGTAATATATATATGTACCAGTGTCTTTAAAAAATTATATTTTTGATGAATATTAAGCTATTCAATTCTATTAGGATTTATTTTAAAAGAAATTGTTGAAATTTTAACTGAAAAATATTATGATAAATATAATCACAAAATATAAAAAATTATTTTACATAGTAAGATCGGAAAGTTTTCGAACTAATCATGGAAAGTTCGACATGATACGCAATATTATTTTCGTATAGCAATTATTCAAATATAATTGAATATAGTATAAATTTCTGATAATATTTATATTACACATAATTTATACCCAAACAACACAAAGTGTTTAAAATCAGGAGATAAGACGTCTTAAAAACATCTTTACGAGAAATATTTAAAAGACATCTTAAAAGATTAATTGTGAAAGCTCTGAGAACGGAATGTGAAAGATGTGATCCACGTACCTTTCCCTTGACTGTCGCCTTGTACAGTTACTCCCTCGTTCTGTAAACTCTGATACGATGTGCTCTTGGACTGTAACGAAAGCGATCGGCTAAGCGCGCGATTGCGCACCATTTTCTTCGACAAGTTGTCCATTGTACACTCGGTCTCCTCATCTTTCTCCAGATGCAAAAATACCTCTTCCAGGGTGGTCATCGATACGCCATAGCTGCTGATGCCGAGCCTGCTCGAACGAGTCTTGATCTCATGCTCGATGGCGGAGAAAAGGGGTGCAAAGTTCTCTACGGAGTTGTGAGGTAGAATGAAGCTCAATTCCCGACCATGACGTCTTGCCTTCTCCGCTTTGCTCACATGTGACGTTACTAACCGGTTAATAGCGTGTTCCCTAGCATTACCCTCCAAGACTAATCTATAATTACAACATAATATTCATTAAATATTTGAAATTATTTTATTTTTGACAAAAAAACTATAAATACTTTGCAATTCCTTTCTATTGTGAAATAAGCTCATAAAGTACAATATTAAATTTTTTTGGTACTATTCCATATACTTTTCTACATCTAAAATTCTATAACAAAGAATCAAATCTTTTCTATATCAAATTTAAAATAAATGCAAAATAAGAAAATATTTCTTTTTTGTAAATTGTTCTTCAAATGAAAATTCGTAAGCATTCTTTATTCAAAATTCAAAAATTTCAGAATTTTATAAAATTATAGTAAGTTTTACTGAGTTTTTTGTCAATGTAATGCAATAATAAATATTAGTATCCTTACGTTAAATGATATCCAATGCCGAATTTGTTCTTTAAAAACAGAGAACTGCCACAACATCTGAGCTTTCCCTTGCTAATTACTGCTTTTCTGTCGGCGAGTATGTCTGCCTCGTCCATAAAATGAGTTGTCAATAGAATCACTTTTCCATGCCGCCTCGATTGCAAAAGAGACCATAACTGTCTCCTCGAATAAGGATCGACCCCAGCAGTAGGCTCGTCGAGGATAATAATTTTGGGATCGCCAATGATAGCGATTCCTACAGATAGTTTCCTCTTCTGTCCACCGCTTAGGTATCGCGCGAAAGTGTCCGCCTTCTCGACTAAATCGATGTCTTTCAGAGTTTTCTTTACCTGAAAATCAGATGTTAATTTTTATCGATTTTTATTCAAATAACAGCTTGGCATTTTAAACAAATAAAAATGCTAATACTAATACTTCATTGTTAATACACACTACTATGCAAATTATTATATAAATCAATATAACATAAATATAAAATACATGTATAAATAATTTTATTGTTTATGTACTTCTTGTCGTATCACCGAGCGTGGCATGCCACGCACTGCGGCGAAGAACTCGAGGTGCTCGCGTGGCGTCAACAAGTCGAAAAGGATATCGTGTTGCGGACAGACTCCAGTCATGCTACGTATTGTTCGCATATCGTTGGAATCGCGCACATCGTAACCGAATATGAGAGCAGTGCCGGATGTAGGTGCGGTCAGACCCGTAAGGATGTTAAAGAGGGTGGTTTTGCCGGCACCGTTGTGACCGAGAATGGCGGTGATTTGACCTTCGTAGATAGTCAGATTGATGCCATTCACCGCTTTGATTTCCGGACGCCTGCACTTGTGGAACGATTTGTAGAGATCAGCTATTCTGATTGCTTCGCGGCCTTTCATTTCGCGCACCACCGGTTCCACATCGCGATTCGTCTCCTCGCCCGGAATGAAGGAATTCGATTCACCATTCGATGATGGTACCTGTAAATATTTCTATGAAAACAACAATCTTCTATGAAACAATGACACTTCTATAATTCAACAACTAATACCCTTATTATTAAAAAGAGAAAAGAATGATTTGACTAATAAGAAAGTCTTTTAGATAGTTTAGAATGTCTTTCACATTTTCATAAAATCTTTTGTACTTTTGAATTACTTTGAAATATTTCGAATAGTCCGTACGTCAATTATAGATAGTCTCCATAATTTAAAAAAATTTATATCATAATTTTATTTAAAAAGAGTTATCTGGTGTGCGCGCGCGCGCGCGTGTGTGTGTGTGTGTGTGTGTAATATATTTTAATGAGAGATTTATAGTTCTATTTATATCATTGTTACACTTAAGAACTCACCCTTTGAACCTTTTTTTGACACCAAAATCCAGGTAAGAAGCAAAACCAAGGTGGTCTTTTCGTTCCATGCTCACCTAGAAATTGATCTTCAATTAGGTTTTGTCTAGGAATGCATCTTGATAAATAAATTGTTCCCAAGATTATTTGAACGTAAGAATACTTTTATACATTGAGTTCAAATAAAACTTAAATATAATCTATGCTAAACAACATTGTATTGCATTAAATCGTGAAAAAGTTAAAAAAGAAACATACTTGGTATCACGGAGTCGAGATAATAAGCTAGGTAGCCGTATAGAAAGATATCCAGAGTCATCATGATGAGACTGCCACCGAAAGGTATTCCTGGACCAGACCAAAGATTGTCGAAATTTACTCCTTCACCTTGCAGATCCAATACCAGAGCCTAGACAATACAGGGACAAGGTTTTTAAAATGCACGCAAACATTAAATATAACATATAACATGCCATATAACAAAAATGTATAAAGATATGTGTATGTACACACACGCACACGCACACGCACACACACACACACACATATGTATAAAATAATATGTTATATCTATATTTGCTGAGGATGTACATGAAAAATCCAGATTGTCTCAATTATAAACACATTGCAAATCTTTTCTTGTTAAATCATTTATAAATATTGAATAAAATATTTCGCTAATACAAAACAGATTGTTAATTTCCTTCAAAAAAATTATAAAAATTACATATTTTATAATATTTTAAATAAAATTAAACAAATCATTATAATTATTGTCAGTTTGTTTTAAAATTATGTAAGGGATTGAGGGAATTTTAATCACAAAATATTTCAAGACTTACCTTATCCATCGCTAAGGCGAATGCAGTTGGACTTATCAAAGAAACGAACCAATATGTGACTGAGCTGGAATCACTCACGAACACTTGGATGAAGTACATCAAGCTCAGTGCTGTGACAGCAAAGTTTCCTAAGACACCAGCCGTCTGAAGTAGATAAAAGGATATTTTTATTGCTTATATTACATATTTTACCATTTTTTCTTAATTAAGGAAATAGACAAATAAATCAAACAAGTTAAATCACTGCCAAATAGACAAATAATTTATACTGTTTTTTTCTAATCTAATAATAATTAAGCACATATACAATTTCTGGAAAAAAATATATCTTTTAGCTATATAAAAACTTTAAGAGAAATACACAGAAGGAAAATCCCGTCAAGAATTACTTACGCGCGACTTGTCGAAAAATGGCGTGATCATAAAGGCGAACATAATCACGGAGAAACTGTATAGAACTACCAAAAGGAATATTGGCAGGAAATGCGTATGTTGAAACATTTGCAGAGTAAAGAGCAACACCACTCCTACAGCAGAGAGCAAAAAGACGAAGATGCTGTAGATGATGAACCAAGACAACCTACAAGAGGACGAAAAGAAAGACACGCTGTGAGAGAATATTAAGAATGTTTGACATAAATTAATATTTTTCAGAATCATATATCGGCGGAATTTGAAATCGATTTGACAGAATTATTTGTAAATTTGCGATCTTACCAAAATACGGAATCATTTAGACCCATTATCTTCATTCCCTCTTTAATCTTATTTTCCTTCTCGCCGACTATTAAGATCAAAAGATAAGTGATGAATTGAGAGAGCGCCAAGCCCATGTAAAGCGGAATAACAACTCTAAAGGCCAACATCCAATCTAAAGAAATAATATAATCGTTAACATATTAAACGCGGTATGTATTATAGAAATAAGTAAATCTAAAAGACCTGCTTACCAGCGGTATATGCTTCTTTGGGAAACATTATGAATTTAATATCCGGTATTGTCACGAGCTTTTCCGGATTTACAAACTGCAAAAACAGAACCAATTTAATTGCCAGAGTAGATTTACATTCTTATCAAGCAAAAGACAGAATCCATAAATAAAGTGGATATTTGTGGCTACTTATTAGGCTTCGAAGAAAAAGAAAAAGGACTCACTTTTATCTTCGTGATGTCCATTATCATCTGCAGGGCCAAAAAGCCGGAATGCAAGTAATTATTGACGGGACAGGATTCTCCGGTCTTTATCGATAAAATATCACCCATCCAGTGACCGGTCTTATTCTTTCGACAACTGATCGGAGCAGAATACAATTCAGTTGGCGATGGCGGCAAGATGTATGAAGGATTCGTTCTAATTTCATATCTAAGCAATATAAAAGATATATATTAATAAAAGATGCTGAACTATGCTTTTCTTAAGAATCGAATAAAAAAAAAGAAAAATGATGATTAATAATCCATATTGTATACTTAATTTTGGAATTTATTTATTGAAATTTATATACATAAAATGTATTTAATGTTAATTATAACAATAGAGAGAGAAAGAGAGAGAAATTTTTAGCTTTAAACAGATGATAATATATTAAAATAATCATTAAAAAGATATATTAATTGAAATCTATTATATCTATTACATCTATTATTAAATATAAACTATTTTTTTTTCTATGTCTTTTTCTGCGAAAAAATAAATCAAAAGACAAAAATTTTGCTTGTAAAAATAATTTTCGATATTACATGTGATGTTCATTATAAAAATCTTTGACATCTTTATTTCTAAAAATAATTGGTACAAAAATTGGTATTTAATGTAAATGTAAGAAATAAAAATGTTTCTTTTTATTATTTAAAAAACTTTCTTTTTCATGAACTCTGCATGCACATTTTTCCTCGAAAGAAATTGCGCACATTCTTGTTCTCAATTTAATTTTTTATTTAAGACAATATAAAAATATAAAAATTATCTTACATAAGACGCTGTGATATCGGTTGAGGGTCCTCGAAGATAACCGCTAAAGGTATGCTATAAGGATCTCTCCAATACGCTGCTTGCAAATCATCCTTCGTGTCAAACACCATGAAGTTTAAGGGAAGCTTACCAGGATAATCCCACATAGAGAGCCACAGGCTATTCATGGAGCTTAAGAAACTCTAGAAAATACATCGTTAGTTTTATATCGTGTGAAATCTCGCAAAATCTGGCAAAGAGGCCATTTCTTTTAAAGCAGTTTATGCCAAGATAAAATTACATACGCTATTATAGAAGATATAACAAAAAAAGTAATTTTTAATTTTGAATTTAAAGTTGATTATTTCTAAATAAAATATTGTTTCAAAAGATATTTTAAAAAATGGAATTAAGATTTTATTCTTATTAAAAAACTGAAATGTGGAATGTTTTTTAAACGCTTTAACTTTTGCATAATTAAATTTAAAAAGGAAAGTTTATTTAAACAGACAAATCAATTCGATGAAAAATGTTTTAATAAAAAATAAAATAGAATAATATAATTTTATTCATATATAGAGAAAAACTCATAACGTTTGAAAGTAAAAAATATTTATACTTGATTCAACAATTTAGTGCGTTGAATTGGAAATTTTTAAAGATTAGTTCAAAGACTCACGAGAGTTTCCGTAGAATTGGGCACCACGGCGATCGTATTGTTTTTGTAGCCATTGAATAATTTGAATATATCCCCTTCGTGTCTTTGCGTTATCATCATGGGAAAGTTTGGGTTGGGTATCATGACCTTTACCACGATCAAAGCCCCGAGGATATAGAGGGGTAAAACGATCTCCTGTAATTAAATAGTGCTGATTTTGGATCAGATGATACAGTTATGGCGTATATCATTCGTAACGTCGCAATAATAACTGAGCTATCTTTTGATAAAGGAAGCCAAATTTCAAAGAAATAAATTTTTAAGCATCTCTCTGTGCGGAGAGAGATAGATAATAGTTAATGAAAGCGCGCGCGCGCTCGTGTATTTTATTATCTTAAAAGTTTTTTTATACGTATAGCTCTCAATATTATTAACCCATTAACAATTATACATTTATATATATATATATATATATATATATAGAGTAATTAATTTAAAAAGTATATATATATATAAATATATAAAAATGTGCATATATACATTAATTTATATTTCATTTATATTTTTAAAATTAATTAAATTAGTAAAAAGAAAAATAAGAAAAAAAATAAAAAATCAAGAATTAAAAAAAATATATTTTATAAATATAACTATTTCATAATTACACAGTTTACATTGAATGAATAAAATATTTCTCGTGTTTGTTACAGTTAATACTCGCAATAGACACCAGATAGGGTGATTATTCCTCGACATTGCGTCCCTAAAAACATAAATTTTATATACATGGCAAAAAATCCCCTGCGTGTCCCATAATTATTCTGTACGCGCACCTGCTGTTCTGTTTCACAACGTAATATTAAACAATACTCCGTTTCGATTCGTTTCGACACTGCGTGTTTTTCTCTGCTGACAAATCGACAATTTTGTTTTAAGAATTTTTTACAAAGCTCAGAAATGATAAAAACTATAGTATAGTAATTTAAATCAAAGAATACATGTAAAAACTTATCAATAAATGTAATGCAAGATTGTCTTATAATTATTGCTTCTTTTGTCATTGATGAATTTATAGTTAATTTGTAGTCATTACAATTGTAATCTCTTTCTTAATAATATCGAAATATAAATAATTTTTGTTTTATAATTAATTAAAAATATATAATAATATATGTATTATATATGTAACACACACACACACACACACACACACACACGCACACGCACACGCACACGCACACAATTAATTAATTTATACTAAATTAGTTTTTTCAAGTAAATTTTACTTCAATAAATTTTTAAATTTAATAATTAAATTTTAATTATAACATTTAATATTTAAATAGATTATGCAAAAAGCTGAAAGTTAAATTTTTTTAAGACAAAATTGAAGAGTTTCAAAAAGTTTTGAATTAATTATCAAAGATGAATCAAGAAGAAACAATAATTGTGAAACACTCTGTGCATTGTTTGGAGATATTGATAGCTTCGAAAGTTCCGTCGTCATGGCAATCAACAAAGAAGTGATGCATATACTTCGCTGCGATTACTAGTAGAATGTTGAAAGATAGAAGACATAGATCTTTTTGACATTGTCACAAGCGAATCGTAATGTGTAGTGTAAAAATTTATACCATTTCGGTGTCTGTATCAATACGATGATTACATAAATCAATATAACGTCGATTATGTCATAATATTTGGATGCGAGTGAATAGGATCCTTATATTTTTCTTCTTTTGTAGAAAATGATCGTGAACGGAATAGTATAAACATATAAATGGTAATTGTTTCCACATCTGTGACTTAATGCACCATTCACTTGCTCATCACATCTTTTAACTTTTATCTGCTGTAAGGAGTGGATATTACATAAGAGAGGTATTGTAAGAAACAGAGGATGGTAACAGGCAGAACAAAAAGACGAGAAAAAATTCGAATTACACGATGAGAGAAGTGTTCATGGAAAAAAATATAATATGTAGTACATTAAAACATTAATTGTTTATACAAACATAAAATAATTTTGATGACTTCTTGTTTTCTTATATAATCTTAATATTTTGGATATTAATTGTATATCTACAGAACGCTACTATAATATAATTCTCTCTCTCTCTCTCTCTCTTTCTCCCTTTCTCTTTTTTTCTCTTTTTCCTCTGTAATCACCATTTTCAATTTCTATACAGTTCCTCTTCCATTCTTTTAAGTATGGAAATAGCGATAGCTTACAAAAATATATAAATAGATTAAGGAAAGTCAACAGAAATATATTTTTCAACATTAAATCTCCTATTTTGTAAAGAATAGATCAATTTAAAAATAAATTGGAATTTGCAAAAGATGGAGGGCAAAAACTCTGAGACGATGTCATTCTGCGTGGACATTGTCACCGAGGATTCCTTCTATGAGAATTTGACTCTTGGTGTGATCAAGATCCTCGAGAGCTCACCATGCGTGAGAAATGTACGGGTTGAGAGGCGAAACGGTTGCGAATCCGGCGCCATCACTAGCTGGGAGCAACGTCATTGCTGCGCTCTTCCCGAAGACATCCGGAATTTCTACGCTTCCATCGATGGTTTCTTATTGCAATGGAATCTTGATATAGCAGGTAATCTTGATGACTATTTTAATTTTGCATTTCCAATTCAATGTATCCTTCCATGTAATTTTCCTTTTACTTCTGTTCGATTTTCTCCATTACAATATCCATATATGTTCAGTAATATCATATTTTATAAATTTTATTTATTGTTATATATAGTTATTTTATATATATTATTTATTCATATTGTTGTATATATATATATATATATATGTGTATATATATATATATTTATTCATTAAAATATTTGTTTAATATTGTTAGAGTAATACATAGTCCATATAATTTTATAATATAAATTTTTCTGTTATTATAAATTTATAAATATTTATTATCCCAATCTATCAATGTATTCTAACTTATAATTTTATTTATTTAAAATAATTTTTAAGTAAAAACTGGGAATAAAAGAATAATCCCTTTTTTTGTATAGCAAAAATAGCTGCTGTCGAATATTTTCACTTTTATTTTTGTTTTATATTTAGAATTTTTTTGTAATTATTAACAATTATTATAATACATTAATACAAAATAAATAAAACAATGTTAATTACAAGCGAAGTAAATATAAAAATCAGTCTTACATTTTTTAACAACCCGGGAAAAAATTATATATATATATATATATATATATATATATAAACATATTTTATATCTAATTATATATATAAAATTGTATATAATTATTTATGAAACATTTTTTCTCGAGAATCGTATTCGGAATTTAGGATTTATTACTGAAAATTTTTAAAGATATACATTTTACTTTGAATGTTGAATTCCATATTGTGATATTATGAAATAAAAATCACTAATTCCTAATTACTAAAACTATTATTTGCTAATTCCTCAAAAAGCTTGCATGTCACAGATTCTTTTACCGCGATATTTTCTATCAGCAATCCTAGATCTACTAAAGAATTCTTCATTCGGCAAGGCAAACAAGCACATTGAAATATTATCGTGTCACGATTCAGTTGTCCAAATAATGAAAGATGACAATCTAGGTGACACAGCTCGAAAAGATATCACGTAAAAAGCTTTTAATATTCCAAATCCTTTATACTTTCTTCCGGATTTTTGCGTAGAAGGCTTCAATCTGATGATTTTATCACCGACACTAATTTGAAGATTTTATGTCAACAGGCGAGGAATTCTCAATAGGTCGTATGGAAATCGGTGGTCTTTCGTCTCTGAAGAGATACGTTGGCAAGGATCGGCAGACAGCATCTTCGATGCAGGATTCATCAGGGATCCAAGCGGGAAAAAACGTTACTACGGAATCCCAAGACGCCATGTTCTCCGGAGATTCACGCGACTGCAAACTCTTCGAGATCGGCCAGTGTTTTCCAGGATCCGAAAACGGCAGGATCTATTTGGCATATCGTTCTAAGCAGGAACAGGACTCGCCCAGTATTTGGCTTCATCGAGGCAGTGGCTGGTACCATCTGGCTGACAATTTTACCACGTATTTCCGCATGATGCTGGCCCATTTGGGCCTGCCACTGTGGCAGTGTTGCGTCACCGGATTGCCTCTGCCTACTTGGGTCGAACAGGCATACTTTCTAGTTGGACCCCATCTGCTGCCGTCTACCATTGAGCCTACCGAGACCGTATCTGCTTCATTGTGGAACAATGGACCCATTAATGTTCTTGATCCAGCTGTCTTTAAGGCTAAGGACAGCAAACAGAGGAACGCTCGAAAAAAATGAACTTGCTACAGTGATGGTACTTGAAATTTTTGACAAAAACAGAATTTCGATTAAATTGATAATAAAATAAATTTGTAATTTTTGGATCTTTGCAGATTCTCAGCTCATCTTATAGCAACGTAGTGAAATATTCTTTGCCTAATACTTTGTTACTGGTTGACTGAGTATAGTTGAATATGTGTAATGAATATGTGAATATGTATAATGAATATGTGAATATGTAAATGAATATAAAACACTCTAGATATAGCAAATTATAAATATTAAAGTTATGCAGATTAAGAAGATCATGATTATTTGAATAGAATTGAAATAAAGAAATTGAAAGAAGAGAAAGAAATTTCGAATTTCTAAATAATTTACTAATCTATAAATATAAGAAAATATAATATATGAGTTATCTTTCAGTCTTAATCCATTAACGTCAATCCGTTAACGTCAACGTTTTGTGAAAATTGCAGTTCACTTCATCAGGATGAGAAGCAACCTGATACTGAGTTGCTCCTTTAAAGGATTCCCTATAGAGTGTCCACAAAAGGTCAGGACTCGGATTTACTCGGGAGGATAACTTTTTTGAAAAAAAATATTTCAGACAAAAATTGTGGGGTTTAAAAAGATCTATTTACTAATCAGTTTGACCTTAGATGGCGTCGCCAAGGTCAGGGCAAGGTCACTTTAAATTTTGTAAATGGAAACCCCATTTTTTATTGCATATTTTTGTTGTTCCCGAGAACGTTTCAAAACACTACAATAAAACTCCTTTTGATTAAGTACTCTTTGAGATATGAATTAACAAAGTTTACACATTTTGACATAAAATGTAAAACACATTTTTTTTAACACATGCTGTTCAAAAAAATTATGTAGTTGTATATTACAAATTGCATAATTTTTTTTAACAATTATGTTTTTTTTACACCAATTAATTCGTCTCATTATTCTGTGCATAAAAGTATTAAGTTATCAAAAAATGAATAGTTTACAAGATATTTTACATTTTATATATAAGTATATCGTCGTGTGCAAGCGCGCGCGCGTGTGTGTGTGTGTGTGTATGTGGGTGTATATAGACAAAAAAGTCGGAAATCGGTGAAATATCTCGTAAAATCGAAAACAAAGCATTCTTTAAAATGTTAAACATATATATATATATATATTTAAATAATATACTATATATATATATACTATATATACATATATATATATATATATATATATATATATATATATATATAATATACTATATATATATAACATTTTTATTAAATATATCTCTATATTATATACTATATTATATACTAAATATCCTCTTTGTCTTTTTCGGAAAATATGAATTATAATCAAATCTCAAATTTAAAAAATCAGTATTTATATATAAATTGATCAATTGAGAATATAGATTTCTCAATTGATTGAGAAATCTATATTCTTTCTGCTGAATAATTTATAAATTTGTGACGGGAAGAATATATATTCATAGCGAGTGTCTCAAATCTGACAAAACTATTAACGTTCAAATTATGAAAAATGATTATATTTAAACATTAATATCAAACTATATATAAAATAAATTAGATTAAAAATTAATATATCTTGACGAATTAAATTTTAAAGATTTAAATAGATACGAAATGTCTGTGAAAACATCATATAATAAAATTTTATAATAAAATCTACTTTTATAAAAATAGATTTAATAAAATTTATCTATAATTTCTATAATAAAATAATATTTGGAGAAATTATGTTTGAAATATCAAATTACTAATGCTTTTTAAAACTCTTCATCTTAATTTAATTGAGTTTAATTCCATATATATAATTAAAAATTTCTAACTATATTTAATTTAGGTAAATTTCTGAGTATGATTTTTATCAATTTATATTTTGACATATATGTTTGATATTATATGTAATTTTCTTTTGTTATAATATGTCCAATTTTTAATTATATCAATTAGTTTTGTAATGTCTTCATATATGCGACAATGACGTAAAAAAAAGTGAAAAATTCAACGAGATAGAAAGCGTTTTCTCTTCTTCGTCGCTAACTCTTGGCCCAGTTGGCATCGCGATTACGCAAAAACGTCCGATTGGCAACGTAGTTGGCGAATGCAGTCTGCGTCAAGACGCAGTCGTGCCATCGGCATTCGCGCAAATGTCCACGTCAGTCTCTTCTTTTCCGTTGTTTTACTTTCGTCCTACTCTTACACAGTTCTACGGATTACCTAATAAATGTGAAGTTAGCTATTCTCGGCGAAAATTCAACGGGAGCTGTAATTCGCTCTTCTACGAAGTTATATAACTCTTATATACTTGTTGAAATAATTTTTTTATATCTATTATATATTGTTCATCAATCTTGATAAAAAATAGAAAAAACTTAAGATAGCTTATTTTTTAAATTTTCTTAAATTCAAAGAAATTTATGTATTGGAATAATTCAACCAAATCAATTTTTTTTCTAAAAACTACAATTATTTGATTTTTCAAATAATATATATTTTAATCTTAAAGTAAAAATTTTTTTGAAAAAAATTAAATGTCTTTTTTGCTTAAACAGTTTCATTATTTCAATAAACTATTTCAGAAATTATATTATTTCACTTATATTATGATTTTGTTATATGTCAAACAATTTCATTATTTCAGAAAAAATATTAGGTCGGCGCAAAAGTTCTTACCGATTTTTGTAATTTTTTTTATTACAATAAAAAAATGGATACAATATAAATTAATCGAAGCATTTTCTACTTTTTCTCATCTTTCCGAAATTCATCCTCTTCTACGGCTGCAGGTCGTCTGGAATGTTCTTTGCCATATATCGAAATCATTTTTAAATCGTTTAAACCAATTCGCACATGTCCATTAAACAATTTTATTATTTCAGTAAAAATACTGTTATTTTACTTAAATTATAATGTTATAAACCCATGTGGAACCTCGCTTCGCATTAAAAAGTATATGCGTGAAAGTACAATATATGCGTAAAAAGTATATGCGTGAACAATTATATTAAATAATTTGTATTTAACAAAATAATGTTTTGAAGTTATTGTTTCTTTGAACTAAATATAAGCCAAACAAATCGAATATAAAAAAATATTAAAAATTTCTCTCTGTGTATTAAAAACTCGCACTAAAAAGAATCGTAAATTAAGATAAAAAATAAAGACAGAATCTTCATATATTAATAGAAATCTTTATACATTTCAGTTATTTTTAAACGAATTTTGTTATAGACACGTTTAGTTAAACTAAACTAAAAAGTTTTTCGTTGTACAATTTTCCTAAAAGGTGTCGCGATGTTTATACATTACATGCCTTAAATATAGTAGAAGATAATATAAGATTTAATCAATGTGTTTCTCACTTGATAACAAACTTAAGTTGGTTATTTTAAACCGATTGATTTCAATAAGCAATTCTCGAAGAAAATCTTCAAAAATGACATATTTCTACGCGTGATGAAGGATGAATATGTATTTGATACGTTTCCACATTTGGCACATTCCCCAAAACAGTGCCGATTTTTAATTTAATCACATTTCTCCGAGGATTACCAAGTATATGAAAATCATATTAAGTGAAAGAAACTAAAAATGTTTCAGTTTCTATTTTAAAGTTAAATTCTGAAAATAATCGCGAAAATAATAATAATCTTTATGCATGAGATATTATCAAGCGTTAATTGTTACTATGATAAAAAATTTTAATTGCATCAGTATATCAAAATTAGATTAGGACATACCATAAATGTCTTCCGCGTATCGCGTTTCTTCAACAGGAGATTCCTGACGAGCATCGCCCGCAGTTGGGAAAAGTAGAGCGCGCACGAATTCATCCTGCGAGATGCATTCACTCTTCCGTCTTCTGCAATAGAAATATCAACAAACTAAACGGCGACGAAATTTCAATGTTTGATAAACAGGAAGGATAAGCTCAAATTTTGTTACATTACTCTAGTAATTTATTTCGACCCGATTTTAAAGCAGAATGTTTCTGCAAAATATATAGATATATAGATAAAATATATAGATAAGAAAAAGATATAGATAAAAAAAGAACAGATAAGATTATAATACCAAGAAAATGGATAAAAATGAACAAAGTAAACATTCTCATAAATAAATATGCATAAATAACATTGCTTAAATAATTTTATGGATATTCGTTTCAAATGAAAATTTAGTACCCCAAGTTTAATTATTAATTTTAACATATTAAATTAAGCAATTTAAGTGACATACTATTTATGTGATATGATATTGCATGTAAGATATTTGTTGGTTATTATATGTTACAATCTCCATTGCATTATTATTATGCAACAAAATTTTGAGCTTAAATGTAACTGTTAATAAAAGATAACTATTTAAGAGGTAATTATAATAAAATAACAGTAATAATTTTGTTTCCTCGATATTTTCTATAAATTTTCATTAATTCCATTAATTTCCATTAAAAACTCGTTGAAATTTAATGCATTTATAACGAGTGAATTAAATTACTTATTATTATTTATGTTTTCTCGCACATGTGAGTAAACTACAAATGCGAATGACTACATGCGAATGAATTGAAAATAAAAAGTAACTATATATATATATATATACATAAATAATAATTATATATATATATATAATCAATTGCTTATGACGAAATGTAATGCCATTTGCATAAGCCATTTAATTAATGTTTCCATGGAGATTATCTCGCCCTTTCTCGCTCTAACGAATAAGGCGTGAAAAACGATAAAGAGAAGAAGCTAAACTCAGATGCGTCCAACTGCAGAACAGTTGCGATTAATTAGCTGACTTTGTTCGCACAACTGCGCGACACGTTCCCTCCTCACATCCTTTCTCTTCGTTCTACAATAAATTCGCGTGGTAATATTGTATCAACTGTTCGACATTTACGTTAGTTAACCGGTCGCTGCATCAATCGATGCAAAGAATCATTGAAGGATCAATCGGATTGTGTACAAAATAATCCTTCAAAGAATGTATTTTTAAATGTCTAACGTATGATATTTAATAGGGCCTTGATATACACATTCGAAGTTTGTTTGCGATTGCGTATTATATTCTCATTATATTTTACATTACACATAAAATGCACGTCACTGTTTTTCTTGTTTGAACGTCAATGTTTTTTCTTCCTTATATATTATAAAAATTTCTCAAAATTATTTTTTTAATTTATTAACTCACATTAATAACTTATATTAATTTGTGCGCGATTCGATCAACATTTAATTTTACTAATGGCAAATGTATACATTTAAAGATTAATATTTATCAATCGATATTTTTCAATCGATAAACTAATTTTCTTTCTCTGTCATTTTGAACATAACACGGATCCAAAAATTCAGCTTAGGGGACTTACAGATATATATACAAACATGTATATATGTACGCGCGCGCGTACAAATCTCTTTATGTGTGTGTGTAAAACATTTTAATCTAATAACGTTATCATAACATGCAAGTTATATTAAATGTTAAACACTGCACAATTCTTGTCGCCCTTGAAAATTCCTTTTATCTTTCTCTTTTATAATTTTTCTTAATACTGCTTTTTACAAATTAATTAAGAGTTGCAGAAGAATAGCTTGATACAAAATAGATAGATCTATTTAATCGTTCAGTGATGGATCATAAAATAAATCTACCTAAATGACCAGCAAAATATTATATATAATAATTATAATTTTTATTAATATTTTAACAAAAGTATTAAGTTAAAATTTTTTTATATTTTTATGTACGAAATAATGTAATAAATTTAGTATATAACCGCACATTGCAAATTGTATTGTTTTTATAGATTGCAATTACATGTTTTTTTATTCAATTAACTCATTAATTTGTTTTATATTATTTTATTAAATAATATAACATATATATTAATAATATATACTATACTTATCAATATTTTGGAAAAAAGTAATTATACTAAAAGTAATTATATTAAAATACAGAATAATTCTAAAAAATGCGACGTTTGCAAATTGAAGAACAATTATTTTTTAGTTTTATATATAATTTTATTTTATATTATATTTATTTTATGTTATGTCGTTGTATGTAATAACTTTTACACAAAAAAGAGAAATAATTTACTCTTCTTAGAATTACAATCATTTTTAAAAAAATCTTGAATTTCTAGGAACGAAGGAACATGTAGTTAAAAAAGCACAC
This sequence comes from Cephalotes varians, assembly GCA_037157785.1. NCBI lineage: Eukaryota > Metazoa > Arthropoda > Insecta > Hymenoptera > Formicidae > Cephalotes > Cephalotes varians. The sequence goes on from JANQDE010000291.1 coordinate 45,468, forward strand.
TTTTTTTTAAATATCTGACTTTTTTGAAAAGAAGAAAAAGAAAAAATTCCTTCCTTTCGTTGAAATTGACGTGTTTAGATAAAATCCGTAAATATGTAAAGCAGTATGTTCTGTATTAATCCTCGCAATACTTACAATTTCGTAATCGAAAAGGCTACAGTGTTTTGATCAGTTTGGACCCGACAGTTCGTACAATTCTTCACTTTTTTGAAATCTTCATTTCAAACAAAGTTTCTATCGCTATTAGAAAATATAATTTTTATACGCTTGTCTCGTTATAGCTCAAGCATAAACAAATGACATACGTCAAGTGCGGAACAAGTCAAGCCAGTTTTCTACATCTGAATAGACTCAGACATCATTCGGCAAAGGTTAAAATTTACTCATTTAAAAATAATTCGTAAATATAAAGGCTCAGAAAAATTACTCATTTAAATTTTCATCTTTTGAAACTCATTTAACACAAAAATTTCTTTAACTTTATAAAAAAAAAAACAGGCAATAAAAAGGTGAAGGTACTCACATTAATCCTGAAGTGCGCCTACGTCCAAGAGGACTCTAATCTGCCGTACCCTCTATTTGACTATGATTGTTGGCATTGCTGCTGGCGGTGATGCCGGTGGCGGTGCCGTTGCTGTTTCCGGTGCTGTCGTCGTTGTTACGTTGCTGGACGCTGCCTCCATTAACGACGACAATCGATTCGCGCTGCTGGAACGTTGCCTTACCACGTGACATGACGGTGACATCGCAACGACGGACGGTGTGCTTGGAACAGCGTCCGCAACCGTTATCGTTGCTTCTCGCCATGCTTGGCGCCACAAACAACTATACCAAAAAGGCAGACTTTCAATTATCCTATCATTTCGTTTGGGTCTATTCGACTCATTTTTATTTCTTAAAAAAATATATAATTATTAATTTTAATCTTTTCAATGCTACATTATGGACGTTAACAGTAACAAATAATATACTGAACATGTTTATGCAGTTGCTGAATCGGGCACCGCAAGCACTATGGGTTTACGTTACGGCGCTCGCAGGCCCGATTCAATGGATGTGATTGCCTATTAAAATTGAAAAACTATGTACATATTTTTTGAGTTATGAAATACTTTTTGAGAGTTTTGTGTGTGTGTGTGTGTGTGTGTTTTTGTGAGAGATAAGGCCATTTATATATAAATAGAAAATTTATATATATTAGAAAATTTATATATTTAGAAAATCTCAAAAAATGGATAAAAACAAGAAAACAATTCTAAAAGTAATATATACTTAAATAATATATAATTACGCATTTAATAAATGTTAATAATTATAAACTTTATTTTTATAAGATATAATACTCAATACATTCGATTTTGTATGTGAAGAAATCATGTCATGTTGCAGTGCCTAAAAAGTATTCAGCGCTGAGGCACGCCACAAGTAGTAGACTTCGCGCATGCACGATTCATTCATCAAAAGTATTTAGCACTGAAAGAGTTAATTTTTAATCCTAAAACATGTAACAAGAAAATCATTTTATAATCTTGTAATAATTCTTTTCTTTATGATATTATCAAATCAAATTTCTCATTTTTCTTAGATAATTTTTAAGGAAACCTTAAACTTTCTAATTTTTTTAATTACCTGATATTTAGTTATTTTTTCATTGTATTTAGTTATTTTTCCATTTATTAGTTTTTATGAACTTTTATTTAAAAATACGCATTTTAGAGTTAAATTTCGTAATTTATATTTCAATATTTCGTTATCAATATTTCATCTTTAAATAGCCATTTGTATCAACTCTTAAAAAAAGCATGTAGGAGATTTAATTATTTCCGCTTTTCTGCGAAGCTGATTGATTCTCTCGCTCACTTCGTGCGCAAAGCGAGAATAACTGCCAGTGCAATGATCCTATTTTGACAATTCACAAACAGATTTTAAAATTCAGATTTTAAAATTGCGTAATTGATTTATATACTTTTTTTTTTGTAGAAAATGAAAAGTAAAAAACTAAGTAGCGCGCGCGTAGCGCGCACACATCTATGATTAGTATAATAAGTAAAACTAGATATATCTTATTAAAATCATATTATAACATGTAGCCAACTGTGAATTTAATGAAACTTAGATAAATTTAGATTTTAATGGAGAACATAATAAACAAATTTAAAGATTTTCCAGCTGTTGCCAAGTAGCTTTAGACGATAAAATCACTCATCAAAAATAATTTCTTTGATATAACTTATAAAACATTCAATGTACATTCAATGTACATGTGTCACAAAATACTTTGTACAACAAAAATTTATTTTATAAAACTATCTTTAATTACAATAACTTATCAAAAATACCAAAATGTCAAAAAAGCAAACAATAAAAATTAAAGAATAATGAAAAAAATTAAAGGATTTTACCATGATTTTCATTATTGTGTATATAATACGGGCATAATTCATAAACAATAGATTAATCTAATAGCATAATTTAATATATTATAAATTAACGTAATATATCAAAAAAAGACAGAGATAAAACAAGAGAAAGAGGGAGACCTACCTCCGAACGCAACCAGGTCAAGCTTCCCTGCGGTCGATGAACGTAATTTAGGAACGTGCCTAGATGAAGACCAAAGGAATACGTTTTCAATAGTCTAAAGTTCTTCTTGATTATCCCCGTTGTTCGATCCGATCATGTCCGCAAAAAAATCATCGTTTAGCTGTAAAATGTCGTTTTATCTGCGGAACAAGAAAAATTACCCGATAATTGCACAAATTTTCCAAACAGTTTACGTATTGTATACAAAGTTTTTGAACATTAACACTAACAATAAAATTAATTCAATATATATGTTTAATCGTACAATATGTACTACGTAACAGAGATCTATTATGTTGAAAAAATCGTATTTATTATATACGTGGAAATTCTTAATTAACTGTGCACATTGCCGTTCCAAATATAGAAAATCAATAATATAATAAAATGATTCCGTTCCGTTAGTGCTCCTACTTAAAAATTCATAAAGCATCATTGTTCATTATGTTATTAATACCAAAATATCGTAATTTTCTAATAGAGATTTTTTGTATTATATATATCTTTGTATAAATCTCTCTCTCCTGTCATAAATACCTTTTTTTAATAAAATTTTTTAATAAAATAAATTCGATATTAAATTATTTTGATCAATTTTTTTTATTACGACAATATTATTTTAACCTTTTCTATTAATAAATTTGTAAGATTTGTGACAAATTAAGTAAAATCTGCAAATAATTTTAGAAATAAAAATTTTTTTAGGTGCGAGATTCAATACATTCAAACGATTTTTATATAACATAAAATTAATTGTTTTATGTTTAGCATAAAATTGTCCTGCTAGTACAATTATCTTATTATAGCATTGTTTTAAATAAATCTAACATTATTATATTTGTTACATATAGATTCTTAATTCCTTGCTCACCATGTAATTCTAAATATGGAAGATCGACAATTGAAATGCTTCCATGTATTCGTGATATAAAGTAATGTCCTTATTCATTGATATTATTTATTCAATGAAAAAAATTCGCCCAGATTTATAGATTTTTCTAATCTTCGCTGTATATATCAATCACTGATTTATTTATTTATTAATAATCGCACATTTTTCTTAGTATTCAATTATAATATTATTTAACTTTATAATATTTCTTTTTGTTTATTTCCACAATTTTTGTTTTGGATTTTATATCTGTTACGCGAACTCGATTCTTATAAACCAATGCATAATTTGAAAAATTTTACTCAATTTTTTCAGAAAAGATTGAAATTTGCAAAAGTTAAGTGTCTGTTAAATTTTTATTTTACACAATATTGTTATCATAAAATAATTTAAATATTAAATATCATTAGTTATAAGAAAAAATAAAATATTTGATCAACCACGCGCCTTTCTAGAGTGACATGCACTCTTTTTCTCTCGGTACTATCTGATAAATAATAAATCTGAAATTCAAGAAGGGGGAAACGCAGTACGCGAGTAGACAACGCGGGGTCGTCACCCTATGACACGAGGGTTACTGCAGTAAGGACTACAGACAGTACAGACAGGATGTCGCCAGTGCGATCGTAATTGAGAGGGTGTACGTCCGTACAAGAGGGGCCCTGTGAAGTTCGATTACATTACCTTTCCTTAGAAGCAAAAAGTTTTCGCAAGCACGTAAAATATTATATGTTAAAGTAAATTACACAATAAATTCATATTAAGATCAAGAATATGATCAAGAATATAATCATCATGATCAAGAATATGATAAATTATGATGATTTAATTAAATTGAGCGTATACATGCGTGTTATTAAATATAAACTATACATAAACATTTAATGCGATTTCCTCTTTATATCAACGAATTATAACGCGCTAAACTCAATTAATTTTACTTTTCATTTACAGGTATGTAACGTAATATAGTTAGTTATATATATATATATATATATATATATATATATATATATATATATATATATATACAGTAGAATTAAATGTATTTACATTCCTTCGAAGTTATTCTCTTCAAAGTTATTTTGCATCTCACAGATGTCTTTATCGAATATAAAATTTTGCATATTTCACAACGTTATATTTCCGTTAAGTAACAACCTTGTTCAAAAAAACATCAGTAATATGTACGCGAAATACAGACATAGTATGCGTTAATACTTTCTCACCCAAATTTTGTTTTTCCAAACTCTTCATCCCTGGCGATCACGGATACGAAATATCATGTAAAGAAAAAATAGAGAAGACAATATTCTATTATATTCAAAATATATTCCAAACAATAAAAAAGTATGTTATTGTAAAAATATTCCATCGCTCCACTCACAATCAAAGAAAAAAATAGTATTGGCGATTAGAAAATGAGGAGAAGGAATAATATCTCAAATATATATA
>JANQDE010000291.1:50510-111102 GCA_037157785.1 Cephalotes varians
ACACACACACACACACACACACACAGAGTTACATATAGCTTTTATGTGTGTGTGTGTGTTTTTTATATATAGCTTATGAAATAACACCAGACATTACATTTGTTGCTGTGACTGCATTCTAACAGTATTTAAATTTCAGAATCGTCATATTGTAGTTACCGGAACTATATTGTTTTCTCTGACAATGAGTGTACATTATTTCTGAAGCGAACGGGCATACATTTCGCAAAGGAAAACATGAGAGAACGGCAGGTACAGAGCGACTAAAGTGGATTCTACGATTTCTCGTCACAATCGATCACGTTTCGTGGAATTTCTGCCGACGACAGGAATTGCTTATCTCGCTTTGATCCCGTACTTTAATCCTTTCCACGAATGTCCGCCATCATCATCAAGTCTCCTCCTCATGGTACTATCGTTATATATCTGCTCGTGCCTCGTTCTATTACCTCTTTTGACATCAAATGCTTCGGCATTTAATGCGTCCCGCCGCGTTTGAAGAGCGCTACTTAGCCGTCGATTCGTCTAGACAACGAACTCTCGTTCTTGACAGATCAAAAGAATATCGGTAGAGACGGTGACGTTGGCTCCGTCACGCCACGCGACCTCGAAGAAAAGATCGTTTAATCGCACCCTTGAGTCCCTTAATCTCCCTACGTCAATATCCAACGAACTGCCTTGTGTAATAGTTTCATCGAGTGTTAATTTATTTTAGTAGAGAAAAACTGTATTTCAATTAATATATACCTTATATTATTAAATTTTACAAACTATTTGATTTTTAATTTTTAATTAAGCAATTTCGAAAGCTGATTTTTACGCTATTGCTTTTCATATATATTTCCATTTTCACATATTGTTTTTCACATTTATATTTTAATTTAAATATTAAATAGTTTATATATATATATATATATATATATACACAATTTAATACGTTTCTTTATAAATTGCTTTTTTCATATATTTTAATATAAATATTAAATAAGCAATAAAAAAAATATCTCATAAATAAATAAATTTTACTTTTTTTGTTAAACGCCAACATGTATCTGTAATATTTTTTTCATAAATATTCTTTAAAAATGACTAAAATATTATGTATTCCACGAAACAATTTATAAGATAAAATAAAATTTGACCTAGTTTTTTGCTTAATTTGACAAGATGTCGCGATAACTCGATTATTAAGTGACGAACTATGTTTTTTTCGCAACAAATTAAAGGTGAAGTAACGAGTAAAAAAGCATGCAATTTCAATATTAATATTTAAACATGACAGTAAAACAATTACTTTTTAAATTAATAGAGATGTACTATATAATTTAAATGTAATATTTAAATTAATACGCACATAATAGTAATTTGCGAATGTTACTTCGCTTGGAAAATAAAAGATAGATAAGTATAATTTTTGGATCAATATGACTCGTTTATTTTAATCAATCTATCTCTGATCTGTCTCAATGCAAATGCCTAACATAAAAATCATCATCATGTTTTTTTACAATAATTATCCAAAAGAATACTGCACTATTAATATTTGCTATTAAAAATAATACTATTATAAAGCAAAATAAAATTGCAAGATCAATTATCTTTGGATGTACATCGTAGAAAAAAACTGGCATCTAGATATTATAAATGATCCAGAAATGTCAAAAGATATACAAATAGATTATTAAATATGGTATAGCATGAACAGTGCGCCGTGATATTCAGATACTATCTATCTATACGTATATTCTTATCCACGAAATGACAAATGGTTATTGTACACTTTACTGGCAAGCAAGCGACCTGATTTCAACCAGCAACTTATGGAGAAACTCAACCAAATCCGTTTGTCCGCCCAAGTTGGAGAACAACATGGCGAGTTTCAATTCGTCTCATATCCTCGAAGATCGTTCATCCACGTATATTACCTATCTATCATATCTATCATCATTTCATTTAGCCTGTGTTATAGAGGACTCTGTCAAAGACTCCTAGGCGCCTATCGATACTTTTGTTGTGAAACACTTACACTCGAGACATCGAATTATTTCAAAACGCATCACAGAAGATTAATTTATATTTTCGTACTAAATGTCGAATTAGTCGACGATTTGATTATCACAATAGCGGAGAAGATTGAAACAATACGAAAAAAATAATCCTATTTTAAATGATACATGAAAAAGTTCGATGATAATGAAAGAAATATTACGAAAAGTGATCAATTAATACACTTTATGCTTTCTCACTTATTATATCGTTTATCAATTGCGATATTTATGTATGATTATTAAATTGATACGAAGAGAAGCAAGATAAGAAGGAAGGATGCATCATTTAAGAAGCGTCAATCTTTATCAAATAAAATGACTTACTAAGCACTGATAGCAATAGTCACACAGTGACTCGAACTTCTAAATACTTGGCGGTTTAAATGGTTTCAAATACGAATATTTTATTCACGATCTCTTAATTTTGTTCATTGATTATGCTCTGTACACGATACTTTATCACATACTGTGCTTTGGGTATGACAGCGTTCTTTACGAAGAAATAATAGAGAAAAAGGGGGATAGAACAATTGCGAACAACCAACAGTCGGGTTTATCGACCGACTAGGATCGGAAGAGTGGAAGAGGGTCAGAGGCGTATAGGAGAAAGAACGGCGAGTTTCGTACGGCACATACCCAAATACGGATAGTAGATATACCGATGCGCGATCGATTTTTTCCGACCTCGTGATCGCGGTTCGTTAGGCCCGATTCACAGTGGATGCCTTGCAATGACTAACGAGAAACAAGAAGGAAGAATAAGGGAGAAAAACAAAAATAGAGAAATGGGAAGAATGGCGTTTTTATGAAAATCTCCAATAATTCGGAACGTTTTGTGTAATGCTTCGTATGTTAATAGCAGACTAAAAAAGAAAATTAAGATAAAAATATAAATATGAAAACTGCATATATAAAATTATTTACACATATATATATACTTATATATATAAAATTAGTTACCGATTAATCGCGTTAAAATAGAAAAAAATATTAAAGAAAAACAGAATTTACTTGCACATAAAATCGATTACCAACATTATTACTAGATTATCAGCAATATTCAATTTAATTTTGTAATATATGTATAAAAGATTTATTGATATCGGTATTATGCTATTGAATATTGAATATTTCACAAAATTATTATTCTGTTTTCTATTATTAAAAATCTATTTAATGCAATCTAATGTATTGTATACAAATTTTAAATTCTTAATAAATAATCAGTGCTATTCGCGTGCGACACATAATCATTATAAAAATTAAAATAACTTCTCTCAGTTTTAATATCTTTGAATTTTGGAGAATCCAAAGAAAGATCCAAAAGAGTAAGAACAAGCTATGACGATTATGTCGAATGGACTTGAAATCGGACTGAGAAATTGAGTTGGTGTGGCAATGACTATTTTTGTTCGCGAACGAAAGTGACATTCCTGTTACGTTTCTGCAAGTCTCAATGATTACTCAGTCGTATCTTAGAATGGTGCAACAACCGAGACATGCGCGTGAAAGATGAGTCGACGAGATATTCCCGTGTCAGTCGTTTCTTTCAACTCACAACCGTTTGATAATTGTTTCGCAGAAAGTGGAATTGAATTCCCCTAAAGTCGAATGTACTTTCACGATTGGATGTAATTATGCTGTATATATTGTTTGTAACTTCGATGAATTGTGAGCAATTAAAATATTAAGTGAAAAATATGAAAAATGATTCAAATTTGCTTAAATAATACAAATTTAATTAATTAGCATATAGATTTAATTATCATATAGATTTAATTAATCTCATTCGGTGAAATAAATTCTTGATAAAATTGACTCATTTCTAAGATTAGCCTATATTCGAGTTATGTATAAATTTCAATATTAATACAACGTGAGCTGAGTAATAAAGATAAATAGAAGATTATCCAAAAGTGTGAATAAGATTAGTAGAATCCAATCACTAATTTTCTAGTCATTTTCGATTCTTTCAGTATATATAATTTCTCAAAATTATCATCCTATTATGTAATCATTATGCGAAAACTTTTTTGAAGGAAGTTTTGTTATCAAGGAATTTTATAGTTTGTGTCATTTATGTGTATATCAGAGTTCTATATGGTTAACAAATTCTTATTATTATCAAATTCTTATTTTTATCAATGATGTTATGAAGCAAATGTATCAAAGATACCAAATATATATATAAATTACAATTCTTGAAAAATCCTTTTCCGCTTAATTTCAAGTGGACAATTTTATATGGACACTGTTATCAATGATAAGTTACTCTTTTGAATAACACTCCACTTGAATGATGAATCCTTCCTTCTGAAGCAATATCGAGCAATATCAATTTAGCAACACGTATGAGTAAACATAGCCATCGATAAGCCACAGATAAGAACTAAAAAAATTTAAGTGTCGCGGTCACTATTTTTAGATCAAACATTTTTATTTTTTTAATAATATCATCTTTACTTCGAAAAATGTAGCACTGATTTAAACCCTCATTTGTAATAATTATTTTTCAGCTTAAAGAGAGAGATTGCAAAATCATAGAACAAGACTATTTCTACTTTTTTTTATCAATAAGGACAAATATATATTCGAATTATTTTTTCTTTTTTTCATATAATTAAATATATTTTATAAATATATTTTGCTGGATGCTTTTTTTAAATAAATTTTTCTAAATTAGAAAAGTCAATATTTACGATTTTAATTGTTCATAATTTTGATAAAATTACAATTTTTTAAACCAAACTATATCACAAATATATAATCATAGTATATAATAATAATATAATATTAATAGTACACTATATTCAACAATTTATTCATTATTTAGAAATTATTTATCATTCTTTTATGTACATCTCTTTCGATTTGCTTCCTGTTTAATTTAATACCAAATGAAAGTTTATAAGAATCCTTTGCGTGAACTAATGTCATAGTCCAATCTCTTATTTACTTTTTATTTTCGCATAAGAGAATAAATAAATATATATATATATATATATATATATATATATATGTATATATACGAATCCACCGCCTGCTTTCGCAATACGAAGGGGACGAAGAAACCCGATGTCGCTTGAGACGTTCCCTTTGAGAAATAGATCAATTTAGGATAAAGTTATGATGAGCATAAGCGCTTATTCAATATGAAATCATCATATAAATTTCTATTAAATCTAATACATAAAATACATAAAATAAGTCAACTGCAACGACTGTAAGTCGTAATCATCAAGAAAACTTAGATCAAACGTGATAACTTTAACAACTAAGTGATAACAACTAAGATTTGGGGTGGTTCATGTTTACTTTGATGTGTGCACGATTGCAGCTAATCTTCAATTTCGGTTTCTCTGCTACGAAATACATCTGCGATGATCGTGTCCGATTTTAGTTTATCGCAAGTAGTTCGCGAGGCACGGTTATGGAGTAAGTCGAAGTGATCGTAGCGCAATAGTGAATGGCGCGTGCATTATAACCACTTGCATCCGCCTTCTTGAGGCATGTAATTTCAGTTCGGGATGCTTGATACTGAATCGGACAGAGTCGGATGTCAGCGAGTGCGACATTACGTCAGACATTACACATCCGCTGTAATCATTACAATAAGTCCAACGTCACCCCCGACTTATCCCGACCTTCCCCATCTGTAAGAGAGCGAGATTAAACAGCCGGAAGTCGCCGGTTTCTAATCCCGGAATAGGAATAGGGATCGCCTTGAAGTACGAGAGAGATTCTTTTTCTCTCAACTCGCCCCGATCGGTTCACTCTGACTCACAAACCATTCTCAACGCTCGATCTGTTCTCGAAGTTACCCCCGAATCATATATCCACATACAAACACACATAAAACACACACACACACACACACACACACAGAGCCGTGCACATGCACATCGTTATGCCCACGCACACGATGCGCCCCTGCCCCCGTTTTCGCTCGCTTCTCGCTCGCAAACCCCCTCGGCTTCTCGCCCTCTTGCCCTCTCACGAAAATCGATCCGCTACCGGCCTGGACAGCAGCAGTCTATGTCGAACGGTTCAGAATCTGCACCCTCTCCTCGACAAACGTAAACGGGGAGGTAGGCTAACTGCAGACACCTCGACACATGCAATCGATCTCCAATCAACGCCATTACGTGACGAAAACTGGAGGTGGTTAGTCACCGGTGACCATGATTGCCATTGCCTTCTCACGAGGCGTGGTGCCTCTCGGAGTAATCCTCCTTACCTGCTCATTCAATGCGCGACAATTACTCATCTTCGCGCTACTGCGGTTCACCATCGCAGTTCACGGCGCCAGGGCGGCATCGAACGACGATCGCCCATTCTCTCAGGCTCCGTTGGGTCTCTTCCCGAGTTATCACTCACTCACCGAAGTCGCGCGATACCGTTCACGTTTCCGCACAACTTCGCTCGATCGTGCTCTCGTAATTCCTGATAACCCCGCCGATTTTGGTCGCGCCTTCGCGAAATCGCAGTTCGGTCACGCTTTCGTGGAGCTTAGCGCATCTATGCTGTCCCACGCTATCGCGATTCCGCTTGCGCGGTTCCGTTCGATAGTTTGACCTTTCACGAATTTACGCCGATTACGCTCGATCTGATCGCGCAACTCCTCTCGCGAACTCTCCTCGCCACCTTCCCTGAGAATCGTCGCGACTATGCTCCGGAATAGAATCCGAACTGACTACAAACATGAGTCCAGTACAACCGGCGGTATCAAACTGCGTGAGAGAACACCGGACGGCGCGGACGCGTTCGCGGCCCTCTGACACCTCCTCGCCGCACCATCAACCCCCGTCATCGCTAATAGTGCCGCGTCGGCCGCCACGGCCGCCCGTTTCGACGACGATATTGCTTTCTCTCTCCTCACCCCCTGGCTGGTAACCACGTCCTCGCACTCGCTCTCTATCTCCACCGTCCTTGGCTTGCACAAGCGCACTGCTCGATGACGCGTCACGACTGTGCGCTTCCACGCGCGCCACTGTCATCGGGGGATAATGCTCACAATCGGGGTACAATCAGGATTTGAGACTAAAAAAAGATAGCAATAAGAGAGTATATATATATATATATATATATATATATATATATATATATAAATTCTTAGTTTTCATATGTCTGGAAATCTATATAACTCATAGAATTAAATGTTTTCAAGTAAAAGATGATACGCCTATTTCCGTGAGAAATATATGCAAAAATTATTTAGAATAAAGTACATTTGAAATTTTTATATTTTCTGAAAATTTCTTGAAATTGCCGTCGCATATTTTTAGATTATTTTTTGTATTTAAATTTATGTATTTTTCTCTAAGCACACATTTTTTACAATTTCAACATTAACTATTGATTTTAAAAACTGAAAATCGAAAATATAAATGTACAAATAAAGAGAGATAACAAAAGAAATATAAAATTAAAAATTATACACGTAACATAATTGAAAAAAATTATTTTTTATAAAAATCAGGACTGGATAAGTTAATCTTTTCTCTTAATTAAGTTAAATTAAAATTAATGGCCTATATAAAATTTAATTAGTTATGTTACAAATTGCATAAACAAAAAACTAACTTAGTTTTAAAAAAAAGTTGCGTTAAGATTAAATTAACTTAAGTTAAATTAAAAATTAATTTTAAAAACATTATTTATACTAAAGTAAATATTTTTTAGATTACTTTGAACGAAAAAACAATTATAATATGAATTATCAAATAAATTTAATATTAATTTAAAATAAGTTTACATATAAAATACATGTAAAATAATAAAAAGAACATTTTTTGCTATATTTTTTATATAAGGAATATATTTTTTCTTTAATTATAAAAAATTAATAATTAATTTAAAAATTACGAAGGAAGAATTACACAAGAAATACACAAGAATTACACAAGAAAATTTAAAAAAAGATGGATTCAATATAGATGTTAATAACAAAGCATTAAGTAAACATTAATTTTAATAGAACAATTTAACACACGGAATTATATTCAGCGTCTTAAAAACTATGAGAAATGACTAGTTTCATTGTGGTATTTTTTTCTTGTTGAATTTTTTGATATTTCCTATGTTATTAACCCTATCATTAATTCTTCTACATATATTTTTTAACAATTTTTTCGTAAAATATTTAATTTTATTAAACTCTTTAAAATCAATAGAAATTTTAACGATACAACATAGTGCTAATAGATATAATCAGCATAGTGCTGATAAGTATGATACTCTAAAGCTAAACATAGAATTAATATATGTCTGTTCTGAAATAATTTATTATCCTTCTATAATAGCAGGAAAATTAAAAAAGTACAGTAAAATTAATATGATTTTTTATAGATTTTATTTATGGAAGATTTTATTAATTTTTAGAAAAGTGTAATAAAGTGGTTAAGTGTGTCAAATTATTGTATTAATTATAATAGCAAAAATGAATCGTTTTTCACTTAGATGGTTTTATTGTAAATACTTAAATATATAAACTTTATTTATTTTATCAAATATATTTTGATTACAAATATAAATTAAATTAAGTTGAAGTATTCTAGAAATTAGGATAATATATAACAATTAAAATTTAAAACATCTTATAAAAATATTTAAATAAAATTAATATTTAAGGTTTTATTATATTATAAATAATGAAATATTAAATATTTCTTGAAATTTTATAAATATTTAAAATACTTCAAATAAAGTAGGAAAATTCTCTTTTTCGCACATGATTTTCTTAAGTTTATGTTATCAGGATACTTAAAAAGTTATTAAATTGAGAAATAATTTGTTACGTAATGGAATGTGTTTACCGCAATAAAAATTTATTATACGAATGATAAGATACGAATGATAAGAAAGGATGCAATAAAAACGATTTGTATTCGACTTTCTAATTTTCGCGGTATTGAAATTAAGTCAAACTTATGTGAAAAAGGATGTGAAAGTCTCGTCAATCTACGCAAGACACGAACAATATTTAGGTGCGGTCCTGTGTTAGGACTAATTCATTTCGTTTTGATTAGACAAAAAGGAACGGCGCACCCTCACAAAATTCCGATCCCCAAAATAGATAAATGGATAAGCATCAAATGTATATGACGCAGAATCAATGGCACGCCAAATGGTACAAGAAACTCAGAGAGACTTGATTTATTTATAGAAAACAAGCTGTCGTATCGAAATAAATAATAATTTCTTTTTACCGTTTGTTCCAATTTTTTTTAGTTGCGTGCGATAAAAAAGATTCTATAACTTTTGCATAGACAAGTCAATATCAGATAATAATTTAATCTGTTCCTATTACTTATATTTTCTAGACATTTTATAAAAAGTATATAAATAAATAATGTGTATCAAATAAAAAATTATTTAATATGACATATATAAACATGTATAATTATATATACACACATACGTGCGCAGAAAAAGGCAATCTAGTTAATAATAATATTAATATAGTAATATAATATAGTATATATAGTATATATTAAATAACATAAATAGCTATATAAACATTATTTTAATCACATTTTTTGTAATATTCCTTAAAGAAATAATTTATATCGTACAAAACAGACTTTTTTATAATATTTTATAAAAATATATAAATTTTATAATATTTTATAAAAATATAAAAGTTGTACTTAAATCCTTTTTATATTTTAAATTACTTTTTGATGTTTATAACTTAAATTTCAAATATTTATAATTTTTAACTTAGTCTTGCGCGCGCGCGCGCGCGCGCGTGTGTGTGTGTGTGTGTGTGTGTGTGTGTGTGTTAGAAAGAGAGAAAGAGAGAGAGAGAGAGAAATAATTTATCAACGCCTTATAATTAAATAGAAGAAATTTTGGACTGTTGTTTTGTTCTGATTTTTTTTAAGAGAACATGTTAAAATCAATCCTTATACGGAAAATCATGAAATCATTCTTCATTGCTCGTATGAATAATAAATGAAAGACTTTTTAATTTCCCTCTCCTTGTTGTCTGTTTACCTCTAAAAAAATATGTTATGAGCAATTTGAGCAATAAAAAATAATTATAAAAGAAATTTTACATTTTATAATTATTTGTATAGTGTAATGCTATTAAACCCGTTTAATAAATAAAATAAAATAAATTATATAATACAAATAAATATTCAATTATATATTAAAAAATATATTAAATTAAAATAATTTAAAAAATCGTTTCGTTTTGTAGTATATCAAAATGTTGACTAATGCTGCAATAAAAAAATATAGAAAATGTAAACAGACTAGCAAAAGAAAAAATTATAATAACCTATGTATATGAGTATTAATAATAATCCATTTTTATAATCTTAATATAATAATTATAATATATCTAATAAATATACATTTTTTTTAAATTTTTATTATTGTATTTAAATAAAAATTTTGTTTATTACAAAAATTAATTTACAAAAATCCATTTATTGACATATTTTGATCTATCCTGATAATTATAAAAATCTAGAGTAAAGCATAAATATCTCTTTTATGGAAGTTACATTCTATATGATATACAATTTCATAAAAAAATATCAATAATTTTTTAAAATAGAGATATAAATTTTTTGTATTTTAAACGACGTTATCTCAATAAGATTATTAAAATAATCGTTAAAATAATTTATTTCTTTCTTCCTTAAAAAAAAAATAAGGTCTACCTAATAAAAAGATTTAAAAAAAAAATTCCTTCGAGCCGGATTTGAACCAGCGACCTATGGATACCCATCCTTCCAACTACAGTCCACCGCTCTACCAACTGAGCTATCGAAGGTTCTTAAAGGATCCTACCAATAAGTTCATTATATCGTAGAACATAAATCAAATTAATAATCTGAAATTTTTAAGCATTAAAATATCTTTACCCAAGACAAAAAGTAACTTATCAAATAATTTTGCTACAATTTTGTTAAAATCTCATATTGTTGATTTGTACATGTGATTATTCTTTACATCTTAAAACCAATTTTTCTTAGTAAATATTTTTAAAATGTTGCTAAGATATTTAGATTTACATAAACAATTTTATAAAAATATTTTATATAAATATTTAATCAAATTTTTTTAAAAGAAAAATAATTGTTTAGAAAATATTTAGAGTTTTTTTCTTTATTAATAAGTAAATTGTTATTCTAAACTTTATTATTATTTTTTATAATAGAATTAAAAGTTTAAAATTTAAATACTATTGATGGCGATCAAATATTGCTCACACATTTTACAATCGATAAATTATCAATATAATATCGACAATTGTATGTAATGAACGAGTCGTGACATTTTACTGTAGAGAATTCGGCTAGAATGATTTATTAAATATCTAATAATGTTCCGAAGGAACTCTCGATTTTTCTTAATAATGTCGTAGCATACGACATTGCAAATTCCCTTTCTTTAAACTTTCATCACTTCACTTGCTTCCTATATTGTTTACCGTTATTCGAGAAAATGTCTCGAGATCGTTCACTTTATACACATATGTGAAGCTTGGAAGTGGAAAATTCAAGGAAATTCAGGAAATTCAAATAAAACATATTAACATAATATATATAAATACAACATAAGTAATAAACAAAATGTACGATACACAATAATATGAAAAAAATATTTAAAAAAAAAAGTATAATCTATCATTTTATCTATTATTATATAAATTGAGCATAAAAATTGAACAGTACAAAGATTAAACATTTACATTAATTTAATTTTAAAAATTAGATTATAATTATTGTATATTAAAAAGGTTATTAATAATTTTGATTAATAAATTTAATTAATAAATTTAAAAAATAATTGACCCGCGAAAGTTCTTTCATATCATTGATTTTTAATGGGGTCTCTATTATTAAGAAAAAAAATAAAATACTCATACGACAATTCTGTGTAATGATTATGAAATATACAAAATGTGCGCGTAGAAAAAAAAATTTGCCTGCGACCGTGACAGGACTCGAACCTGCAATCTTCGGATCCGAAGTCCGACGCCTTATCCATTAGGCCACACGGTCAGTTACAAGCTTTGACTTCAACCAAGTATATCAGGGAATTTATTCAATTCTCTTATCATATATTAAGCTTAAAATGTTAAAATTAATATGGTTTTATGTGTGAATGTGAATGAGAAGAATGTACAGTGCGTTCCATAATATTATAATTAATAATTTACCTTTAATTATATTGTTATATATATATATTATAATCCCTCCTTCAACTATATAAACGATCAATTACAGTCATGTCATAAATGGTGCTGTCATATGCAATATCAAATTTTATAAAAGAATTTTATGAGCGTTTATAAGCAAGACTTCTTCTCTCTTCTCTACGATCGTACTATTGACGAAATTTATAAAAATCATTGACACTGGATAGAGAAATCTCCTAGTAAGAATCTGGCCATAAAATACTTTTGATTGGTCCGTTGTCAACTCGCTCAAGATAAACAGTGAGATAGAGATAATGAGATACAACGTAAATTAGAATGAGATAGTATATATAAAGAGACAGCCCACACAACACGGGTGACTGTTTGCTGACAGTAGTCGACTTTTCCCAGTCAGCGTAAAGTCGATTATGAAAAGTTAACTATATGTCGACTTAACTTGAAAAGTCGTCTTACCGTCAACTTTTAGTCAACTGATAGTCAACTTGGAAAGTCAACTGTCAGTCGACTTTTTTGGACATTCGTCAACTATTAGTCAAATATAAGTCGACATTCTATTTTTTAAAAGTTGACTCTTGACTTCTCTAGTCAACTTATAGTCAACTTTCAGTCGACTTCGTGTTGTGTGGGAGTATTTGTCTCTCTTTCTCTGTCGTATATTCTTCTCTCTCACAAAATTTTGACAAAATTGCCTTACAGCCAAACTTTTATTAGAGGGTCTCTAGCATTGAATAAATTTTTGTAATCTTCAGTAATCAAATAATAAATTTTGACTTTTTCTGATAAAAGATGTTTTATTAAGTTTCACAACGTTTCGACCGAACAATCGCCGGTCCTTATCAAGTGATCCTATAATACATAAGTGAATTCAACTAAAATTAAAAGTCCATACATAAATTTTATAATAATTCGTACATACCGCAAAAAGACAGATACAACGCAATTCGAATCAATTATCCCCAATTATTCCATATCCGCGTTAAAAAGCACGTCTGTATTTAATCGGTTAACAGAGTCGACAGATTCGTTTCCAGTCTAAATTTACGGAGGGATACGGAGAATTTGAATCCCATATATGATAGAATAATAACATAAACATTGTTTTAAACAATAACAATTCAAAGGTTATTTAGAACTAATGAAGAACGTTTTCAGCGAATCTGTCGACTGCGTTGTATCTGTCTTTTTGCGGTATGTACGAATTATTATAAAATTTATGTATGGACTTTTAATTTTAGTTGAATTCACTTATGTATTATAGGATCACTTGATAAGGACCGGCRATTGTTCGGTCGAAACGTTGTGAAAYTTAATAAAACATCTTTTACCAGAAAAAGTCAAAATTTATTATTTGATCACTGAAGTTTTTTAATACTGGTAACTTGAGTATAATTTATTGATATTTTTTGTAATCTCTCTGTGACACGGATAATAAAAGAACGTTGACATTATCAACCATTTCGATCATCCTTCCTTTAAAAAAAAAATGTAATTCGTGATATACGATGATACATGATATCGTTGCAGCATAAATATATGCTATATAATTGTAATTTATGAACCATAAAAATAAATCATGAATTTAATACTGCACTCTACAGAGTGTCCCACGAAAAGGTATTAAAATTAAATAATTGGTTCTTCCTTCCATGACTTCAAAAAGAGTCTTACGGTTGTCCGCCTGATGGTCCGCAGTTTCTTATCGAGTGCTTTTTTTCTAGAAAAAAAAATGTAATTGCTTATAGGGAGTTTCGTATTAAATATGGAATACATAAAGTTATGAGCGAAAATACACTGAAAAGATCAGAATTCGTTTATTTAAACTTATGTCACATCATTTTTTGGCAAATCTGCATTAAAATAATTTTTTGTGTTGTTTTTACAAAATTATTTATAATTTTATATAATATGGAACTATCGAAGACCGCAGATCTGCCAGGTTCTTCTGTCTGTAGCTATATAGAAAAAAATATTGAAAAAATTAAGAATTATTTCGAACAGAGTCCAAATACTTCCATTCGAAAAGCTGTCTTTCAAATATCAAAACACAACGTTACATAGGATAAAATATAATTTAAAATATTGCCTGAAAATATATCCGTATAAAATAACATCTCAATTGCTAATTAAACGCGCTATGTCGAAACATGTGAAATTTTACAAAACGACAAATGAAATATTTGAGGATGGAAAACTTATGATGCGCGGAAATTCTAAAACAATGCCAAATTTAATAGCTATTACAAAGGTAGTATATTGTGTGTGATTAAGTGGCCAAATGTGATTGGTCAATTCTTTCTCTTCGAGATCTTGAACCGATTTCTAGCATCATGGACACAAGATTTTAGGCCCAAGCTAGAAATCGGTCCGAGATCTCGGACCGAGAGAGGACCAATCGCATCTGAATAATTCGGTTACATGATCAATGTGATTGATCAATTCTCTCTCCGTCCGAGATCTCGGATCAATTTCTAGCACAAGGCTTTACGAATGGTAAGAAGCAACGCGATAGCCAATCATTATTTTGTTTTTATAAAAAAAGCGATAAATTAATTGGTTATTGCGTCGCTTTTTACCACGCATAATTATATATATATATATATATATATGGTTTTTTAAGACTAGAACTACCGACAATTAAGTCAAAATAACTGGTGTGGTATACATAAGTAGTGCATATATAACTTTAAAAAATGATAAGAGGTGAAGACAAATTGATAATTTAATTCTTCAGATATTGTAATAAAAGTCATGGAAAATTTCTGAAATAGAGAGTCATAAATTTGAGTATATTTTAAATGAATTTTTTAAACCAGTCATTTTGACTGGTTTGATAGTGCTAGTGTTAATAGGTTTGTTCTTTTTAGAAGAATTGGCTGCACTAGTTCAGTGTTCATCTTTCTTCTTCAAATGTAGAGAGAGAAAAATAAACTGTGAACTAGTGCAGCCAGTTCAGCTGAAAAGAACAGGCCTAATATCTCTTAAGCCCGTATCAGACTGCACATTGAGATTGGCTGCGTTCAGCAGAGAAAGCAGCTTAAGCCCGTATCAGACTAAAGATTGAAATCGAGATTGGATTGAAATTTAACCAATCAAAAAAAAGAAAACCAATCTCAAGTTTAATGAACTTTACTTTGATTGGTCAAAATCCAATCCAATCTCAATATCAATCTCTAGTCTGATACGGGCTTTAGTAAGCGCTTTGCGCTGATTGGATTATACATTTAGATCTAAATTGAGATAGGATTATTCTTCTAGATCTAAAAATATAATCCAATCAGCGCAAAGCGCTTACTAAGCTGCTTTCTCTGCTGAACGCAGCCATTAGCCATGTTCAAATCGGACGAAGCAGCTTGCCTGCTCGCCGAGCGATTTAATATAATTGGTTGGATCTATAAGCAAGAACCAATCATGTTCAATCGCTTGGCGAGCAAGCTAGCTGCTTTGCTGACTTGAACGCGCCCATTGAGTTTGGATTAGATTTTAACCAATCAAAGCAAAGCTCACTAACCTTAAGATTGGTTTTCTTTCTTCTAATTGGTAAATTCCAATACAATCTCAATCCTAATGTGTAGTCTGATACAGGCTTTACATCATGTCCTCTAATCTCCGGAAGTCTTCGATAGATGGCGATCAATTTCCATTGTGAGCATTAGACATTTTTTGGTTAAGTTATCAATTAAAGTTTGTGTCAAAGTCAAAGTACTCAAACGTCATTATAACAATCTTTAGTCGTTTGATTTTCGAAAGAAGTCATGTGCCATTAAGAAGAATAAGACGAAGAAATTATTATAACAATGACAACTTCCATTCAAACGCAGCTTTTAAGCGCTTTAGGAAGCAAAACAAAATATCTTGCGGAATTAAAAAAAACATTCGCGCGTCCATTAATACAACGTAAATTGCTTTAAGCATTTTTTAAATATAAACTAGAATTATTTTATAAAGAAATATAATTGAATTAAATAGATATAATAAATTAAATATTGCACAAAATTTACATAATTATATATACCTTTTGAACGTACGCCTCCAGCCAAAGTTACCGAGCATATATCAAACTGACCCCAAGCAATTTTCAATCTATTATATCCTGGAAAATATGCATTTTTTTTTAATTTGGAAGAGATTTTTGCAGTTAAAAGTATGAAGTTTATGGCAGTATATTTGTTTTTTCAAAATAAATAATTTGTAATAATGAAAAACCATCCTGAATTTGTAGTAACTGTGAAAAACCTTTTTTGGAAAGAAATTCATAAAATTTGCAATGTTTATTTGAAATATTTATTATAAATTTGCAATTTTTAGATATTTCAAGTAAAAAATAATTTTGAGATCATTTTGACTCTGAGTGTACTTTCAGGTTTAATAAGGATAGGATATGTATGTGAATATATATATATATATATATATATATATATAAAATTTATTTTGTATATAATGTTGTATTTTATACATATATGTACAATGAAATAACCTAAGAAATATTATAGTTGCAGTAAAAGCAATAGAACTAGAACACATAGAAGAAGGTATACTAGAACGAATAAGTAAAAAGTATAGCATACCTGAAGAATACGTAGATGAATATTATGCTGCTATTCTTACAATTTTAAAAATATATCTACGTTCACAGTGCCATAATATTAATCCTACAGAGTTTAAACAATGTTTAGAAGAATTAAAGTAAGTTTGTATGTATATAAATAGTATACTAGATTCTATAGCTAATACTTTGTAATATTTATATCGTATATAATATAAATAAATTTATATATTTATAATAATTGTTATAAAGTTTAATCATATATTTCTTTTCTTACAATATATCTTTCTTCTCTTTTTTCTAAAAAAAGTTGGAATTTTTCTGAACGAAAATTATACTATTCTTGTGAATTATTTTTTATGCATATTATAGACTGAATGCAGATTGTGCAGAAGATTTATCTTCTGTGATTTATGGTCCAAAACAAGCAGACTTAGTATCTGGTTTAATTCAGAGAACGAAGTTTAATCCACAACTTATATCCTGCAAATGGCGTGTAGATATTACTATCTCATCTAAGTATGTTTAGATTTTGAGCAGATACTTAACAAAATATAAAAATGATGCATTCTAATATATTGTTTATACATATTGCAGTATATTGAACAGAGTACTAGAACCAAATATCATGATGGAATGGATCTTTAATACAGGCGAATGTGTGACATTTGAATTATCTTTGGCAAAGTTTCATCAATTGAGACATACTATAGCTACTATTCTTGTTGAATTACAAATGTTGGAGCGGCATAGCATTTTTAAGACTATTCTGTCTAGTTAACAGTAACAATTTAAAATTCATTATTAAGAGCAATTCTAAAATATCAGGATTTGCTCAGTAATGATTTATTAATTCTAAGCTGTATGAGAATATAAATATTTACTTATCTATTTGCTATTTAATTCAATTTATATATCCAAATTAGATATTAATATTCAATTTATTGTATTGTTGTTTCTTTAATTACCACGATGAATTCCGACTCCAGTTCTTGATTATTATGAAAGAATCAGAAATCTCCCATATCTTTATCAGAATAGTCACGATCCACAATTGTTTAATTCAGTAGACATTCTGAGTAATTTATCATGATAACAATATCAGCTTATGACCAAGTCTAGCTTGATGTGCCTAATTCAACTGATCCAGATATCATAGATGTAAATAAAAACTATTTATGTTATTATACTATCAGAAACAATTCCAACTTTTTATAAATATGTTATTTAAATAATTTTAAATATAAAAATGTATTTTCAAATCAATAATATAAAAAAATTAATATGTATTATATCATATATATATATATTGGGATACTCCCAGCACATATATATATATGTATATATATATATTATATATATATATATGTGCTAGGAGTATCCCGATTGACCACGTCGATTGGACACCTCCAATCACAGCAGCCAGTGCCTAGAGGCTTTTCACTGTTCAAGTGTGTGAATAGCTTCAGTCAAGTACCACCCTATATGTCTT
This sequence comes from Cephalotes varians, assembly GCA_037157785.1. NCBI lineage: Eukaryota > Metazoa > Arthropoda > Insecta > Hymenoptera > Formicidae > Cephalotes > Cephalotes varians. Next base: position 68,774 of record JANQDE010000291.1, read on the forward strand.
ATGTATGTTTTTTTTTTTTTATCAAACATGTTTATAGTTTTTTTTAAAATAGGATTGCTTTCTTCAAGTAGATGAAAAATGTGTGTTGAGAGTCCTGGTATAAAACAGATGTCATTCATTATAAAATCTTGATTGAAGGAAAAGAAATAATTTCTCTTATATAATTCTTATATAAGTCACAAATGCAATAAAACGCAAGCTCAATGCTTAAAAAAAAATTTTTTTTTAGACCATTTAAAATTTATTTTGTTCAGTTTCCAAAATCCTCCTCATATTTATGGTCATAATGATTTTTAGTTATATATTTTAATCACTTGTTATTCTCTGATACTTGTTTTGATAATAATTATGAAGAGAAAGCATTCATTGTCTGCTTTTTTTTGTATATTGCTGATATGATTTGTTTAATGCTCATTTGCTTTTTTTTTTTTGCTTTCCATTTAGTGACACAAGTCGAGATAAACGTCGTTTTTTGATGTTCAATCAGAACAATAACAAACAGAACGATACTTGTGTCACCAAATAGCACCCATTAGCATCATATATACATATATACTGATCATATCTACTCTTTCTTTTTTTAATCCTCCGAAGGACACATGTAAAAATAAGAAACTGAATCATACGTAACTTGTTTGTGTCTAGCAATAAACTCGATTTCTCATGGCTTAAAGTCGCTCTTTATCAATTGAAGATTTTCAAGTGGCGCCCGTTTGGCCACGTTGCGATTGCCCACCAGCCACTCACAGCGCTTGAACAGTGGAAAACCTCTAGTTTAAATTATCTAGGTTAAATTTCAATCCAATCTCAATCTCAATCTTTAGGGCCAATTTCGGGCCAATTTCACCAACGTCGGTTAGACTAACCGACGGTTAATTCCAATGGAATTGTCCAATCGCATTTGTCTTTGATCAGAATAAACCAATCACGATTGACACTTTAACCGTCGGTTAGCTTAACCGACGTTGGTGAAATTGGCCCTTCACCAACGTCGGTTAGATTAACCGACGGTTAATTCCAATAGAATTATTCAATCGCATTTGTCTTTGACCAGAATGAACCAATCACGGTTGACACTTTAATCGTCGGTTAGACTAACCGACGGTTAATTCCAATGGAATTGTCCAATCGCATTTGTCTTTGATCAGAATAAACCAATCACGATTGACACTTTAACCGTCGGTTAGCTTAACCGACGTTGGTGAAATTGGCCCTTAGTCTGATATGGACTTTACAGCCCGTATCTATTCTATTAAATCTAAAAATATAGGCCAATCAAATGCAAGAGCTCACTGAGTTCTCAGTGAGTGGTTCCGCTTCTGGGCTGCGTTCAGAAACTTCACCCAATCACGCTAGAGTGTCATTCTATCTTTATTTACGTCCAATGAACAATAAAGATAGAATGACACCCTAGCGTGATCGGGTGATGTTTCTGAACGCAGCCCTGGATGCACCCATTGAGTTGGCAGTATTGAATTTGAAAATGAGAGAGGTTCTTTCTTCCGTTAGTAGTTTTGATGCTTTGGTTAAACTTAGTTAAATTTGATTCCGGTAAAATCGGAAATTTATTAGAAAGAAAAAAAACGAAAATATATTTTAGTCATTAGTCTATTTAACAGCAAGTAATGAATTATTATTTTTAAATATTTATTGCAGAAAAAATGATATAGCAATAAAAAGAATCTCACTGACTGTGCTCTTAATAATTGAGTTCGTGAAAATGGTGAAGAATTTCGTGATTCCCTTGATAAAGGACGAGCTTTTAACATCGCATGCCGGACAGTACTTCGTCGAAGAGATTACTCCTCTACGGACGATATCACAAGCTCTCGATGGTAATAAATTTTATTTCAAATTGTTTTAGAATTAATAAGTTATTGTATATATATTATTGTGTCATTAGTATATGATTAAAACAAGTTGCAGTAAAAGATAATTTACTATTTTAATTTGTATTGCAGCTACGCGATCAGCACTGCAAGCGAATGGTGCACATTTTATTTTGAATCATTTTGATACATTTTTTTCTGTCATTGTTCATGGCAGTAAAGTGGAGTTGGAGACTTGTTTACGTGCTTTCAATAGAATTCACAAGGGTAATACTGTTTACAAGACATTTATAATATATAAATGACATTATGTTTTGCAATAGATACCATTATACAGTTGATTAAAATAGATAAACTATATATAGATCTGTACACATGTAACTTTCAGCTGTGGAGATACTCGTAGATGAACTGGAAAAAATATTTGATCATGGCAAAAATATAACAGAAGAAGAAGACAGGGAAACATATTTATGTATCAACAATATGTTGGCATATTTATTTTCATGGTTTATCTGTCATATAGAAGAACATGTAAAAAGTGCAAACGAGGGTAATATTGGAAAGGTATGAGACTTATCTATAATATTATATTATAAAGTTACATGGATAAAGATGTATTATTTTTTAGCGCAAAAAAATCACAAAGTCAGATATTGAAGAAGAATGGGAGCAATCCAGACAGAAAGCTTTGGAACTTTTGTATCGATGGCTGCAGATCCCATTGTATAAAATTTGGAGACCACCTATTGTAGATAATTCATTTGTCATGTAAGTTATACAGCAGTAATTAATTAAAGTTAAGTTAATTAAGTTTATTTTGAGTTATTATTTTAAGTTAATTTTAAAACAATATGTTGTAATTGACAGGACTTTAGCACAGATATGTTATAAGATATTAGAACAGAGTAAGGATGCTAAGCAAAAACACACGAGACAAACTATATTTGAGGTATTGCTATTTGCATTTATCTATAAGATTGTGAATCTTATTATATTGATTGTCATATTCAATTGTCATATTTTTTGTTACAAACAGATTCTGGGAACATTAATTAAAAAGTACAATCACGGAATAACTTGCGTTGTGAGGATTGTTCAGGTATATATTTATTTGTATAAATTATTTGCAATTTTTTGCAAAAAAAACATACAAAATATATTTACAATGTTGCAGTTGGTGAAATTATATGACACATTAGCAATACCTATAGCAGCTGGCATGGTACATATGGTCAACGAATGTGGCTGCAACGGTTTGATTAAAGAAGTGATGAATGAGATTGGACAAGGCGAAATTAGCGAGGCAGATAGTCGCAACACATCCATGTTTCTCGAGAATATTGCGATTTCACAGCCCAATCTCATAATTCCTATCCTTGATGAAATCACAGAGTATTTATCAAATGAGGTATTTTTTCATCACAATTTTTGTGCTGTTAATTGAATTGTTTATACAGGAAAATATTAAATTATGTACTTAGTTATTATGTAACTTGTAGATTTTTTTAGCTAATTAGAACTTTACTGGCAATTCTCTTAGTTTTATACAATGAGGAACTGTGTGATTGGGATCTTGGGTGCTGTGATACAAAAAGCATTGACCGGTGAAGATCTTACAAATGAACAGAAAGAGCAACGCGATGAATGTCTAGATAATTTAGAAGAGCATATCTTGGATTGCAATGCTTACGTGAGATCAAAAGTGCTGCAGACTTGGCAGCGCTTGTGCTGCGAAGGCGCTGTGCCATTAGCGAGACATGGGAAGCTTTTAGCCTGCACTGCGTTACGATTAGAAGATAAGAGCGCGACTGTTCGCAAACAGGCTCTTCAATTACTGCGTACTCTGTTGCAAAGTAATCCTTTCGCTGGCAAGGTATGCAAAACCCGAAAATTAAACGTTCTCTTTTTTTATGTCTAACCTTTGATTTTGATGTATCTTTGCAGTTAAATTGCGTTGAACTCTCTAATTCTTTGGAAAAGGAGATGAAAAAATTGCAATATTTACAAGCACATGTTGTAAGTGCTAGTGAACGTGGTCACGAGCAAAGATTCGAGCTTTGGACTATTTTACAACCAGATATAAAGGCAGCCATAAAGGAAATTCTGAAAAATGATACAAAATATGTAGATAGTGCGTATTATAAATAGTTTATATTATTTCTTGTCAATTTATATTATTTCTTGTCAATGAATTATTTATTGATTTTTATTTGACCATTATTTTGCTTACAAGATATATTATAAGATCGATTGCACATGAATTTCTTCACAGATGTACAACAAGATGAGAATATTGATCCAAATCATGTGTTCGAACATGTAAGGCAACTATTATTAAGCCGAAAAGTCACGGAAGCAGTCACATACTTGTGGCAAACTTGTACGAAATTGGAGGATGCTCCTAAGATGGAAAATCTTTCCATTGTAGCGAAGGAAGAATGTTTATTTACCTTTTTGCTGAAGATTTTCATAGAATCAGAGAACAAATCGACAAATGATGAAGATGAAAATGTAAATGACACGGAAAAAACGGAACAAGATAGCAACAAGAGAGAGGAATTAAGATTACGAAAGCGCGTTATAAATTATTTAAAAGTATGCGACATAAAAATAAATGTAACGATCCTTTTGAACTGTTATTATTATATATTCTTTCTATAGAATTGTCTGAAATTTGCGACTGAGTTGGAAAAGGCGATACCAATGGCGGAAAAATTGCTATTCTCCACATGTGCTGGGGACGCCGTTGAATCATGCACATTTTTGGGAACTGCTTTCCAATTCGGAGTAACCGGAGCGGCCAACTCAATGCGCGAGGCTCTGTTTCAAGTATTCCATCGAGATCAATCTGTGCGTAATAATGTAGCCATAGTGTACAAGGAGATCTACCTTGATATGAATAATGACAAACGGTCGCCCCGTCAAATAGCCGTTGCACGTGCAAATCGTTTGATCGAATTACTGAAAGAATTAAAGCCTGGACAAAGTTCAGCTTTGACTTTGTTGATTGTGACGTGGTATGAGAACGGAGAATTAAACAGCGAATTGCTGCAGGTAATTATATTTAAGTTGAAATAGTTCAGTTCTTGAGATGGATTACCATTCAGTTATATTCCTTCATTCATAATCTTCAAACTCCTCAATCAATCTTATCCTAAAACCGAGACATATGAAATAAAGAGGTCGAGATCAAACTTGGAACCTGTTGACTACAAATCGACTACTCTTTTACCCCTAAATATATTTAATATTGTCACCCCTAAATATATTTAATATTGAATTTTGTTTGCAATGATAAGTTATAAATATTTTAATTATTTTAAAAACAAATTGGAAACGTGTACTCTAATAAATATTGTATGTATAGGTATTATGGGAAAAGTTTTCCATGAAATATCCAGACACATCACCAATAGATAGCAGAACCGCGTTAATGATAATAACTATGATAGCTCAGGCAAAATCTAGCATAGTGTCTGATAATCTGGACGTGTTAATAAAGATAGGATTAGGTCCGCGTGCAAAGAACGATCTTCTTTTAGCTCGAGATACTTGCAGAATGTTGTTAAAGATACAACAAAACAGTAAAGATATTGAAAAATCATCTTTAAGGTAAGCTTCCAAAGTGATGAAAATAATTCAAAGTTTTTTAAGAAATTGTTAATTAAAAACATTTTCTTATACAGGTATCCTAACGATCATGATATCTTTAGAGAGATCCTGACATTATTAATAGATTTTTTTAACAGCTCAGAAGAAAACGGTTATATTTCTTTTGCAACGGATGCACTTAATGCTATATATCATGTGAGTGAGATTATATTGCATGTTAATTAAGTACATTTGGAATATCGCGCTGAGAGAGTTTTATTTTAATTGTAGTTAGCGAATCAACCGGACAAATTGATAAAGAAATTGTTATTGAACATCACTGAGAAGAATCAATTTATGAATAAAGAAACGAATCAAATATCAGATGTGTCAAGTGTTGTACTTTCCAAATTACTTTACATAATTGGACACGTTGCCATCAAACAGTTAGTTCATCTGGATGTGTCCATTTATAAAGAACTGAAGCGTAGAAACATGGTACGAGAGATGCAGGGTAAGAAAAAGAAACGAATACCGAAAGGTATCAATAAAACTAAATCGACGAACGCATCTACTTCGTTAAATATGCGACGAATGTCTCGAAATAAGGAGCATTCGATACTCAGTGAGGATAATGGGGAGGAAGCCTTAGAAGGTGCAATGGACGATGTCGAGGCGGAATTCGTGAACAATGCACTCGAGCATGAAATTGTCAGTGGCGATGGCTTGCTTGTGAAATTTGTGTATGTATTTGGATGTTGAGAATTGCAAGAATGATATTCAATATTGAAATTAATATTATTTACAGTCCATTGGTATTGGATGTATGTCAGTATCCCGACAAGTATAACAATGAAAACGTGCAAGCTGCAGGTTCACTCGCACTCAGCAAAATGATGACCGTCAGCTCCGAATTTTGCGAACAATTTTTGCAACTGTTGATCACCATATTGGAGAAGTCACCATATCCAGGGATTCGATCAAATATGCTGATCGGATTAAGTGATCTTGCAACTAGATTTCCTAATCAAGTGGAACCATGGTCGAAACATATCTATGGCAGGTAATTAGCTTTTTGTACCTAGAATCTATATATTTTTTTACAAGAGAGGGTACAAGACAGCATAGCAAAAGCTGTCCTCACTCTTTTTTCCGCATAGTCGAGGTTCCTTTTGTTAAGCAAAGCTGAGCTTATATGAGTGATCTCTAAGGGTCACGTAGCCCGTGAGGAGTATCAATCTATGGGGGGGGGGGGTTTGTTATCCCGACGCCCGGTCATCCTTCTCTGGGCTTGGGATCTCCATCTGGAGCTCCAAATATTACGGATTAAAATCCATATGTGCGGAATGCATGGATTTGAACTTGCGAATCTTGCGACCCCTCACTTATGAATCCGTCGTTTTCACACGGAGCCACACGACATCCACAAAATCTTGCATTTAAAATTAAAATCTTAGATTAAAAAACATTCGATTAATATCGATAATTATATAATATTTCATGACAAAAAAAAATATATTTTTTAAAAGTTATTAATTTTTTTCAAACTTTTGTCTTATTTCCTTACAAAAAGAGCAAAAAATTGCGATGTAATATTATGTCAATATTTATCTTTATAGACTTCGAGATGAGGATGTGAACGTGCGTAGAACATGCGTTCGTATGTTGTCGAATCTGATAATGAGGGAAATGATACGCGTGAAAGGACAGGTTTCGGAATTAGCCCTTTGCGTCATCGATGAAGATGAACAGATACGTCGGGACACGAAAGAATTCTTCAGTCAACTTGCTCAAAAAGGCAACGCTCTATACAATATAGTGCCTGATATATTATCACGCTTAGCCGATCCTCAATTAAATCTCGAAGAGAAACATTTCCAGGAAACTATTAGGTAAGTATTGTGCTTAAGTATGTCCAGCAGCAAGAAATATGAACGTTTCATAGATACTATAATTTGCAGATACATTCTCGGCCTAATGCAAAAGGAGAAGCAAATCGATACTATAATTGATAAGATTTGCGCTAGATTTAAGTTAGCCGCTACAGAGAGACAGTGGCGTGATCTTTCCTACTGTCTTTCGCTCTTGCAATTCAGCGGAAAGAGTGAGTAAAATAATTTATACAATAACATAATTTATCAAAAGAGAATAATCCTGTTTTTTTTTCTTTTTTTCTTTTTTTAAGGTATACGACGTCTCATCGAAAGTTTACCACTATTGAAGGAAAAAATTCATTATAAACCAGTATTAATGGCCTTGCAAAATATAATCGATCAAACAAAGAAAAAGGCGGATACAAAAGCTGTTTGTATAGAATTGGAAGAGAAAATACAGGAACTTGTAGAGGCCAAAGAAGAGATAACAGATCAACATTTGATGCCACCACCATCGACCGTACCGAGGAACAAAAGAAGTATTCGTCGAAGTAGACGTAAGAGTACGAGTGATGAAGATGAAGATAATTCTGATGACTCTGAAGAAGATACAGACAATGTATTTGTTATAAAATGTAAGTTTGAAGTTGATCTTGTTAATGTATTTTATATATGGTTTGTCTGCAATTATAAATATAAATATACACACACAATACTATGTTATATAATTATGCACAATAGAGATAATTTAAATCATAAAATTAAACGTCTAAATAAACACTTATGTGCGCGCGCGCGCGCGCGCACACACACACACACACACACACACATATGGGAGACACACGCGTGTATGTATAACTTCCTTTATTTATTTATAATGTATTGTATCAATGTATTAAATGTAATTATAAAAGTATAAAAGTAAGTTTATACTTATTTAACTAATACTTAATAAACTTACTTTTATACTTATTTCACAGCAAAAAATAAAGAAAAGCCAACCGATAAAGAAAAGATTTCTCACGCAAATTCATTTGTGAAGAGTACAGATAATAACGATGTCGAAGAATCAGTTACCTCCATATCTGTGAAACACGGTATTTATTTTTTCATTTCTTAATTCTTTCTTAAAAATCAATGTAATCAAAGCAAAATGAACAACTTTTACTACTTTTATAGTTGGTTTTTGATGACTAACAATTTCTTGTTTATATGCATACACACATATAAATAACATTTTTATTCGTCAAAAATTATCTTTGAAGTTTTAAGTCAGAATTTCATACTTATAATTTCCTTTATACTTAATATTATAGTAGAGAGTATTGTATAGAATTATATTCCAAATACATTATGTATTATACATAAAATGTATTACATTAAATATTTGATGTTTTCATATATCGGTCGAAAAGAAATTTATTATTTGTATGACATATATATATATATATATATATATATATATATATATATGTATGTGTGTGCATATATATATATATATATATGTATAATGTATTTGAAATTATTATTTATTATCTATTATGTTACCATTCTTCTATTTTTACTACTATTATTATTGCTGCTACTACTACCTTTGCCACCGCCACTTTACACACAAACAGACAGATGAACGTTTGGGGACACATACAGAGAAAAAGAGAGAAAAAGAGAGATAGACACAGAAAGAGAGAGAGAGAGAGAGAGAGAGAGAGAGAGAGAGAGTAAAAGAATGATATATTTTATAGATAATGAATCATAAATATAATTGCAAATAGACACACACTCTCTCTCTCTCTTTCTCTCTTTCTCTCTCCCTCTCTCTCTCTCTCCATATATATATATATATATAATTTTAATCAATGCATTTGAATTACTCTGAAATCATGTGAGATATTGAAATTTTTTTACTAGATTGTATCGAAAGAACATTTGGTGAAAAAAAATTCGAAGTTTTTCTACTATTTGTTATTATATATAATTGTAATGTAATTATATATAATTTTGTTATATATATAAACACTATGAGAATTTGATTAACAATGTAAATAGTATTGTTATTTAAACAATTTTATTATTTGCAAAATAATATAAGTGATAGAACAATAAGTAACATAAATTTATTTTACTTTCTTATAGGTAAAAGAAGAGAACATACAAAGGAAGATACAAAGGCGGAACTTAATATCGAAGCATCACCGTCTGCAAAACGAACTAAAATTAAGAAATCGCGGGAAACTCCAACGAGAAGTTCAGTTCGATTACGTAAATAATTGTAAAATTAAACTGTTAAGTTAATAAGTTAATAAACAAATATAACTTTTATATAAATTAAATTGTTCTATATAATAACACTAGTAATGTTACTATTTAATAATGTTCACAAAGTTAATATTAAGCTTCATACGCAGTAAATATAAAATGTGTACATTTGATATCTTTTATACTATTTTAAAATATAGATTAAAAATAAAAAATTAATGCAAATTGATATTACCTAGTATATTCTTCCAGATGATGTTTTTACAAATAAGAGATATAATTTCTATATTTATCATTTTATAAAAATATATAAGAAAACAATAGAACAAATTTAAATATAGGTATTAAAGAGATAAAGAATTTAAACGTTAATTTTATACAAAATAGTTATTAATCATATTTATTAGCCATCAGCCATATATAATCTGTCAAGAGTAACTATAAGGTTCCAATTAATTTATTAATTCTCGAAAATTAACTCAACCAACAGAATTGTTCGTAGCAATTTATATCTATATAATCCATTGTTCCTGATTTTTATTTCCGGGCATCAAACAAAAAATAAATTTATTTATATTAACAAAGTTATATAGATATTAAGTTAATCGCTGATTAAATCAATCAGCGAGGAGATTAAGTCCGTGGTAAAAAATTTTTCATATATAATAATTTATTCTCATTTTTTCAAACTTCACTTTTTATAAAAAACAATTTTTGTTTTTTATAAAAAACTAAAATTTTTTTATTTTTTCTTATTATTTAGCCTGTAAATACAAACGAATATTATTTGTAAAAAAAAAATATGTATGGACATATCTTGTTCTTAATTATATACATGTATTTATATACGAAAAATTTTTTATCGGGGACTTAACCAGCAGAAGTTAAAAATCATCACAACAAAATTTCCAGTAATCAGTTGTCTCTAATTTAATCTTTTTCCATTATATCAAATAAAAAATAATAATACTATTCATATTAACAAAATACCTATTACTTGATTATCTATTAAATTAATCTTTTGATCACCCTAAATAAACTCGTTATCAATCGTAATCCTTAAATGGCAACAGTGCCAACAATTACCATTGAACGCGTATCAGAAAAAAAAGCGGCTTTTTTCGTGGGATTATCAGAATCTCCGTTCACCAGCACACAAAGTTCCATTTTAGCGTGTATGGTACTACGTACCATATATGGTCCCACGAGAAAAGCTGGGATGGTTTTCGTGCGATTGATAATTGATATATATATATATATATATATATATATATATATATATATGTGTGTGTGTGTGTGTGTGTGTGTACATAAATGATTAGTCTGTAAGTGCGTTCCGTTTCACGAATTTTGTCAAAGAAGTCGGAATTAACAATTCGGAAACAGCACGTTAATAAATTCAGGGTTTCGATGCCAATGCTGAAGACTGTAACTTTCAAGTCTTATAACTCGGAAAGTACTTAATGAAAATGAACTTCATTATATAGTGTTTTGAAAAGTTCTATCAGCTATTAGATTCTGAAATAAGAAATGCGGTGTTCCATTTAAAAAAATCGATTTGATCTTGATCTAATCTTAACGACGTCACCCAGATCAAATCAATGGTACCTTCTTATGTCCCCCTCCGAATACCATACAACTTTTGTTTGAAACATTTTTCCGTATCTACCATAGTTTTCGAGAAATCTTACCCAGCAAACGAAAATGGATTGAAATGAATTGAAAATTTTAATTCATTTTAATTCATTTGAACAAAATATAGATAGAAAAAATAGCATTTACATCATTTCAATCCTATGTCATAGATTAAAATGAATTGTGTGACCCGAGTAACTTTTTTTTGGATTTAAAAAGTAGAAATCATTTTGTTTTAATTCCGCGTGATAAATTAAAATGAATTAATGGTCTACATATTTTTTTTTAATTGAAAATTGAAAAAAAGAAGAATCGCTTAATTTTTATCCCTTCATATGGATTAAAGTGGATTTAAAAAAAATTCGAAAACTTTAATTGGATAGAAATGGATTCAAAATATCAGAATCTGGATCTGACACGAGCAAGACGAATCTATTTCTGTCCATTTCAATTCATTTTCGTTTACTGGGTAATGTATTATTTAAAATGGGACCTTGTATATATTTCATACTTTTCCTTAAGTTACAAAGATGTTACGTGTGCGTTAGGCAAGACAAGAGAAGTAAACTAACAGAGGGAAGAATGCTAAAAGAAATTTAAGCAAAAAATACAATAACTCCTGCTAAGGAAGATAAACACGTCATTGCTAGCGGTTATTATGGTCGCGCAAGCGCGAGAAAACGGCCCGTCTCGCAACACTGGCGCGCAGGACCGCTTTTCTAGCGCATGCGCAACAGCAGAAGTAATCCAGTGATGGATATATGCATGTACCGTAATGAGCGGGAAATCTTGGCGGGCTGCAATGGAAAGATTACATCCGTAAAGAAAAGTAAGTTAGCTTACTAGTTAATAGTAGCTTAGTTAAATAACGAGTGATAGAATGATAGATAGATGATACATAGTTTTCCTTACTTTTGCGACAAATGTTGGTATTCTTTATGATTTCTGATCTAATTAATAAATTATTTTATTTTAAATTATTAACAATTTTTTTATTTTCATTTTTCCTTTTAATTTAGCCTTCGTATTATTGAGTGCATTTCATTTTATGCATGATGTATAATTTTATTTTTGTTATTTATTGAATGCTAAATAAGGATAAAAAGATACGTTGTGCGTTAAGCGGAGCTCATTATTTCATTTATACATCAATTACTTAAATTTTTATAATTGCATTTGTATTTTTTATAATTGCATACATATGTACACACATACATATGAATCTTAGTCGCAACTTTCGATTTTTAAGAAGTTCTATATAATTGTTAAAACAAAGGCTCTGGCGATACATCTTTTCTTACGGTAGTAGTACGTTACTGAGGTTTCGTTTTATGCGCATGCGCAAGAAAAGCGGCTCGTCTGGCAATAGCGCGCTCCCCGAACGCTGCCAATATGGTGGGAATCGAAACGGTCGTAGTTGAGTCGTGTGGGATGGCCCGGTTGGAGTGAACGTTTCGCCTCGGCTTAAGTATCATATATTACATTGTCCTCTAATTTTTTGACGGGGCCTATCTCTGCATTGTCTTACAAATATTCGAACTATCTGCCATCGACTTTCTGGCCTTGATCCCATGAATCGTGTGAGGTATCACGCATCATAAAAAAGAAAGACAATCGAAGGTTGTAGGATATGTTCCGTTAATATTTGCTCGTGTTTAAAATATTTTTTGCGAAAATGGCATCGATATTGAGAAACTGTTGGAGATTATCGCGAAATTTACCAGTCACTACACCGAAATGTAATGAAATGTTGATAATGAGAGCAATTTCCATTATGTATTTCGAATTATGTAATGACATACGCATTTGTTTAACAGGTTATGTTATCGCTTTTCCATCAATAAGATGTAACACCACGACTGCCAGCGAGGAAACCGAGAAAGCTGAATCTCGCCGTATGTGTAATTTGTTTATTTGTAACTTGATGTTTATAAATAAGTTGTATTATAATTTATTTAAAAAAACTTGACAGGTTATTGGTTTTCACTTTAATTTTTATCAGCAAAAGAAATAATTCTGAAAAAAATTCATATATATGCAAAATATTCAACCAAATCATATTATTTTATTCAAATTCCCTTACAGCCACGGTACGGAAACCCAGTTATGTTGACGTTGATCGTCTGATACACTTTGGTCGTTATATTAACGATTGTCTACCCAAATATATACAACAAGTACAATTGGCTGCTGGCGATGAGCTGGAACTGTTAATTGCCCCTGAAGGCATCATCCCTACGTTTACATTTTTGAAAGATCATCATAATACACAGTTTGTTAATCTGTCGGATATTACTGCTCTAGATGTACCTAGTAGGCAGTACAGATTTGAAGTAAGTTTGCATCCTAATTTATAAAAACGCTAATATTTTATATTAGCATAAATGTACAATTACATAAATAGACAATGATATTTTACGTATAAATAAAATATGGTATATTTATCATTACAGCTTGTCTATAATTTACTATCATTGCGATATAATTCACGTATCAGAGTTAAAACATATACCGATGAATTGACGCCAGTTGACTCCATCTATAACATATTCAAAGCTGCTGATTGGTACGAACGAGAGATATGGGATATGTTCGGTGTATTTTTTTCGAATCATCCCGATCTTCGTAGGATTCTTACAGACTATGGCTTTGAGGGGCATCCACTAAGGAAAGATTTTCCGCTCAGTGGATATGTAGAGGTAATTATTCAAAATGAAAAATTTTTATATTAATTTTAAGTCATAGTGGAGTCATAATCATTTTTGTTTTATCAGTTGTTAAAATCTTATTAAAAGAACAATGATGTTTTCAAGAATGCAATAAGAGTGATAATAAAATATTAAATTTGTGTTATTTTCATATTTATTGTTTCAATATCAATTTCAATGTTTCAGGTTCGCTATGACGACGAACATAAAAGAATAGTGATCGAACCATTAGAATTGACCCAAGAATTTCGTAAATTTGAATTAGCCGCCCCATGGGAACAATTTCCTAACTTCCGGGATGCTTCATCGACTGAAACTGTCTCAAAGGAAAAATAATTAATTGCTCTCACTTAGATCATAGTCATTGTCTGAGCAAGTAAGTATAAATATATTGGTAAAATGTAATATACATTGAAAAATATTCTTTTCTCTTGTTAATCATTTCTGAGTGCTTAATTCCGACATTTGGTTGGAAATATAACGAATAATATTACAACTGTATTTATTTCAAAACATAAATTATAAAATAAAATATATATAATTAAATCACTTGTCTTTTTGCAAAGCAATATACAGAAAAAAAACGGCTAAGAATGAGCCAATATTGAATGTCAATAATAATTAATAATAAATAAGACTTATTTCGTTTCTCAGTGATGACATTTAATATCAACTGAGAATCTAATATATTAATTAAGTTATCCATACTAATACGCAATGAATCAATCTGAATTGTTTTAGTTTAATATTTAACGCAGATTCTTCTATACGATACATATTTGAATAAAAAAAAACAATTAAACTTTTAGTACAGCTAAGTGCAAGTTTAAATATAGATTGTATTAAATTTGTTAAATAGTTATTATACAATAAACAAACTGATGACTATAATAATTAACTATGCTATTCACATCACAATAAATATGTTACCTGTTAATACAAGTTAATACTTATCTATTTTATAAGTTAATTATTATAGTTCAATATTAGTTTGTTTATTGTATAATAACTATTTAACAGATTTAATACAATCTATATTTAAACTTGCACTATGCAAAGCTGTACTAAAAGTTTAATTGTTCTTTTTGATTCAAATATGTAAACGTATCATATAGAAGAATCTGCGTTAAACATTAAACTAAAACAATTCAGATTGATTGATTATGATCTGRGTGATGAACTCACCCATGATCACAAGAAAAAGGGGAAGATCGATTTTAATAAACAAAACACTTGCTTTAACAACGGCTCCCATATGTGCATAACAAAAACTTGTAAATTAACATCTAAATTAGTATTACCAATTAACACTCTCTCTTAATTCTAATTTAGTTCTTTTAGAATTTTATCTCTAAATTTTATAAAATTAGTCGCTGCTAATGGACCTCTAATAAGCTAGCAGGACCAAATCAGCAGAAACAAACCGGACCTATTCAATTATTTAGTATCCATTTGTATTAATTTGTACCACCAATAAAAATTTTGTGCCCCGTGCCGTTTAAGAAAAAAACGTGGCGCTGCTAGCTTAATATTAAGCTAGCAGGACCACAAAAAAAAAAGAAAAATAAAACAATAGCTGAAATGCAAAGAATTGAATTTGTATTAATTTGTACCATCAAAAGAAAGGTAACATATTCGTCCCTTCCTCGTGGGACAACCCCCTAATTAAATTCAATTCTATTAGGCTCAAGAGTAAAGTATTCTTCGCCACGAACAGAATCAATCGATACTCTCATAATCGAAGCGGTATAATTTGTACCGCTAAAATGTGAACTTTAAGATTTTGTACTACCGCCGTTCCTTCGGAAACTACCCCCGATCCCTGTAAGGCTCAAGAGTAAAGAACCTTTTGCCATGAGCAGAATCAGTCGATACTCTCATAATCGATGAGGTGTAATTTGTACCACTAAAATGTGAAGTTTCAGATTTTGCATAGTTACATTTTATTCTTGAACCTTACAAGAGTCGGAGATAGTTTCCGAAGGAACGGCTGGGTACAAAATCTAAAACTTCACATTTTAGTAGTACAAATTACACCTCATCGATTATGAGAGTATCGACTGATTCTGCTCGTGGCGAAGAGTACTTTACTCTTGAACCTAATAGAATTGAATTTAATTAGGGAGTTGTCCCACAAGGAAGGGACGAATATGTTACCTTTCTTTTGATGGTACAAATTAGTACAAATTCAGTTCTTTGCATTTCCGCTATTGTTTTCTTATTTTTCTTTTTTTTTTGTGGTCTTGCTAGCTTAATATTAAGCTGGCAGCGCCACGTTTTTTTCCTAAACGGCACGGGGTACAAAATTCTTATTGGTGGTACAAATTAGTACAAAATGGGTACTAAATAATTGAATAGGTCCGGTTTGTTTCTGCTGATTTGGTCCTGCTAGCTTATTAGAGGTTGCTAATGGTTTTGTCAGAATATTAGCAATCTGCTCATTGTCAGATGTAGGACAATATTTCAATCTGATTATCCTATCTTTTACAAGCTCATATATGAATTTAACATTTATATGTTTACTTCTTTTATTAACAATACCATTTTTTATTAAAGAAATTACACTTTGATTATCAATATTAAGCTCTATATTTACTTCTTCACAAAGAAGCTCTTCTAATATCTTTAAATATATCAATTCTTTGCAACACTCGGCCGTAGTTATGTATTCAGTTGTAGACTGTGCTATTGTAGGCTGTTTCCTTAAACACCAGCTTATTAGTCCTCCAGCCAAAAATATTATATATTCTGCAGTACTTCTTCTGGTGTCTATGTCTCCCGCAAAGTTTGCATGAGAATAGGCTTTTAATAAATTCACATTTTCGTCCCTACATACTTTATGCCTTTATTTAAATTACTATTTAAATATTTCAAAATGTGTTTTACACTGTTAATTTTTTCTTTAGTAGGTTCTTCAATTGATCTATTGACATAATTTACTGCAAAAGCTAGGTCTAATTTTTGAGGAAGCAATAAACTGCCAACTATTTCTCTATATGGATAACACTTCGTTTTGGGTATTGTTTTATAATTTTTCCCTTGCTGTAATGATATTTTTACTGGTTTCGCATTTTCCATGCCATTCTGAAATAAAATCTTTTTGATAGACTCCTTTTGAGACAAAATTAAATAGTCCCTCTCTATTTTAATTTCAAGACCCACAAAAATTTTCATATTTCTTGAAATTTTAATTTTAAATTCACTTGCTAATTTTTTCAAAATCTTGTTTATCTTCAATATCAGATTCTATCAACAATCCATTGTCTACATAGATACCAAGAATTTCATTATTCTTTTTCTTAAAAAGACATTGCTCACTGCTTATAGAATTAAAACTTTTTTTAATCAGAAAATTCATGAATCTTATGTTCCATCTTAGGGGTGCCTGTTTTAATGTCATAAATAGCCTTTTTTAATTTTAGAATTTTGTTTTTATAATTATATCCTTCTGGTGGATACATATAAATCTCATCTTCTAGATCTCCATATAAAAAAGCTTTTCATATCAAAAGTCACCATTTTGTAATCTTTAGCTGTCGCTAGTGCAAATATACTTCTTAGAACACTATGTCCAATTACTGGACTATATGTGTCTTGATAATCAATTTTCTTTTTCTGTTCGCACTCTTTTATTACTAATCTTGCCTTATATTTACTATCTTGCTTAATTCTGAAAATCCATTTACTGTGTAAAGATTTTCCTGTTAAAATATGATTTTCATTAATTGCTTCCCAAATGTCATTTGCTTTCAGTGACTTCTCCTCGTTGATGACTTCCATCCATTTATTATTATCAGCTACAGTAATTGCTTCTGTATACGTTAGAAATACATAGTCTTTAAACTTTTCAGGAAGTTTTCTTTTTTTACCTATTTTTTTTATATCATTGATTCTGTCAGCTTTCGAATAATCTTCTTTATTCTCTTGATTATTTTCAATGTTTTTTTTTTTTATAAAACTTCATTTTCAGTATCTTGAAAAACATCTTCATTTTTTTCGTTATCCGAATAATTTCTACATTCCTCTTCTGAAACATCATTTTCTTCTTTTATTAAATTTATTTTTCTATTATCTTTTTTTCATCTTTATAATTTGATTTATCACTTATCTTAAATTTTACATCTCTGGCTATAATTATTTTTCGTTTTTACTGTCTCAGAGTCTGTAACTTGATGGAGTATAACCAATAAACTTGTAGCTTTAGCTTCTACTATCTAATTTCTTAAGGGGTTCAAGGACTCTTGCATAAGTCTTAACCAAAAATTTGCAAATTCAACAAATTTAATTTTCTTTCTTCCCATATTTCATAAGGTGTCTTCAGACTATAAGTAGGTGATCTATTGAGAATATATGTAGCTGTGTACAAGGTCTCTCCCCATAATTCCTTCTTTACTTCAGCACTTGTTATCAAATAACAATGCTCTCACTTTTTCATCAGTGTTCTATTAAGACGTTTTGCTATTCCATTCGTGGAGTATGTCGTACTGTAGTATCAATTTCAATACTTTTATTTTTGCACTATTGTATCACAGTATTATTTATATACTCTCTTCCATTGTCATAACGAATCTTTGCAATTTTCAAATTCCACTTTGTTTCTACCTTTTGTGCAAAGTCTTTTAGTTTCTCTGCTACTTCATTTTTACTTTTAAGCAAATACATCATAGTAAAATGTATGAAGTCATCTAGATAAGTAATAAGGTAAATATTTACTAATAATAATAATAATCTTTATTTGTTCCCCTATGGGGTTACAAAGGACTGCCGTTTCGCTTTACAAGTGCTTCTTCTTCGCATTTTTTTTTTTTCTTTTCTCTATATCTCACTCATAACCCACACGCCTCGCATTCTATTGTCTGCGCCTTAACTYTACAATTTCTTACATATTACTTTGCCGCCGCATTCATTTGTTTTACCTGTGCTGTACTTCTACACTTTTCCTCAGCCTTATGACTCTCTCTCGCCTTTATTTCCTTTTTCATATTTTATTTCGCTCGCTATACGCTCGTTATACGCACGCTTTGCCTGCCGCCGCTAGGTAAATATTTACTATTATATCTATTTTTGCAATATGACTTATTACATTTGAAACATTTTTTACCTGCTGCTGTAAATGTAACTTCTTTTTTTTCTTTATTTCTAGTTTCAATTCTCATTTCTTCTGCAATTAATCTTGCTGTTAAATTTTTCAGTGTCTTGCCAGTATCTGTAGAATCCCAAGCACTTGCAAAATGTGCATATTCCTCTGATAAAGTGGCTAGCACTTTAGATACAATCATAGTATCACTTATTTCGATTTCTATTGCTTTCAATCTACGCAAGATTTTTCAATTTACTTATGTAAGTCGCAATTTCTATTCCTTTTTCGTATGTTAATCCATAGAAAGATATAATAAATTGCACTTCTGCTGTTCATTATCTTTCTCAAATATTGCCTTAATTTTGTTCCACATCTCAAAAGCGATTTTGCAATTCAATAGATGCAGTAATGGCTTTTTATTACCGTCGTTATTATAATCTTTTGAGTTGTAGCATCTTCTTCCATTTTTCGGTGCGTTCATCCACAGGTTTATCTAAAAGACATATTTCAAAAAGATTGTTAGCCCGAAGTAGAATTTCTATTTGAAACGTTCACGATAGGATAATCTTCAATACTCGTAAGTTTGTCTGTATTAGAAAAATCCTCGCTCAATATTTTGGCCATTATTACAAAATTATTTTTATAGATTGCCAGACAATTCTTTTTTTTATAAAGACATATACAATTTTAAATATAACATACAATACGATCTATTAAACTATCAGTTTCAGAATGTAAAACTTTTTTTTTAATTTTTTATTTTAATTCTTTATTATTATTATTATCATAGACATTGCTTAATATTTACCACAATTTTAAATCCTTTCAAAAAAAGAATGTATATATAATTTTTAAATATACTTTACCATATTTAAAAAATTTTATAGAACCTTCATAAAAACTTTTATAGAAAATTCAAATCATTTGGTTTAAAAAAAAATTATATAACTTATTATATATCTTATTATGTATATATGCTCGTTTTCCTTATTGTTTAATATTAGTTTATTTCATATCTTTCTAAAACTTTTCTTTTATTAATGATCTTTTATTGATCTTTTAAATAATCTTTATTTCCTGGGCTCATAATCTGTTGAAATTTTATGACTCATACTAGTATGCAGTGAATCAATCAATCTGAATTGTTTTAGTTTAATGTTTAACACAGATTCTTCTATACGATGCGTTTACATATTTGAATCAAAAAGAACAATTAAACTTTTAATATAGCTTTGCATAACGTAAGTTTAAATATAGATTGTATTAAATCTGTTAAATAGTTATTAGATACAATAAACAAACTAATATTGAACTATAACAATTAACTATGCTATTCAAATCACAATAAATATGTTACCTGTTAATATAAGGGCAACTTATCTGTTTTATAATTGGAATAATTATCTGCTTGGTGAGCTCACGGTCACAAGGAGAAAGAGAAGATCGATTTTAATAAACAAAACAAAAAAGTTGCTCTAATAACGGCTCGCACATGCGCATAACAAAAACTTGTTAATTATCATCTAAATTATTATTATCAATTAACATATTTACCTTCAATATTTCTTTTATATTTATAAAAATAAATAAAATTGATTTATAATTTAATTATAAAAATATAACAAATTATAGTATGCGTAAATATAAGAAAAGAATTTAAATATGTGACGAGTTAATAAGGAAAAATGCCAATGAACTATTCTGAAATAATTTTTTTATTCTGTGTATTTGTATAGAGTCATATAAACATATGTTTTTATGGTTTTATATATTACACACTTACAAACTATTTATGATCTACTCATAAGGCATTATTTCCGGCGGATTTTGAAAGAATCTAGAACACGAGTCGATCCGAATCTCTTTCGAGATAGCTAAAAAATGGCATTTAACGCTAGAAAGACGTAAGATCTACATTTTTTTCGGACATGTTCGGCTTACGCTCTGTTCCACCAATGTAGATTAACTTTAATAATCTCTTTAGTTCTAAAAATTGGAAAAAGATGAATAGTAAGTTGACTCGAGATTAAAGTTAATCTATGTTGACGAAAATGGACATACGACCACAAGTCTTGTACTTCTTGTGGATCCTTTCGATTCTCTTGTTCTCAATTTAGAAAAAAGGGCACCCCTATAAAGCGATTCTTTTCTCCAATGACTAAGACGGTTTCTTATAAACACCAACTTTCTATCAATCTAGCATTAAATTAGCATTTACATAAATACATTGAGAGCCTATTTTTTTAACTAAGCTTTTTCTATCGTCTTGTATCATCTTTTCTCTTTTTTTCTTTAACGTAAAGAGAAAAGAAGGAAAGACAAGCCGTGCAAGAAGTTCAGCTGAAAAGAACAGGCCTCGAGTCTTTAGAAACTACGCCTACAGTGCGTGACGATTTACTTTATCATAGGCCTATCAGAGACGACATTGGTACACTCGATAAATTATGCATCACATTTTCGTTTCTGATGCAATCGGCGTCAGTCACGATCGCTGTTTTACCCACTAAATACTCGAATAAAACTAGATTATAGTCTTCATGCCGGTGAAAAAGTTTTACTTTCAGAGAGAGAACAATTTCTTTTTTTGGATGTAAGGCAAGAGATTTCCTTTTCGTTTTCAAGGACACGCAATTATTTCTCAAAAATTCTTATCTCGAAATGTCTTTCTAAATAATCCGCTTTATAAAAATGGACTACAATGCATAAGATTACATTGTGTGACACCTCATCGTTGCATGGTGCATATTTAATTGTGAATGTGATAAAATTGGAATCTAATACTATTGTCACAGAGTGAAGTCAATTCCGAAGTTGAACGTAACTTTTTTGTATTTTAAAACAAATTGATCTCTCGTATGGGTTTCAAAAATCAAATCATATAAGGGACATTTTTTATTACTTTTATTTCGTGCGTGTGCGTGTGCGTGTGCGCGCGCACGCGCGTGTGTGTGCGTGCGCGCGCGCAAAAAAAAACTTATTTATAAATTTTATATTTTTATTTATGTTTATAAATTTTTATATTATATCATATATATATAAATATATCATATTTAAATTTATCATGGTAAGTTATAACATATTGTTCACTTTAAGTATTTCTTGAATTTCACCATCATAAGTACTAGTTTTCAATGCATTTCGTTAATATTTGTGTGTTAATTTCAATTTTTTGTTTTAACATTATAATAATATTCGATTTTAATCAACAAACTCTTGCTTTAAAAAAATGAAATGATAAACTTATTATTAAACGAGTTTATATTATAATTTTGTTCGGATTATAAAACTATATATACAACGTTCCAGTTCATATCCAGTTTATATCTAGAGAAAAATTCTAAACGATAGAATTACTTCACTCTGTATACACAATGATCAAAATTGAATGAATGTGGACATTTACAGTAAGTTTCATCATTCAATTCGTTAATGAAAAATGTAACAATAATATAGAACGAAACCTTTTCGTTTTACATGAATTAATTATGTATAAGCGGTAGGAATTACTCAAGACAAAAAAGTGCTTGATATCATGACATTAAAATTTTCTCACATTTATCTTTGACGATCAATTGTAATTATTACAGTTAATAATTATTTGACAATTAATTAAAACAATCATGTGTAAAATCGCCGAAAACTTTAACTTCTTTTCACTGTATTCACTCGATCCGAAAATTTTGTCTATGTAACTTCAATGCACGACACTCGTACTGACATCACAGTTTAATATATAATTAAATATAATGTTCGATCATTTTCTCTGTCCTCTCTCTTTCTCTTTCTCTCACACACATACACACTCACACTCACTCACTCACACACACACACACACACACACACACACACACACACACACACACACACACACTTAAATAAACGCTTACACGGCTGCTTTTAGACAACCGCGCAATTAAGCTCGTGGGTGCCTACGCAAAATATCGAGTTATACGTGATTTAATGGGTTTATAATTTCTTTTCTCATAATTTTATATTTAAAAATTTGAAAACTTAGGATGGTTTTCTCGCTCGTGTGTATATGCCTACGATATATGATTATCTCAAAACTCAAATTCGAAAATGTAAAACGAGAAAAACCATGATTTTTAAATATTAATGACAAAGGATGTCTATACTTTGCTTATTTGGTCTATTATACTTTGTCTATCCTGGCGGGCTTTTCCACCGCAGCTTGCCTTTTCCGAATGAATGGCACTATGCTCCAAAGAGATGCGCCGAACACTAGAATGATACCTAATATACTGAAGATTGGTCCGTAACTGCCGATTTGCTCGAACACTATACCGCAAATTGGCGGACCCACCAACTGAATGACACCGTTGACGAATAATGAGATGCCATAGGATGAGGTGAGTTTCTCCGTACCCAGCATATCAGCCATGATGACGGCGGTAATGCCAACGTAAGTGCCGGATGCAAGACCGAAGAAGGCGCAATAAATGGACAGTATGACGTACGTGTTGGAAGTGGGTAGGATAGCCAAAGAGATCCCGGAAGCGAGCAGACCACCAACGAAGTACCAATGCTTGGGCATAATCTTAATATCGGAGAGAGCGGAACCGCCGATACGGCCTACCAAGTCGAGCATGGAGACAATCGACAGCAACAGTGACGCGTCCCAATTATCGAAACCTAGAGAGATGGCGTAGGCTGGCAGCAAAATGACGAAATTGGTATAACTGATGGCGTTGGTGGAGTTGGAGATGAGGATGACGAGGTAGATGGGATCCTTGAGCAAGCTGAAATCGAAGAATTTGTTCTGTTGATCTTTCTCGTCGTGCTCACGCCGCTTCTGCTCTCCTGTCGTCGATTTCCTGGTGAATGTGCTGGAGATGGCGTTCAACGTCAATGTGGATGCGCGTTCCGGGTGTAAAACCGACAGCGTGCTACCGTGATACGGTGTGCTGACATAGTTGAAAGACGATGTGCTGGGTGAGTGTAGCGGTGATCTCACCGTTCTGGCATACTTGCCGAATTCGACGGCACCGCCACGCTCCGGCACGGCATGCAACGTCGGCGTGCTGTGCATCTGGCCACTGATTTCGCGTCCGATAGGCATACTGATCTTTCGCGTACGACTTTGCACTGGCGTATTTTTGTAATATTCCAAGGCGACGCTCGACGCGCTCTTCGGCACAATCGGCGCAGCTTTTTCGTTCGTCGAGTTCAATGACGCCAGTTGGTTGTTACCCTTCTCCATCGCTTGCTCAGGGTTGTTAGTGACAGTCACCGACATGGTTTCTCCATTATCGTGCGCATTGTTATCATCTGGAGGTCGAGTCGGCACCAGATGCCATTCTACTGGGTGATACAGAAGCGCGCTTGCCCAGACGTTTAACGTAACAGCACCCATTATTAATACTGCACCTCTGTAAACGAACACAGACATGTCGATCAGTTTTAGAAATTATTATTATTGCTGAAAAGATAATCGATAAATGGTAAAACGATAATTATTATATATTGAATGCAAAAGTTCATGCTCGATTTATAATAATTCATAAAACTCAAGCAGTAATTTAACATGTAAAATTTTTTTATTAATCAGTAGTGTTGTCGTTTTCTACAATCTTTTCCCAAATCCAATATCATCTTTCTCCGTTTTGATAGCATATGAATGTCTGGATCATAAAATGATCTCGGTTTGTTCAAGAAAGAAAAAAAAAGATTTTTGATGACTTCCAAAAATGCGAATTTTTTTCTCATTCAAATTATTTTGCAATGATCGAAACAAGTAATAGGCTGATATCAAGAGAATACGATGGATATGGGATATATCTTATTTCAGTTTCTTTAGTTTGCACAAGGTCTTTTTTGCAGTATGTGGTTTCACGTTACCGTGAAAAACGATTCTCTTATGATTGGTCAGAATTGGATGCTTCTCCTGGATTGCTATCTTTAAGTTTTTGTTTAATTGTTAACAGTACTTATTTGAGAATTAATTATTTGGCTAACGAGGAGCAGCTAAAAAAAATTATTCCTTTGTAATCCCACCAAATAGAAAGCATCACCTTTTCAGGATGCAATTTGACTTTTACCGTGGATTCTGCACGCTCATCTTCTAGTTTCCAAGTGCGTTTGCATTGAACAGGATTCATTGTTGTAGGAATTGTATAGGATCTATTTTTTATTACTAATCGATCAAAAATGACTTTATTTAGTCGAGCAAAGCAAAGAAACTGCAGAAACTCGATTCAATTTATTTGTTTTGCTTCGATTAGCAAATACGACATCCACATATCGTGTTTCAAAGTGTAATCTTTTTTAAATACTGAAATGTTTGTCAATGTTGTCTTTCAGCAATCTCTTCTGTTGAAATTCGTGAATTATTTTGCACTAAATTATGTACGATGTCATCTATGCTAGAAGACTGACCAGAACATTGGTCGTTAAGATGGAAATCATCACGTCTAAATTTCGCAAATCATTTCTTAACAATTCGAATTGCTAGTGCATAATTCTGACATCTTGAATGTTTTTTACGGCAATTTCAATTGTTATACCCTTTCAAAACTCATAAAGCGTAACATGTAAAAATAACTTTTCTTCGTTCATTAAAAAAATTTTTTTTACAACATAAATTCAATTAAAATACACAAGTCTTTCACTCAAATGATCTTTGAATATGTTACTTTTCCATAGTGCAATACATATGGCAACCAATGGTGTTATTATACAACTCTCTTAATGATTTTATTGGAATTGGCACGAACTTTTGCATTTGATATATATTATATGCATAGTAATTAATCGAAAAAACTATAAATAAAATCTTGTTCCTATAGAGTAATTTTATTTATTACATATCATTTATCGGTTTTCGATAAATGTGAAATGAACTATTTATCTTCTTTCTCCTGTTATTCTTTATTATTACACATAAGAAGTCCTACATTATTACAATTTAATGTCTGATTAAAATTGTTAATTTATTAAATGTTTGTTAAGTTATATACTTGCTTTGTTTGCTAAATTTATTTACTTAAGGCAAAAAATAAACGTTTACAGATAAAACAGACTAAATTTGAAATTAAACAACTTATCTACTATAACGTCTTAGCGGTTCAAAAATCCCTATTTTTTAATCTATATCTTTTCAAAATTTTGATGTTTTGATACTCGATTTTGAGTGATAACTTCATAAAAAAAAAAAATCAAAAATTTCAATTTCATTCAACTCGTAGAAATTTTTTAATTTGTTAAAGTGCAATTATATTACGTACCTGTAACCATACTCTCGTAGAAGAAAACCCAGAACGGGCGGAAGAAATATTGAACCTAATGCACTGCCTGATATGCAGAGCCCATTGGCGAGTCCTCGTAATCGTACAAAATAAGAGGTTACAATATATACAGTCGGAGGAAACGCTAATCCAGCACCCGTACCTACGAATACACCATAACTGGAAACAGAGAAATACATAAGAAATATTTACGTATTTTTTAATAATAATAATATTTTATGCACAATGAATATTCTGATTGAACTTAAAAGAATATATAACTTAAAAAAAGCCAATACGTTGAATTTTTCACGCTCTTCATACATTGGAATATTTTTTTTTTTCATGTCGCTCATCTTTATTAATGCCGAATAAGTGCATCTGAACATTTGCATTTTGCCTTTGTAATATTGCAATTTTTCTTCTAATTTCTTTGGAAAAATTTTTGCAGTAATTTTACTTTATTACAAGGTAAACTAAAAACTAAATGTAATGCAATAAGGAAATTATTTGCAAAATTTTAACAAATTTTACTGAAATGTTTACTGAAATTCAGAAGAATTTCTATTTTTTTTTAAAGCAAAGATATAACACTGATTGTTTTTATGAAGATATTAGTTGTGCAAGATAATAATCAATATTGATCTCTGTTTTATATTAAAAGTAAGAATATATTACCTAACGCATAGAAAGGCCACAGAGTTCGCGAAATAACTCAGCATCATCCCCGCCGCGGCGAATGTCCCCCCTATTAAAGTTACCGTACGATAGGAATACTTGACCGAAAGTATACTAGAGAGCGGGCCTGGAACAATAAGATATCATTGAAAATACAAAAAATACAAGTATTAATAACAAAGTTTGCTTAGAAACTATTTGTACAGATGTATACTTCATTCTTCGAATTTTGATAAAATCTTATTATGATTCCATTCTTGTGAAAAGGCGTTGTGCAATCGATGTGATCCAGATTCTCGTCAAACATACTACGCGTAAAGATAAAACAAGTTAATTCCTATGTTCTCAACTATGTTTGCGCGAATTCATCAATGTGATTCATAATATACCCGAGGAAAAGTACGTAAACATCGCGCAGACAATACGTAATTAAGCATACAAATATTTCCCAGAATCTATTATCTATCTGGATTTATCTTTTTTCTTTTACAAGAATATAAATTGCCTGCAGCATGCATCATGACGTAATGTGAAAGTTAATGTTTGCCAACTCTAGGTTCTTGTTCATAAAAATATGAAATTATAATCAAACTGATATAAACACGACTTGAAGTTTCGATAAGGTAGATAAACAGAAATGACACGTCTAAGACATGCCTAAATACTTAATCATGAATTACGTAAGCGCGAAACTGGGACAAGTTGCCGAAAAACGGAACTCTTGAGATTCAACTTGAATGAGACGTCTAAAAAAAAAAAAAAACGAACCCGCGACCTCGAAATTCTCGACGACGCGAGACGTTTCTTACCTAGCGAACTATATAGGAAGTAACAAAGCGATGGTATCCATGCAGCTGCTGCTGGTGACGCGTCAAATATGTCGAGGAATTCGACGAATAATACCCCGAAAGACTTGATAGTGCCGGGAATGAGAAGGTTGACCATGACAGCGGCCAGAAGCACCAGCCATCCCCAGCCTCCGTCCGGTGGGACTAACTCCTCTTCTGTTTTTTTATCTTTCTCTGCAATAAAAATAGAAATCCTTTCAAAATCTTCTAATCAATTCTTTAAAAAATCTTCATGTTACTTATAATAAGATAAAACATCTTTTATGATATTTTTTCCCCCAATTTAATTTTAGATTTAAAATTCGTTTTCTTTTTTTCTTCACAAGTAGTTGAGAGTGAAGAACTCAAGAAATTTTTTCTTTAAGAAAGAGTCCATATTTCAAAGGAGTTGCCAAGTTTACACTTTTGGACTTTGTGGTTTCTCAGCATTATATCGAATTAATTAATACAAAAAGCAAAATGGATAATTTTTTTTCGGAAAGAATTTAATTGCTTCATAAAACATATTTATCAAGTTTCACACTCTATTTGAGAAGTAGTATAATGTAAGATCGTTTAACCTTTAACCGGGGCAAAAAGCTTAGCTAATGCATAATCGGGCAGCTCGGACCTCAGAGGCCTCTATTATTCTTCAGATAAATTTGAAATAAAATACAAATTTCAATATCTGAAAATGATAGTAAAACTGATGTTTGTGGCAAAGTTCGTCTTATCAGTCAAAAAACTTAATGCCACACGCATAAAACACTTGAAAAAAAAAACAAAAAAAAATTATCGCACAAAATGATGCTCTCTAGATCTCTGAGATCCTCTCTTCGGTTAAAAAGAGAACAATGCAAGAGAACGGCGAGAATTCCTTCTATTTCCGACAATCTATCGCGCGGAGAATCGCCCGACTCGATAAACAAAACTGGGAGAGGAGCGCGGTTTGTACATTGTTAATCTTATGTAATCGGTTTGCGAGAAGAGCAAACGGCGACAATTAGGCTGTCAAACATCAAGTAGGTAATGACAGATGTTCTGCCGGTGTGTACTCTGCGGGAGAAACGCGTCTCGACGATAACGAGATGGAAATCGATATGCTAATGAACGTTACTGACTTCCTATATAATTATTTTTACGAGTGAAACCAGCTAAACTCGTCCAACATAATGCTGATGTAATGGAGAGGCACTTGCGCGAGCGTCAATATCGTGTATGATCGTATCAAATGTATCGAATACATAAAAAGTCGCGCGATTCATTCCAAGGGGTAAAGGGGACAAGATGGGCAATGCGTGTATGTACATACGTGCGCGACGACAAAGGAAAGTTGTAATTTCTTCCGTCGCCGACAAAGAGCAACATTCATCGGTATGCAACATTGTAATACCAGCCACCTCACATGCGGAAGTCATTTCCGTTGCGACGTGCAATCTCATTCGCTTTTTATACGCGGACAATAGGTGAATTAAAAACAATCGCGCGATAGGAATTCAATTAGAGTAAACGAATTTCTTTTAATTTAGAATCTTTCTATTTTGACATGATTTCCTTCTCTTTCTCACAAAACAAATTTCTTTTGATTCTTTTATTGAAACGTAAAATCTATTAAAAGATATTAAGAGGTTTTATTTTTTGATGAAGGAAAACGCCGATATAAATTATTTACTTTATTTAACATTTTTCTTTACATTATTACTTAACTTTACATTATTACACGTTAGTGACACAAAAATAAAATTGATTTCTTAAAAAATAATTCTTTTTTTTATTATCTATTAAATATTTGTGAAATATCGGTATATTGGAGAATGAAAAAAATTTCAAATTTTTAGAAATAATTTAATATTGTGGCAAGTTTATCTTTGCATAAATTTTTTCTCAGTAAGTTCTTTATTTATATACATTTCTGATGACTTAAATGTCTGAAAGGAATTATTACTAGATTATTAGACTATTATTATTAGAAGGAATGATAATGAAAATTTTCAAACGTGTAAATCATGTTATATTATGAATGAATGAACGTTAAATTAATAAAGTTAAAAAATTTATCACGACAGCAACGTTGGCAAGTATATGACATTTTGATCATCAGATGACATCACTTTTATACACTCACTCATTTTATCTTTTGGCTCTTAGGCCAATTTTTTATCTAACCCTTCTATTTATAAAAGTTCTATCTATAATAGTCCAAACGTTATGATCCCAAAGATAGAGTAGCGTGAAAATAGGAAAAGAGAATACGAGCGAGTAAAATTGTCCGCGAATTGTCAGTGAAGAAAAGTGCAGACGCGACAAGAAATGAAGAGATATAATGATAGTAGCAGCGAGATAATTCGATGATACGGTTGTGATAAGAGAAGAAGTAAAGATATCAAGCACCATTTTATACTATTTCTAATACGTATTTTAGATTTAAAAATATTTTGGGCTTACAATTCGTTTCGTTTGCTGATTTAAAAAACACAATCTGTTTTTAATAACTTATTTACGAATTATTAAAGTTTGTTTTATTTTTTAATTAAGTTTTATTATAATTTAATTGTATATATATCAGGGCTGGAATAATTTAAATCAATTGATTAAAATCAGTGATTTAAATCGCGATTTAAATCCTAAAAAATCATTTGATTTAAATCCTGAATTTGATTAAAATTTTAATTTTTAATTTTTATTATAATTTAATTATATCCAGTACTGTGCAGTAATTTTACAAAAGAAAGAAGGATATATATGAACGTGTATGGACATATTTTGTATGTAATTATATATTGGTGTTTCCAAGATTGTTATGTACTGCGACTTCTTTCTTTGTTTCTTTTTTCGGTTCTTATTTTTTGAAACTTAGAAATACGTTAGGAAACAACAAGACAGTTAAGTTAATTTTTATATTTAAGTGTATGCGTTCATCCTCGAATAAAAAATTATGTATACAAATTTAAGTATTCAAATATATTCATTAAAAAATAAGTTTTGTTTCATTCATAAGAGTTATTGATAAAAATTAATTTAAAATTAAAATTATGATTTTTACTTGATTATTTTGAATCCTATAATATTTAAAATCACTGATTATTTATAATAAATTAAAGTTTAGTAAGCTTAGTAAAAAAAAAAAACCACGCTTATTATTTTGTAATAAAATTTAATTATTTTCTTACTACTAAAAATAATTAACTCGAACAAGAAATCTAATTTAAATAAAAATCTGATTTAAATTTAAAAAATCCGATTTAAATAAAAAAAAATCCGATTTTTTTTATTTTTTTTTTAAATCATGATTTTTTCCAGCCCTGATATATATATATATATATATACAATATAATGATACATAATTATAATAAATATAATTTAATTAAAATTTTAAATAATAATGATGTACATTAATATAAATGTTGCATCATATACGTAAATATCTCATAAAATAAAACAATACATAAAAATAAAAAAATGTAATATTCAATCGAATATAAGAAATATAAATTTTATTTTGAAGTATTACAAAAACCGCATAAATATCCAAGCGGAACATCAGCAGGCCTCTGAACTCTGAGGTTATCAGTAACACCAGCTGGCGTTAGCAAAAATCATTACGTATGCAAAAGGGGAGGAATTATTTTTTACGAGAATAAAACGATCCGTGACGCTTTTTTTATTTCCTACAATTCTTGTAATTGTCATTTGCAATAACTTCAGCGACACGACAAATTTTTTCCTCCCGCGAGTTTCAACATATCTCTTGCGCATATTTACATATGTATGTTGAAGTCATAATGTCGTGTTTTCAATATAAATTTTGAATAACACGTTCCCCTCATGTTTCACGTGGAAAGTTCCAAAATAAAAATGGTTTTGTATAAAAATATCGCGGGGGCCGATGTTACTCGAAGATTGGAACATGATTTCCTGGATCTTCTGAAAAATCAATCCGCCGGGCAAAGCGAAACGAGCCGCTTCTTCCGGGCTTTTTAAAATCGTGGCTCACCTGATTTATTGGTCCCATTGTAGCGGTCTTTGTTGTCGCTATGCGACACCAGCCTGTAGTCACCTTTCCGGGGTTTGCCCGGACCGAACTTGATGTTGATCCCATTATCCTGATCTTGAACCCGTTGCATCGTCATCGACCTTTAATCGCGGCTTTCGAGCGCGCGCGTACCATATACGCTAAAATGACACACGCGGCTGTCTACGCGCACACACGGGACGGGAGAGAATAAAAACGCGAAGGTCGATTACCGCCAGGGGGAATAAATATATTGTATTCGTGCGTGCGTATGTGTGAGAGAGACTAAACACATTGGCACGAAATGGCAACAGATAAATGCAAAACGAGAGGGACAAGCGGGGGAGAAAAAATTAGAGATGACGAAACAAGGAGCGAGGAGAGAGAAGACAAGGGTAACAGCCGTTTCGCTTTCCTCTTTCCTTCCTTCCTGCTTCTCTCCTATCTATCTGCCCCTTCTCCAGGACGCGCTTTTTATCACGCGCGCGCGTGATGAATATTCACGGCGGCGTATAAGTAGATAGGTAGATAGATACCGCGACGATGACGACGGGGAGGCGCGCGTCAATGCTCCGCGCAGAAACGGCACTGCGCGTCGCTCCGCGAGTCCTCCTCGAGGGACCGTGTCATGAATCTCCGTGTTCCAGCGGCGTCGTCGTCGTCCGTTCTCGTGCGCCTCCACCGTCTTCCTTCCTTTCCACGATCATCCGCCGCCGCCGTTCCAGTGATAGACCCCGACGGCCGACCGTTGTCGATCGACCCGACCGCTCCGTTCTTCCTCCGCTCTCGCCAGACGATCTCGCCGTCTTTGTCGATGCCTCCACCCGCGTCTGTCGACTATCTCGTCGTCGTCGTCCTCGTCGTCTTCGTCCTCGTCGTTGTCGTCGTCGTCGTCGTCTAGGCGCATAGAGAACGCGGAGCGACACCAGTGCACGCACATGAACCTCGCCCGCTCGCTGTCAGACCGTCGCAATCATTCCGTGCTCCGCGCGACTTAACCACGCACTCGCGACACACGTATCGGTACGTGCGTCACGAGCCGACTGTGCGATCAGCTGTGTGTCACGACGCAGGGACGTCGAGTGACTCAAGCGCCGCTCAGCCCGTACTCTACCACCCTCCTCACCAATCCCCACTTCCTGCTCACTCCGATTGCATTCCGATATTCACTGCGGATACTGAAAATCTATAGTATACGTAACGTGTATTACAGATTTTCAGTACCGGCAGTGAATATCGGAACGCAGCCTCTGTTCATCTCTCTCTTCTCGTTCGCTCCTGCGACAATTTTATCTTTCGTACACACGTGTGACGCAGGGAGGTACAATTTCCCCTTTTCTTCTTATTGACGGATCCCTACTCCTCTGTGTCTAGTTGATTTCTCCCCCCCTCCCCCTCTCTCTCTCTTCTCTTACTATCTCTCTCTTTTTCTCTTTGTCGCGAATAGCTATCTTTGTCTTTTTCTTATTTCCGTAACACACAAGCAATAAGGGTGCAATTTATACTCCCTCGATGCGGTAACGTTGATATGGTTATCAGAGCTGTAGAAATTCTTTTGTTCAAGAATCAAGAGAGACTAATGTAGAATGTAAACTATATCGTGATCTATCACGATAAATTAAGTAAATATCGATATTTTGCAATTATTCAAAATATATACAAAATTACATTATCTTAGGTATTCATCGATTATTACAGTTACTAATAAATGTGGTTAATTGTGGATGTAACAGCATATGCGTGATATTTCGAGACAAGGAAAATGAAAGAGGGAGAAGAGATAAATATGGTCGCTGATGACGAAGAAAGCAATTTTTATTGATGTTTCGTATAAGATTTACAAAACTTAAACACTGAAATTGAATATATAGTTCCGTTATTTCAATGTCAAAAGAGAATATTGGTACACGAAATATTTTGTGTGTGTGTGTGTGTGTGTGTGTGTGTGTNGAGAGAGAGAGAGAGAGAGAGAGAGAGAGAGAGAGAGAGTAGAATTTAAAGTAATTAAAAAATGACGTAGAAAGACGTACAAAACTGTTCAAAATTATCTTGCAAAAAATGTAGTTTTGTTAAAAAAAATTCTATATCTTTCATGTATTTATCCTTATATCCTCTTCTTATTTCTTTCATACAATTATCTTTTTATTAAATATAAAAAATAATATTAAAAAAATTCTTATATTTCCTAATATGTTGAATGTTAACAAATATTATTTCTATTAAAATACTTAAATTATTTCAGTGCTAAAAACAAAAATTTTTTAACAAAAATGTTATTTTTTATATTTTATATTTTATATTTTAATGGAAATGTGTATTGATTTTTAAATAAGAAATTTTTAAAGTAAAGTTTAGAAAATTTATGATAAAAAATTGTCTCTTTGATAATTTTTTTCAACGATTGTTGTACAAAAAATCTTATAATATCCTAAAATGATAAATCTCAACATGTATAATATATGTACTATGCTTTTTCCAAGAATCCAATTCCAAAAACTTATTTCACATTTCTGAAAAACCACGAATGAAACACAAAGAAACGAGCTGTAGTAAGTTTTTAAAGAATATAGTTTTTTATTTATATTTATTTTTTATTTCTTATTATTTACCTTGTATATACAAACAGTAATCCTTTCTAAAAAAGGAAATATTAAATCGATACTTGCATATATCGAAGTATTATTGCCGCTTTTGCAATGTTGGTTCTCTCTCTGCGCTAACTTCGTGAGCAGCTGTCATCGTGGTGTTAGCAAATGACAATTTATAGACATGTGCATTAGAAGGTTATTATTGCAATTTATTAAAAAAAACAATAAAAAGAGTAAAAAACTAAATAGCGCGCGCGAAGTGCGCGTCTGTGGTATCTACTTATTAGTAAGAAGAAAAACGTATATAGATATCTTGTATATAATTATATATATTTATATATGACAAATTTTTTTACCGGGAGTATATGTAAAAAATTTGATTTAATTCGTAATGCTACTGCCTCATTTACAAATATATAAGTATTCAAATAAATATACAAAACGTGATTTTATATAAGAATCAATGTAAACAATATATAAGTATTCAAATAAATATACAAAACGTGATTTTATATAAGAATCAATGTAAACAACAAATCAAATAACTTTTAAACAATAAGAGAATTGTGCTATTAAATTTTACACAGACATACTCAGACGTAATAATAGAACAATCTAAATCTGAAATTTTTAGTAATATTTTGAGATGTGACATACATCTTCAAGAGCAATCATTTTGTATTTTTTATGATTTTGGACGTTTGACGCATGACTCTTCTACCTTGTGACGCGACAGATGAACATCCACGAGTAAAAGTGCCAAAATAGTTATTTCTTATAACTATCGTCTTCGGGTCACACCACGTGCGCGCCCGATCGGTCGGCTCGATTTCGTTTCTCTGTCCACTTTGCCGCTCGACCTTGCAGAGGCGCGAAGAGGAGAGCGATAGGAGAGAGCAAACGGATCGGATACCGGGCAATGGAAAATTTGTGGTAGAAGTGTAAGGCGTGAGGCGTAGAATTTCGCGTGCCGTAGCATTAGTCATCGTTACCACTCGTGAATTTAATATTTGTCCAGATCGTGCGGTTGTCCCTCTTCGTGAATTAGTAAACGAATGGCATACTAACGGAATACTAACGAGATGTAATTCTTTATCTAATAGTAGAATTATCTAAAAAAAAAGATTAAATATGTTGTTAGAATTATATAGAATTTATTTTTAAATAAGAAGGTATTCTTTTAGTGTTTTTGTTTAAAAAAGTAGAAGTGTATAAAAACATACATCTCAATATTCCATTTTAATTGCTGACTATCTTCGAAGATGTTAAATTATTAAACAATATGTGAAATATCAAGTCTAAAGTATTAAGTATGAAATATAAAATAAGAGCCAACGCAGATATCGGTGCATAAAGTTTAAATTTATTAGTAGAATATTGTATAATGCAAATGATTACAATTTGATCCTTTTCATAAATGAAAAAATAAGCGTAAAATATGGATTGTTATCGCTGAAATCCATTATAATGTGTAGAAAAATGTTAGAAATAACAACCTATGTTTACGCTTATATATACTTTTTTTTTTTTGAAGACCTAAACTGTAATCAAAACATTTACATTACCTATGTAATATATTCTGCTAATAAATATTTAAATTTTAAACAACGTTATCTGCATTGGCTCTTATTGGCTTTACATTTCGTTTATTTATTTTCAGAACCTTATATTGCTATTGAATTATTAATTTTTGGAGGTTGAATAGTACTAAAGGGCAGACGCATTTTTTTACATTAAAAAATTAATCTTATTTGATCTTATCTGATCTTATACAAAATTATTTCAAGCTAAATTTAATCTTTTTAAAGAAAATCATAAATTTTGAAATTCTATAATTATTTAGTACTTTTTAATGAGTTTGATGATCTACAGGTTTATTCTTATTTCAGATTATTCTTAGGTTATATATAGGTTACGAACTTAATGAAGACTCGATATTTTACTTTATTTACAAGACTTGTATTATCTTATCTACGTAGATAATGTAAACATTCAAATTTCAATAGAGAATATTCAATTTATATTCTCAAACATAATGGACTGTAACTCAATTTCTGAAAAATTATATAATACATATATAATACATTCATTAACATAATGAGCTAATTGTACTTTGACATTGAATAATTGGCGATGGATTTTTCAAATATCCTCAAAAAAAGAAACTTAAAAGCTGATGATCTTGACATACACAATCTGATATGATAATAAAATACGAGAAGCATTAAATGAAATATTTTCTAAATGATTGATAGAACAATAGATTGATAGAACAAGTTTATACTTTTGTATTTTCTTATGTATACAATTAAAGCTTAATAAAATTAAAAAAAACATGAAAATTTTGTTATAAATTTCATTATATCTCTCACAGCTTTATAATTCTTTATATCTCTAAGGATACTTCGTTATCATATAATCTATATATATATATATATATATAATTCATCAAATACTCTACAATCGTACATAATCTGCAGGGGTCATGTGTGAAAAAGTAGTATACGTAATCGTTATATACGTCAGTTATCGCTTACGTATCGCATGTGTATTCTTAAAAAAAAGCCGATAATTTACGATTATCGATAGTATAAGTGTGAATAACGTCAAGTTTTTATCTATTGATTTCGAAAAATTTGATATTTACACGCCTCTCAAAATGCTGTATTATTCCATAACTCGAGTGTCTCATGATTTTCGTCGTCCGACTGCGAAAATCTCTGAGAATTGTACGTCTATAATGATTGCAATAATACTATCAGTGTCTACTATTATGAATCAGTAAGATTCAATTGCATGTCACAGTAAATCGATAATTGTAAATTGTAATAAGGAATATTCAGAGATAAAGATCTGCGCCTAAATGCATTCATAATAAATTATTATTGAATATTATAAAGAAATGTTTGTTTGACAAACGCTCGTTTAAGTTCCACAGTTATTAAATTGACGCAATATCTCATTTTTCAATTAATTTTAAACATAACATACTTTTATTTTAAGATTTAAAGAAGAATATTCTGAGAAAGAAAGATACTTGAAAGATATCAAACATGTTATCGATTACAGATACAGATATATAACGAAATATCAAAATAATAAACCGTCATATCGCACATTACTCGCACGATAATCATACGTTACGCTTTACGTAATAAAATCATCCGAAAAATAGTTCATGATTGAGTTGACGTGTCGATTGTACAATATTACATAATTATGTGAGATTTGTGTACACGACACTTGTCATATAATCAATATATTAACACAAAAGATTAAGATATTAATATAAGAGGAAAATTAATTAAAATAATTAGAGATTTATCTTATGTATTACATGTTTTTTTATCTACAAAAAATAACGAGCTAAAGATAATGAATATGTTGAATGTTCTGTACATAGAAATGTTTTACGTTCGCATCCCCTGTGATACGCAGAGTTTCCATGTAAATTTTTATTATGGAAGATTCCGCCATTCGTCAAAGTCTTTCGATAAATTGCAAGTCCGGTAAACAATAGTGTCATAACACCGAGATATTGTGCGAAGTAAAGTAGTCTTGTGACTTCACAACTTAGCTAATTAACCAAGTGGAAGCATACAAACAGACGCGTAGTTACAACACAAATTCGTTCTTATTAAGCATCAATTGATGTTATGATGACAATTGCAGACAAAAAAAAAATGAAGTCAATGATCGTGCACTCTTACGCCCACAATATGTTCTCGATGGTGTATATTATTTTCTGAGTTGAAGTTAAGATAAACATTAAAAAAGAATAAAAATATGAAGGTCATTATGTTAAAACAATTTAAATAGTAAGCAAATTTAATTTTTAAACCAATCGAAAATAATAGAATATTACTGATTTTGTATCATATAATTTTTTATTTAATATCGTTCTTTTTTTAAAAGCTTAAATTTAACGTTAAACAGCTCACAACAATAGTAAACAAAAGCAGAAAATAAAGTGCGGTTAAATAAATTTTATTCTAATAAACTCATTTTTGAAAAAAATGTTTCATATAAAAATTGTAAGATTTTAAATAGTGCATTATAGCAATATTATAATATGGCCTTAAATATATAATAGTGTTGTTAAGGTCACGTAAAAATAATTTCAAAATTTTTTAAATGGATTCCCATATTTTTATAGCTAATGAAAAAAACTTTATTCTAATGTTTTGAAAAATTTTCAAAATTAGCTACAAGAATATACAATCAAAGAATGAGAGTTTTTATTTAAAAATTTCGAAAATTTCCAATTTTTATACGATCTTAACAATGCTATTTTAAGATCATACTAACATTACTATGTAATATATCATTAAAAATCCTACAACTTTTCTATAGAACTTTTATATAGAACATTTCTTTAAATATACTTTATGTTCAAGATATTTTGATCGTTCCGTGCGGAACGATCAAAATATCTTGAACATAAAGTATAAGACTCGCAGTGAATATTGAAACGCACCCTTAGACTGATCATCTTTATTTATCATTCATCGTTATTTGAGGAGTGAATGCTCACGTAGAAAAGGATAGGACCAGAGAGAAACCTGAGAGTCATCCCGGTCTTTTTCGTGGGACCAGCAGAATTCCCGTACACCAGCGCACCTAGTTCCATTTTAGCGTTGTATGGTACTACATATCGCATATTGCCGATAAAATCGCAGCTTCAAAAAATAGATGGTGCGAGTCCGTGCTAAGAGTTGCCATGGTGGGAGGTTCACAGTCACATCTGATGGCAGTTCTTAGCACGGATTCGCACCACATCCATTTTTGAAGCTGGTCGTACATTCTCTTTCGTTTGCGCATGCGTTCAAAGTGTGAATCTGTGAGAGGGGATTGAAAGTGGAACGAGGATTGGAACTATCACAAATTTATACTCTGTACGCATGCACGAATGAGCGAGTAGTCGCGCGACTACGAAACTCAATCCTTTTCTACGTGAGCATTATTCCCCACTCCTTGAACGCTCAGTCAAAAAAAATATAGAATATAAATATATTATAAATATAATGTAATATAAATATACTATGTTTATGAGATTTATTCATTTCTCGCATTTTCATGTCACGTGACTTTAGCCACTCAATTACGGAATTATCGAATGAAAATGTGAAATAACTAGGTACTTCCGGTATAGATTGCGTTCCGTTATTCATTGCGAGTACTCAATATCTATAGTGCACGTTACGTATGCTATAGATTTTGAGCACTCGCAGTGAATATCGGAACGCATTCATAGTGATCTTACATTTTCACGAAAGCCGTCAATAAAATTAATAATAAGGTTAGTTTCTCTTATGACTCGCTATTTCGTCGTACCGCCGCTGATAAAATGTTTACCTGTTGCACCGTTGATGGCGTTGTCGTTCGGTGTTGCGCGCGCTGCGTTTCCCCGATGCGATATTGATCTAAGCATGTATCCATAGCGCATGCGCGGGAGTCACGTGATACCGACGCGTACCGAGGATTGGCCGGTTCGTCCAAGCCGTTTTCCAGCAAGGACACAGTGGCTACGTTCGGGGAGCGCGATATCAACGTTATTGTATCATTCTATCTTTATCGTTCATTAGACGTAAAACAAGGAGCCAGTGAATTATTTCATCCTTGTTTAATATTGGCAAACAAGGATGTCTGTGTCCTTGCTGGGAAACGCCCAAAAGCAATAGAAGACGCACAGAGAGTTCGTTTCCGGCAGCCGCCATAATACTACGCGCGGATGCCTAGCTCTCGATTATTGTGCGGTACTACGTGCTGCGATAAGTATAGTCAGTCATGAGATATTAAAGTGGTTTTACCCATCGAAGTGTGGTTTATTTAATACGCGAGATATTGTCTTAGTTATCCTCTTTCCGAGGACTCCTTGACCGCCTACGACCATCATCCTGACATTTTCCTAGAGCGATCTGAATTCGGCGGGATTTATATTTCATAATTCCCGCGCTGACTTGTCGTTTACATTATGTGGAAAGAATAGATATTCCGACAATTATTACAGAGCCGCGCTAATCGAAGCTCTTGGTGCACGGATTATCAGCGTGCAACAAGGGTATGAACATCTAAATTTTATTTATAAGTTATAGATAATCTGACGAAAATACGAATTTCTTAATCATTACAGAATGGCTGTATCATTCAGAATGACTGTTACAGCGGTTATACATATCCTTCAAAAGTTGGGTCTTCTTCCAATCAATCCTCCTTCTCGAATGTTCAACATTACTTTCT
This sequence comes from Cephalotes varians, assembly GCA_037157785.1. Taxonomy (NCBI): domain Eukaryota; kingdom Metazoa; phylum Arthropoda; class Insecta; order Hymenoptera; family Formicidae; genus Cephalotes; species Cephalotes varians. The sequence goes on from JANQDE010000291.1 coordinate 109,342, forward strand.
ACAAAAGGTTTGTGTGACTTAACATTTACTTATATCGCATCAGAATAATTTAATATCTATTAATATTTTTTCTCTGAACTTTTTATATCCGTGTGCAGACTACACCAGTCGCAATGGTAGGATTATGCAATGCTCATGGTATTTGTTCACCAGAAGACTAGTCTTTTTAATGGATCTTTTCAAGTATAATGATAAGAGAAGAAGAATAGATATTCGGACAATTATTATAGAGTTGCGCTGATCAAGGCATCTCGAGGATGCACGAATTATCAGCGTGCAATAAAGGTATGAACATCCAAATTTTATTTATAAGTTATAAATAACAATCTGACGAAGATACAAATTTTTTAATGTATCATTACAGAATGGCTGTTGTACAACAGAATCTTTAAGCCTGTCTTAAAGTTATACATATCCTTCAAAAGTTCGATCATCTTCCAAACAATCGTCATCTTTCTCAACATTATGAGTTTTCAACATTACAAAAAGTTCTACAAAAGGTTCTACAAAGGTTCTACAAAGGTTTGTGTGACTTAATTTCCGCATGGTATGGATTATCCGTATAGTAATTATATTGTCACTGAATCCGACAGAGGCGTTCTCAATTGAGAGCGATATCACTCGCATGCGTAAGCTCGCACATATGCGCCCCTCATGCGTGTGAGTTTTAAAATAAAATATTTGATTTCGATATTCCTTTTTGTCACTAAATTAAAAAATATACAAACTGATTTTATTAAGTTTATTCCGGCTTTATAAGTAACTTTGGTGATATTTGAAAAATAAAATATAAGAACACGTTCCTTTTAAAAACATATTCTTTTTTTTAAATTTGTGTGAAGAATGTGTTTAAGAGTCTAGTTCATATGTCAGTCTCATCTTCAAAATAGGAGTCTGGATTCGTTATCAGATTCATTATCAGGTTCTTGAAATAGCACAGTAGCTTTTTTTTTTAGCTTATTCCGATGCCATTTCACAGAACGTATCACTTCCTGCATATTTGTCTTAAATTTGGACTTATTGTCCAAACCATGGAATAATGTGCACTTTTGAGCAGCAATTGAAAAACGTAAACAAACATTATTGATCTATTTATCATGTGGTAACATATGTCTGACTTAAATGATCTTGGCAATATCATATTGTGGTTATGTTTAAAACACTAGATTACAAGAATMAATTCAGAGAAACAAAGATATGGCGAAAAGAATGTTTAAGACTTACTAGGGTAAATTTTAAGTATGCTTTGTAACTATAYGTACGATCACTTTGTCAAGAAAGAAAATATTCTATTTATTTTATAAATAGAAAAATATGAGATTTTTATTTCTATTAGTGATAACTGGTGCTTAATTATTTTAATGTTACGTTAATTAATTATGTATTAAGAAAAACCTTTTTTTAAAAAAGGTAAAAAAAAAGCGCTAAGTGTATGCGCTTGTCGTAGAGAATAAAAATAAAACTCATATGATATTTAATATACATTATACAAAAGATTTGATATCAATAAATGGCGCTGAGTTTCATTCCATTATCTCGTTAAATATAAAAAAAAGTTGTTAATTCCTCTATAATTGGTATTAAAAGAAAAGAGAAAAATGATACGTAACATATTTAATACAAATAATATATATACRTTGTACARTAATATTATTBAGCCCAAGTAATATGTATAACTTCCAATTCAAGTGGTATATAGTAAATATTGGAATTAAAAAGAATTAAGGAGAAAACACCACAAAATGAGAAAATTTTATTGGA